>OX578148.1:34643509-35243509 GCA_951213105.1 Amaurobius ferox
AATACCTGTGACTTATCTCCTGACAAATGATAGTGCATGTAGAGCACATGAAAAGTAGTGTTACGCAATGAATTGCATTAGAATGAGCGGTTATACATAAAACAGGTACTTGACCCCTCGTTCCCTGTTCTGCATAAGATAAGTGCAAGAGAAATTATCTGTAATATATCAAGCAGATATAACCACGATAGTAGTTAAGCTTGTAACAGCACCCAATTGAAATGATATTAAAATGACATTACAACCCAAAGAAAATTGTGATATGTAATGCAGACGCTAAGCCTCTTCTTCTCTGTATTAACATATATGGTGAAGGTACAAGAAATGGTACAGAGCAAGCGCACCCTAGTGGTAGTATAATGCTATATATATAGTTTGCACTCTCCTTTGTAAACGACTCTTGGCCTTTTTCATTATGGTTTTTTACTTCGGCTTTGTACTTCGGATTTTTCTTCGATACTTGAGTTTTGTACTCACTTCCACGGTCAGTGTCTTGTGCTCGACACCATTTCGGAAGTCAAGTTTCGGCAAAGTATTTGGTACCGGGAGTGTTACCTGGGTGTAATAGCATGCTATAACCGGGAACGAGGGGTCACAATCCCCCTCGACCATTAATGCTTTCCCGTTTGCTTGATTCCCATTTTTTCCTTAATAATTTTATTTGCTATATATATATATATATATATATATATATATATATAAACATTTCTATATATATATATATATATATATATATATATATATATATCACATTGCTATATATATATATAGCTATCACATTGCTATATATATATATATATATATATATATATATATACATTTTGAAATTACAATATAATTATTCTCAAACTTTCAATTTTCTACCTGTTAGAACATGGTTATATAAAGTCAGAAAAAACAAATTAAGTATTGTTTATACTAATTTTTTAAAATTAAAATTAACTCATGAGCATTTTAAACATTTATTTTTTGATCTGCTTCTTTCACGTACACATTTCTTAAATTACCACCTACTCCATTCACCAAATCCACATACTAAAATAGCTTACTGTGTAATCTCTTTTAAACACCCTATTCTTAATTCTCTTAACTTCAATAATTTATTTGCAAAACATAAGCACTTGTTACCAGTAAATGATATCAAAATACAAAAATCATTCAAATATAATTTACCAATTGGTAGAACTATTTACAATTACAATGGAGTTTCTAGGACATTAAACTCCGATGATCTTACATCATGTGTATGCAGCAATCAAAATCTTGCCCCTTTTGTCAACTCCACTCATGGTCACATTATTACTGGGGATCTCAGTATAGTTCAGGATGATATACTTAGGGATATTATGAATAAAGGGTCTAAATTTCGCATTCCATTCTGCCATCACCCTAAACAACTTCTTCAGTCTCTATCATTTGATTTTGATAAATTCATATATCAACTTGCTTGTTCACATTCTATTCCTATTGAAGCATTCAATCTATGGAAGTATACGACCTTACATCTACTTAAAAATGTTATTATAAACACTAAATTAACGAAGCCTAGGTATCCTTATAAACAACTCCTATCTGCTATCAAAGAACTACAACAACATTTTGTCATAACTTATGTAGATAAAGCTTCTAATAATTATGCCATCATTTGTAAAAAATATTATGTTTCTCTGTTACAGAATTACTTAAAAGATAATCAAATTTTTAAACCCATTAATAATCAGTCTATCCAAATCAAAACTAAAATGCTAAAATTATATACACAATTAAATATTAATTGTAAGTTTTTTAAATTTCCTTATGTTACTTTGGTTCCTAAATTCCACAAATCACCTCTCAGTTTTAGAACAGTCACTTGTGGACATAATACCTTTACCACTACAGCTAGTAAGTACTTGCTTAACTGTTTAAATCGAATTAATGAATCTCTTAAATTCAGGAATTCAGGATATTTCATTTTGAACAATAGTTTTGATTTAGTTAATCACCTTAGCAAGTTACCACAAATTCTTGGTTTCCAAACCTTTGATTTTAAAGACCTATTTAATAATATTGTCATGAAAGATTTACATAAAGTTATTATCTCTCTTTATCATGACTATATATCTTCCAATCATGATGCTTTTAATGTCAAAAATTTTCCTATGCTCTTGCACTTTGTGTTATACAACAATTATATTATCCAAGGTGATAACATTTATTTACAAACATCTGGTGTACCACAAGGTGGCTGTAGTAGTAGTATACTCGCTAACTTATATCTTTATTATTATGAATGTCATTTTAACTCTAATTCATATATTATATATAGATATGTTGACGACTTAATTTGTATTATCATTGATGATTCCTATCCCATTAATATTGATTTTTACCCGTCTAACCTAGAATTAATTCCTAATGAGCCTTGCGTTAGTCAAACTGTTAATTTTTTAGACCTCAATTTAGATACCCTCAATAATCATGTAATCACCAATCTATATGATAAAAAAGATTCTTACAACTTCACTATCATAAAGCTGCTATCATATCAATCTTGTAATTCTATTCAATTGTTTAGAAACATCATTTTAAACCAGCTATTTCGAATACATCGACTTTCTGATCCTCAGTTTCACTTTCTCCACATCAATAAACTTAAACGCATTTGTCAAAACTACCTATATCCGGAAGTATTTGTAAATAATATTATTAATAATTTCAAATATACCACGTAATAATTTTACACATGCATTATTTATCTTTGATTGGTTAACTCATTTTTGAAAATTCACCCATTCTTATCACCTCACTTACCACTTGGCCTGAGTCTAATACTGTTTACTATTTTAGAATGTCTATTTTCCACTTGTCCTGAGTCCTATACTGTTTACTATTTTCGAAAGTCTCCATACTTATTATGTATCGTTCAATTGTATTCATTCCCACTCGCATTGACGAAGTGAGGTGAAATGCTCGCCCACTCGCATTGACGAAGTGAGGTGAAATGCTCAGTCACTAGTTTATCTTACACGTGGTGCTATGCTTTTGATTTCACATTACAGTTCGTGGAGGTATTGTTTTTCAGCTTTGTATAATTCAATTGATTTATTTTTCTAATTCCACTAGCCAGTAGACAGTTCCAATGGTGTCTATAGTTAAATACTATCGCCATTGTCAGAAACTGGCTATTCTATCGGTTTTAATTCGAATTGTATGGCTGTCCTGATGAGAATGCAATTTCGAACTGACCGCCATTTTTTGTGTGGTTTCGATTGATTGTTCTCTATTCTTGATCTCTTGTCTTGAGCTGATTATTATTGCCTATTCTCATTTTTGCAGAGTTTTATTTTTATTTACTTTTATATACTTTTAATTGTGATTTTTGAATCCTAATATTCTTCTCATCCCCCTTTCCAATGTAGTGATATGTAACCTTCTATCATTATCCTTAGACTTGGCTTATAGTTACTCATTTGTAACAGATATGCTAGAGATGGGTTTTTTTGTACATACAGTAGTTTATGCATAATTTTCGATTAAAATCATTTAATTTTTATTTATATATATATATATATATATATATATATATATATATATATATATATATATATATATATATTTTCAAAACGAAAAGAGGTATGGATGGAAACAATATACCAATTAATATAATAATAATTAATTTAATTAATTATATAATAATTAATTTGGTATATTGTTTCCATCCATACCTCTTTTCTTTTTGAAAATATTTTTAATCCTCTTTTTAGTGCAGCTTAGCGCCTTTTAAGTGTGATTTCTGATGATTTTATAAAATTATATTTCACGGTATTTTCATATTATATATATATATATATATATATATATATATATATATATATATATATATATATATATATATATATATATATATATATATATATATGTATATATATATATATGTATATATATATATATATATATCTATATGTATATATATATATATATCAGGATATTTCATTTTGAACAATGGTTTTGATTTAATAAATCACCTTAGCAAGCTTCCACAAATTCTTGGTTTCCATACCTTTGATTTTAAAGACCTTTTTAATAATATTGTCATTAAAGATTTATATAAAGTTATTATCTCTCTTTATCATGACTATCTATCTTCCAATAATGTTGTATTTAATGTCAAAAACTTTCCTATGCTCTTGCACTTTGTGTTATACAGCAATTATATTATCCAAGGTGATAACATTTATTTACAAACATCTGGTGTACCACAAGGTGGCTGTAGTAGTAGTATACTCGCTAACTTATATCTTTATTACTATGAATGTCATTTTAACTCTAATTCATATATTCTATATAGATATGTTGACGACTTAATTTGTATTATCATTGATGATTCCTATCCAATTAATATTGATTTTTACCCATCTACCTAGAATTAATTCCTAATGAGTCTAGCATTAGTCAAACTGTAAATTTTTTAGACCTAAATTTAGATACCCTCAATAATCATGTAATCACCAATCTATGTGATAAAAAAGATTCTTACAACTTCACTATCATAAAGCTGCTATCATATCAATCTTGTAATTCTATTCAATTGTTTAGAAACATCATTTTAAATCAGCTGTTTCGAATACATCGACTTTCTGATCCTCGGTTTCACTTTCTCCACATCAATAATCTTAAACGCATTTGTCAAAATTACCAATATCCGGAAGTATTTGTAAATAATATTATTAATAATTTCAAATATACCACGTAATAATTTTACACATGCGTTTTTTATCTTTGATTGGATAACTCAATTTTGAGAATTCACCCATTCTTATCACCTAACTTACCACTTGGCCTGAGTCTAATACTGTTTACTATTTTCGAATGACTATTTTCTACTTGTCCTGAGTCCTATACTGATTACTATTTTTGAAAGTCTCCATACATATTATGTATCGTTCAAATGTATTCATTCCGGTGCCCTCTCGCATTGACGAAGTGAGGTGAAATGCTCAGTCGCTTGTTCAACTTACTCGTGGTAACAATGCTTGTGAGTTCATATTTCTGCTCGAGGAGGTATTATTTTTCTGATTTGTAATTCAATTGATTTATTTTTCTCCTTCCACTGGCCAGTAGACAGTTCCAATGGTGTCTATAGTTAAATACTATCGCCATTGTCAGAAACTGGCTATTCTATCGGTTTTAATTCGAATTGTATGGCTGTCCTGATGAGAAGGCAATTTCGAACTAACCGCCATTTTTTGTGTAGTTTCAATTGACTGTTCTCTATGTCTTAATCTTTTATCTTGAGCTAATTATTATTGCCTTTTCTCATTTTTGCCGTGTTTTCTTTTTATTTATATTTATATACTTTTAATTGTGAATTTTGTATCCTAATATTCTTCTCATCCCCCTTTCCATTGTAGTGATATGTTACCTTCTATCTTTATCCTTAGTCTTGGTCTATAGTTACTCATTTGTAACAGATATGCTAGAGATGGTGTTTTTTGTACATACAGTAGTTTATGCATAATTTTCGACTAAAATCTTTCAATTTATATATATATATATATATATATATGCACTGGACACCCTGTATATATATATATATATATATATATATATATATATATACATATATATATATATATATATATATATACAGGATGTCCAGTGCTATCGGTGCCAAATGGCTATTTCCTCAACCGTTAGTCACAGAGATACACTTCCAATTGCAAAAATGTTTTAAATTTTAAAATTGCAAATGGAATCACGGTGAATATAAATCAAACGGGATTCATAAAGTAAAATATTACAGGGGGGAGGGAGTATTGCAGCTAATTAGGAGAAAAGTCTTATCGAACATAGGGTGAAAGTTATCGTAATAACGAAATGTGTAAAAACCGGGGAAAGTTTTCTATTTTTAACATCGCAAGCAAGCTCAGTTAATTGAGTTCCGACAACACGCTTCTACATTGGTTGAATTAACATTGGTTGTGTACATTGGTAGTGTCCTATTGAGAAACGGTATTTACCGTTAACAATCGTTATTACAGGAAGGTTCGAGTTACTTTACCGTAGAAACAAATTTGGCAATATTGGCGAAACTTGGCGACATTTTGTGGTTTTTGAAAAATTATAAAAAATCACTCGGGCAATAATTCCACGAATTACTTATTACTCGGTATTTCTAAGTGCACACTTAAGTCTTCCGAGACAGTTTGATCCACGGAGTCTATAAAAGGAATGTCGGAACTTCAAATACTAAGTTCGAGAAATTCTGGCCAAGGTCCTCTACCACTTTCAATTTCCAAAATTCCAATTCTACTGTTTTCTCATAAGTGATTTTAAAGGAATAGATGCCAATATAATAACTGTCACGTAAGATTCTCTTACCACATATGATTTAAAAGCTATGCAAATAAAAATGGAAACGTATTTGTTTCTTTGTGTCATCATCACGGGAGAACAGCTGCACATTTTTTACTTTCCTTATATACATAATGTATAAGGAAAGTATTGTGACGGGGTCGAAAATTCGAATTCGAGTTTTCGACGGGAGAGCACGTTTCAAGCATCCCTGATCACGAATCAAACATTTTTGAAGTGATGTCTGTGTGTGTGTGTGTGTGTGTGTAAAAGTATGTGTGTGTGTGTGTGTGTGAGTGTGTGTCAGTGAGTCTGTGGAGACGATAACTGACGAACGAATGGACCGATTCGAACCAAATTTGGTACAAAAATCACAACCCGTAAACACTGGAAGCCTATTGTTTTTATACGCAATCGAATGCTCAGAACCCCCCTAAATTTTCGAATGAAATTTTGAAAAAATCGTCAAAAAATCAAAACCACTAATAAAGTTAAGTAAATAGACATTTCTTATGTAATTTTTCATTAGAAAACGATTGACATAAATTTTAGAACGCTAACACGAACCGTTCGCGAGATATTGCACATTTTTCAAAAAAATTATCAAAAAGTCATATAAAATAGAAAAAAAAATCCTATTGAGAAACATGCTCACTTTTCATATGTAATATCATTCGATAAATTGGGTGACATCATTCTCATGGATCTAGTTCGTTCCATTCATAAAAAAAGATACGTTGAGTAATACTTTTGTATTTGAACGCCAATAGTCATTTATCTGCTGTAAAAACAACTTATTTCTTTGTCCATAATGCTTGGCGAGATTTTGGAGACGAATTTGATGGAATGTTGCCAACTTGGCGACTTTTTTAAATGTTGCCAAATTAACGAAAATCTCGCCAAATGGATAAAAATGGCGCTAAATCAATGAAAATGACGACTCATTGTCGAAAATTCAATATCTTGGAAAGAATATTAGTATCTACTGTAAGAAAAACCTATTTTTTTACTGTAAAAGTAGTAAATTCATTACAATATATAAGGAAAGTCATGTGTTGCCCACATCAGATTTTTTAATAAAAATTCGACTTTGGTATGACTTAAAATTTAGACGTACTTCTTTATATCGGTCTTCATTTTCTTCTGACGATTTATAATTCCATTTATAAGCAAAGCAGTTACAGCAGACGATTTTTTTATTTTATCAAATAATTTATTTATAGTTTTAGATTCCATTTTATCAACTGTAGTAACCGAGTTATGTTTCAAATACTAAATCGCATGCTTTATTGTTGTTGTTGTTTCTTATCCCACTTGACCGACAGCAACATCAGATCAAGTCCATGAACCCGTGAGTCTTCAAAAGATGAAGAACTACTCCAGGACTGGAGTACAGCTGACTCCTCTGGAATCCAATACATGTCAAGGCATGGGCAGGAGAGGCATGAACCAAATTACACTTCGGGCAAAGGGGATAAACCTTTCGTAAACTTTTAATCAAACTATTTAAAATATCTGATGTGGGCAGAACATGACTTTCCCTACAGTTTCAAATTCATTTTCACTTTCTTTCCTTTTATAATTCATTAAGTGAGTTTAATGACACAGAATAAAGGAGCTATATTTTAGAAATTGCACTTACTTTGCAATTTTGTTTCAATTTTCGTTTTCATTATAGATTTTGATAATTTTTGCGAGCCATTTCGTAAAAAAGGCAGGTTCTTTCTTTCTGAATCGTATCAAAATCTGATCAGCAGCAGAATAACCCGCAGGTGATTTATGTATCAAATTTTGTGAAATCTGGCCATATAATTTTCTCAGCTGGAGTGGATCATCGAGGTAGTATTATACTAACTCGTATATACTAACTATATATACTAACTCGTTGGAGTGGATGCATTCATTGCACAGACAGGCAGACGGACAAACACACAGCCAGACTCACAAACAAGCACACAGAAGTCACACCGTACGAAGAACGGATATGTTGCTAGTAATAAATAAATCGAGATGTTATAAAAAAGAAAAACAAATTCAGGCAGTAAGGGATAAATGTTAAATGATGCAAGTGGCGTTTTATCCACTTCAAAAGCTGCTGTGAAAAACTATTTCTAAAAGACCTTTTTTAACATTTCGCGTCAGTGCAAAAAGTCGAATAATTAGAATTTTAAAAACTTAATTTGTTAATCGGAGTTGAAAGAAATCGCTGAGTTAAATGACCGAAAAATGACGTCATTCCAAAAAGAAATTTTTACGTAAAGAGATTCTTTTCAGTTTAATTAAACATTTTTTATATGCCTTATGACAAAAAAATCATCCTTAAATATTATATTTGTTCCATTTCTTCAATTATATGAACTCATTCCTTTTAAAGAATACAAACTCGACGTGTCCTTTAATGTCCTGAAGAAAATAATTATTAATTAAAAGCACAGAAATTAAAAATAAAATCTCTGATGCAGGCAGCACATGATTTGTCCTACAGACTGAAATTTATTTTATATTTTTTTCTTTCTTTCATAATTCATTAAATTGAGTTTTATTGCACAAATAACACGAATAACTATTTAAAAAATCTGATGTGGGCAACACACGACTTTCCTTATATAATGTAATGAATTTACTACTTTTACAGTAAACGAAAATAGGTTATTCTTATAGTAGATACTTATATTCTTTCCAAGATATTGAATTTTTGTCAGTGAGTCGTCATTTTCATTGATTTAGCGTCATTTTTATCCATGTAGTGTGTTTCTCGTTAAGTTAGCAATATTTAAAAAGTCGCCAAGTTGGCGACATTCCACCATATTCGACGCCAAAATCTCGCCAAGCATTATAGATGGAAAAATACGTTATTCTTACAACAGATAAATGACTATTGGCGTTCAAATAAAAAATAATTACTCAAAGTACCTTTTTTCATGAGTGGAACGAGCTAGATCCACGAGAATGATATCATCAAATTTATCGCAGGGTATTACATATGAAAAGTGAACATGTTTCCCAATAGGAAATTTTTTTTTTTTTTTTTTATGATTTTTTGATAATTTTTTTTGAAAAATGTGCAATGTCTCAAGAACGAACGGTTCAAGTTTGCGTTCTAAAATTTATGTCAATCGTTTTCTAATGAAAATTTGCAGAAGAAATGTGTATTTGCGTAAATTTTATAGAGGTTTTGATTTTTTGACGATTTTTTCAAAAATTCACCCGAAAATTTAGAAGGGTTCTGAACATTCGATTGCTTATAAAAACAATAGGCTTCCAGTGTTTATGGATTGTAATTTGTGTACCAAATTTCGTTCGAATTGGTCCATTCGCTCGTCAGTTATCGTCTACACAGACTCACTGGCACACACACACACACATACACATACACACACACACACACACACATACACACACACACACACACACACACACACACAGACATAACTTTAAGAATGTTCGATTCGTGATCAGGGTGCTTGAAACGTGCTCTGCCGTCGAAAACTCGAATTCGAATTTTCGACCCCTTCACAATACTTTCTTTATACATTATGTATATAAGGAAAGTAAAAAATTACACCGAATTTGCCGTCATTTTTCTTAATTTGATGGCTACTGGACGTATTTTCAAGGGTGAAGTGGCAAAAATGCGAAATAAAAAATAAAATATCTCGAGAACGGTTAGTCTTAGAGTTATGGGTTGGTCTTATTATTTTCGTCGTAAAAAATTGCGTGTAGCGTTTATTCAATACATTTGAGATTATTTAGTACTTTATTTTAAATTTTCATGATTTTTAAAGGCCATTTAAAAAAAAATAAGACAGGTTCCTTTTTAGCGATATGTACCAAAATCTAATCAGGACCAGGAAAACCCACGAGTGACTTATCTACCAAATTTTGTGAAATTTGGTCGATTATTTTTCAGCTACAGTGGATACGTCCATTGTACAGACAGACACACAGTCAAATACACACTCAGACGTCACGCTGAAATAGTTTTTTGGGGTTCTAAGGTTCTCAAATTCAAATTATCAAATTCAAACAGCACCAGGATGACCTTTATCTGTCAAATTTTGTGAAAATTGCTCGATTAGATTTTTATCTAGAGTGGATACATAAGATTTTTGTGGTCCATTTTGCAAAAAAAGGCAGGTTCTTTTATGCCGATTCATACCAAAATCTAATCAGCACCAGGGTAACCCACAAATTACTTACCTATAAAATTTTATGATATTTGGTCAATTAGTTTTTGAAAGTATGTATCATACACACACAGATGTCACTCTAAAAATAGTTCTTTCATGATCTAGAGGTCCCGAAACGTGTAGATCCATCGAAAACTCTAGTTGCGATTTTCAACCGTTAATTATATTAATCAAATAAATTGTACGAAGTTATGTTATTAACACTTTACAACATAGTTGAAAAGTGTTTAAGATTTTGTTCATTCTGTCTGTCTGTCTGTCCGTTCGCATGATTACTGCTGTAAAAATGACTTTATCAAAATGAAATTTTAGTATGTTGTTCAGACGGTCTGTGGGACCTATGGGAATATAAATGAATAATATCACCCAGTTAGTTTTGGATTGAACCCAGGATGAAAAAATGAAATACGTTGAACCCTATGGGACTTTAAAATACACAAATTGCTTCGAAACCCTATGGGAATTTAAAATACACAAATTGCTTCAAAAGTTGTAGGAAATATTCAACTCATCCCATAAAAAATATAAAAAAAAATTTCAGTAAAATATATTTGGTATATTTTTAAATAAAAATTAAAAAATTATTACACCCATATCATATGAAGAGATCACGTAATCCACTTCAAAATAAAATATGACATCCATCTTGAGTCAAAATGGTGATTTTTAACATTCTTTTTAATTTATATTTAGTGTTGAATCCGTCCTAAAACTACTGTATTTTTGCTTAATTTCTGTTCATCTGTACTTTAAAACAACGCAATTAAAATATATTTGAGTTTAAATAATCATCAAACTTTGATTATTTCTACAACAAAGCTTAATTTTCACTTATGGAGAATGTAAACACATGAAGCTGTAAGATGAGTTGTATAAGAATTGCTGAATTTCTTTAATGCAAAATTATTTAGCTCTGAAGTCTGCAATATAGATGATATGAATGAAACATTTATTGATTTTTTATAGAGAAACAGACGATTTTGTAGCAGACATTTTTGAAGAAGTTTTAAGCATAGAGTTAAATTACTTTTACCTCCATGATTCTACACTTCAGAAGGGCATAAAAAGTAAACTACATCTAAATTAAAAAAGGGCTGCGTCCTGCAAAAATTCAACTATGTAGGTACCCGCCTGCAAAAGCTCCTAGTCTTGCTATCGGTAGTCTATTCAGGACGCGAACGCGCAGCTCAAATATTTTGTCTTTGATTTTGACATTAAATATTTCTTAAACTGTAATATATATCGGAAAACCATTTAATTCAGCGTGTTCCACAAACCTTTCTCTATAAGTGTACCAAATTTTATATTTTTGTATGCTATAGTTCTTGCGGTACGAAGCATAGAAACTCGAGCAACGAGCCAAACAGCGGTGGTGACGGCAGCGGCGGCGGCTACTTTTTTTAAATATAGAGAGAAATATATAAATATACTCGAATGAGAATAGGTATCAAAAACGTTTTTTTGTTTTAAAACACCTTCTGGACTTTTTTTTAAAAATGGAATTCACTACCTGTGAACGTGACTCTCATATCAATACGTCTTAAGATACAAAAATATCGGACATGGTGGAATGTCAAAAGAAATAAATATGATTCCGGGGATATTCTTTGGAATGTATTGCCAAGGAAACTTCCAGGCAGAATCGAAATATAAAAGTATTATGTTCGTAAGAACTTCCAAGACCAAACAAATGAAAAAGAATTATGGAATGTTTATTTATTCCATTAAAATATTGACATATACAGCTCAAACTGCTGCTAATGTAAAAAAGAATAATGGAATTTTTATTTATTCTATTCAAACAATGACACATACAGCTCAAAATGCTGCTAATGTGAAAAAATTAATGATGGAATGTTTATTTATTAGATTCAAAGACTGACAGGTACAGCTTAAACTGCTGCTAATGTAAAAAAAAATTGTTGTGGGCAGCACATGACTTTCCGTAAAGACTCATATTCACATTCTCTTTATTCCTTCAATGTTGAATTGAGTTTGCACAACACAACACGCATAATTATTTTAAATTACACTGAATTTGCAGTTTTAATTCTATTTTCGTTTTCATTTCGTATTTGCACTTATTTACAAAAAGTAGCGAATCGAGAATGCGAAAAAAATTAAAATATCTTGGAAACGGTTAATCTAAAATGGAGTAATGGGCTTATCCTTTTCATTGTCAAAAATTACGTATTTAAGCATTTAATTGATATATTTGAGCATACGAAGTCTTTTAAATTAGATTTTGACGATTTTTGCGGGCCATTTCACAGAAAAAGGCAGGTTCTGTTTTCCCGAATCATACGCAGAAGAATAGGGCGTTTGTAATTTTCTGCTTGATCTGAAATATGAGAGTCGAAAGCCCAGGCCGACCGACTCATCCTAAAACATAGAGCAGCTTGATGGCCGACCGGTGAAATAAGAGAGTAAATGAAATATGAGAGTAAAATATAGCGTCCATTTTTTACTATGCAGGGCTCGCAGAAAAGTCCATAAGTGCCCCAACAACATCGAAGTGAAAGACCCCTGACTACACTTTAGGTCTATCCATAGTAAAGGGGCTACGTGCGATTGAATAAAAGTGATTGCTGCTCGGAGATTAGCGAGAATTGAAGAAGCATGACTTCAGCAACGAAACCGGATAGAAGAAACAAGCCAATTGTAATGTAGATTATTTTCCAATCAATTGAAAACGACATCAGGATCCACATAACATGTATATGGGAGGCATTAAATACCCGCCACATTTCCTCAGTGGATAGATACGCAGACACGCGACCATACTGGGGAACGACGGGTATTTAATGGCATGCATTAAATACCGGTCATACTTAAACAAGAAAGTATGACGGGTATTTAATGGAAAGCATTAAATTACCCGTCATACTTCCTCAGTTGGTAGTGTTACGGCGTATCTTCTGGAATAGTGGGTGTGCACCAAATTTCAAAATAACAAACACGTTTATTTACAAGTACAACGTAAACAGGTACAATAAACAGTCAAACAGCACTTAAATGCTCCACTAATTTCACAAACTAACTGATATTTTTTTTTTCAAAATATTAACGAAAGTAATTTCATAACACAACAGCTACTATTCTCAAAACATTGACAAAAATCGCAGCCCAATGTAGATTGTGAGAAGATCACACTGACATTTTTGAGATACGGCTAAATGGTACAAGCCTAACTTATCGACTCTTAGGAGTGTTTAAAAGTCCCCTCCAACATCAATGCACTTTTGTAGGCGAATTTTCCAAAGACAAAATACGTCAAGCCATCCATTTCATGGAATCGATAAAAAATATGCTTTTATAGTCTCATCAATCTCATTTTCGGAATGAAAACTACGCCCACTTAAATTTTGTTTTAGATTAAAAAATAGCCAAAAGTCACATCAGGAGAATAGGATGGATGTTCTATCACTTTGATGTTTTTTTGTTCAAGAAATTCGACTGTCATTCTATCTGAATGAGAAGATGCATTGTTATGGTGAAGCAAAAGTTCCCTAACATTCACTTCCTCAAGAATTTCTGGAAGATACTTAGTGGTTGAAGACCCAGACCGTCCGACTCATCCATTGGACTTGAGCAACTATTTGGACGGCCGGATACACTTAGTGGTGTACCAGTTAGCTATAACTGTCTTCTGTCTCTTTAACTTTATGGCTTTGACCAGACCTGTACTTCTGAAGAACACGGCATACATAACTTTTTTTCATTGCTCGTTGTTTTTTCACCATTGTTGTTTTGGGGTCATCTTCAAAGAGCCATAGTTTACTTTCTTGACGCGTTGGAACGTCAAAGGGTATGTAAGTTTCATCACCAGTAATGATTTTAGAAATAATGCGATGTCCACCGTCAAGTAATTTTAGGGTTTTTTTACTAATTCTGACACGATCCGCTTTTTGGTGTTCTGTTAAATTATGGGGGGACCCTAGTACAAACTACTTTTTTCATATGCAGTTATTCGCGAATAATTTTATGTATAGCTGCGGATCCAATGTAAAGTAACTTTTGTATCATTTGGTAGGTACAGCAATTATCATAGATTAACATTTTTACTTTCCCTGCAATACATGATAATGTATAGGGAAAGTATTGGAATCATGTCGAAAATCGCAACTCGAGTTTTCGACGGATCTACTCGTTTCGAGCCCTCTAGAATACGAAAAAGCCATTTTTAGCGTGACGTCTGTGTGTCTGTCTGTGCAGATTTTGTATCCACTCTAACTAAAGAACTAATGGACCGAATTTCACAAAATTTGGTAGGTAAATCACTTGCGAGCGAGTCTGGGGCTGATTAGTTTTGGGTACGATTCGGGATAAAAGAACACGCCTATTTTTGCGAAATGGCCCGCAAAATCTTGTATCCACTCTAACTGAAAAACTAATGGACCGAATTTCACAAAATTCGGCATATGAGTCACTGGTGGGACACTCTGGTGTTGATTAGATTTTGGTATGATTCAGAAAAAAATTACCTGCCTTTTTTTGCTAAATGGCCAGCAAAAATTGTCAAAATCTAAACTAAAGAACTACGTATGCTGAAATGTATCCATTAAATGTTTCTTTAATACGTAATTTTAGCGAAGAAAAGAATCAGACCAACCCCACTACACTAGGACTAGCCGTTCTCGAGATATTTAAGTTTTTCGTATTTTCTCTAATCCACCTTTGAAAATAAGTCCAGTTATCAAATGAGAAAGAAAATTGAATTAAAAGTGAATTAAATTTAATTAAAATAAAGAGAACGTGAATATGAGTATGCAGGGAAAGTCATGTGCTGGCCACATCAGATTTTTCAAATACCCGACACATTTTCTGGGACTACAACTGACAAAGGTCTTCCTGTATGTTTTTCATCCTGGAGAGAATTTCAACTTCTTCTAAACTCTGTAAACCATCGGAATACAGTGGCACGAGATGGAAGCATCATTTCCATATGCTAACTGTAGACGTTGAAGACATTCTCCTTGATTTAGCCGCACTCTAAAATCATAGAAAATCATAGCTCAACAATGCTCTCGCGTTAACTCCATTTTCTTTTCTTTCAAAATTTATTCTACGATAGCTAAATTGTAATTGTTACCAAAAATTGTCGTTTGCGGACATAAAAGAGTTCAAATTTAAATATCCGACCAATGACTTTTTTCTAGCGCATATCGTCTGCTCCTGTCTCAAAAATTTCAGTATAACCCTCGTATCACGTCAACTGAACTCCGATGGAGTGATGATTCCTTTTATAGTCTCTCTATAGAAACTTTTGAAATTGTCCATATCTCCTAGACTAATAGTTATTTTGCGGTCTTTCTCGAACCTTCGGAAAGTCGCTAAATCTGGCAACTCTTCTTCGAACTTCGAAATTCTGGCACCTCTAAGCCTACGTCATGGACTGTTTATGTCATAGTGTTTTCTCCGTTTGATCTTTGAAAAAGAAGAAAGAAAAAACCCAATGAGCGAATACTACACGTTCGCAACAGTAGAAACGAACAACACTGGGGAACGGCGGTCAAAGATTCACGGGTATATGTAGAGCTCCTATAACAAAAGTTGACCTATGGCAGCCGTGTTGAACCAAAGTGAGAAACGTTTTGGTGACAAGGAGTGAGAACTAGAACCACTGACCTCCGGAATCTCCTTGAACGGATCTGTTTTGGAGCGCTTATCGCCGATAGCAGCGAAAAAAACGATATTCTAGTATTCAGCTCCTTTACAATTTACCAAATATTCCTTGTTCTTTCGGGAATCTAAACATCTGTATCACCTTTTCGGTATTATTAGAGAAATTTATGGCAGAACATCCTCCCATTTTATTGCCAATTTATACCAAAATTCTACCTACTACTGCGTAATAGTAAACCAATGTGCAAGTCAGACTCAAAATGGCGGATGAGCCAGCCATCTATATAAGAACCCTATGTATATGCAAATAAAAACTGTGACGTAGTATCCATTGTGACATAAAAAACAGCGGCCACTAGATTTCTGTACATGTAAGTGTTTATATTATCAATTCTGAATATGAGCAAAATCGTCTGCAACCCTATGTCAAATAAATGTCTTCGATAATCACTGTAATGTCAAGTGTTTCAAAGAAAGTGATTGTTTCGTTTCTTGGTAAATCTGGCCATGCTGCAACCGTTGCTTTGGCGGATCGTAGAACAAACAGTAAATGCGGTTTGATCTACGACACTTTGTTTGCAAGAAATATTTGCTAAAATCAGAAAACATAGTGCGAAACATTGCATCATCATTCATCACGACAATACAAGTTCACACACTGCACGTCAAACTACCAATTATTTGAAGCATAAAAAAATTGATTTGATGAGTCGTTGTCCTTATTCGTCTGATTCTGCCCCGAATGATTTTTCTTGTTTCCAATAATCAAAAATAAAATGCGTTGTCAACGATTTAACAGCCCAGATAAAGCGTTTGAAGCTTATAAATCACATGCTCCTCTATACCAATGGAATGGTATAACTGTTTTGAAAATTTGTTTATTCGAATGATTGATGCTAAAAGCGAATATTTTGAAAAACAATAAAACGATTTATTTCCATGCGAAAATTTTTGTATATTATTTAGAAACTTAAATACTAATCTACGTATCTGGATACTTAAGGACTTTCTTAAGCACCTATAGTAAATCTAAGCGTGAACCTAGTGAAGTGACTCAGTGTGAACCTGGCGTGAACCTACCGTGAAACCTAAGAGTGAACCTGGTGAAGTGAACCTAGTGTGAATCTGGTGAAGTGAATTTAGTGTTAACCTGGCGTGAATCTGCAGTGATATCTAAGCGTAAAACTGGTGAAGAAAACCTAGTGTGGTGAATCTATCAGGGTGAATAAATAGATCCTTTGTGAGTTATACGCAAGTTCTACAAGAAAATTCTGGGCGTTTACGATAAAAACATTTTTTAATGTGATGAAATATTATAGAAAAATATCGGTAGATATTCTTTCGCCAGACTTCTTCCATCCAGTTTCTTTTTCTCATGTCCAATATCAAATAATAGTCGGAATAAAAATAAATGCCAAAAATGTGCTTTTGCGGAAACAAATTTCTTTTTATTATAAATGGGATTCGTGCATCCGTGAACGTGACCCTCGTATTAATATGTCTGAAAATACTGAAATCCGGAATGTCAGCAGAAATAAGTTCGACTCCGAAGATATTTTTGAAATGTATAACGTAGACTTCCACGCAGGATAGGAATATAAAAGAATTAATAGTAGGCCCTCAGGCGGGAGAACTGGAAAACAGAAAAAAAAATCTGATGTGGGCAACACATGACTTTCCTTATATAATATAATGAATTTACTACTTTTACAGTAAAAAAATAGGTTTTTCTTATAGTAGATACTAATATTCTTTCCAAGATATTGAATTTTCGTCAATGAGTCGTGATTTTCATTGATTTAGCATCATTTTTATCCATTTGGCGAGATTTTCGTTAATTTGGCAACATTTCAAAAAGTTGCCAAGTTGGCGACATTCCGCCAAATTTGTCGCCAAAATTTCGCCAAGCGTTATGGATGAAGAAATAAGTTGTTCTTACAACAGAAAAATGACTATTGGCGTTCAAATACAAAAGTATTACTCAAAGTATCTTTTTCATGAATGGAACGAGCTAGATCTACGAGAATGATGTCACCTAATTTATCGCATGGTATTACATATGAAAAGTGAACATGTTTCTCAATAGGAAATATTTTTTTTCATTTTATATGACTTTTTAATGATTTTTTTGAAAAATGTGCAATATCTCGAGAACGGTTCATGTTAGCGTTCTAAAATTTATGTGAATCGTTTTCTAATGAAAAATTACATAAGAAATGTCTATTTGCGTAACTTTACTAGTGGTTTTGATTTTTTGACGATTTTTTCAAAATTTTATTCGAAAACTTAGGGGGGTTCTGAACATTCAATTGCATTTAAAAACAATTGGCTTCCAGTGTTTACAGATTGTGATTTTTGTACCAAATTTGGTTCGAATGGGTCCATTCGTTCGTCAGTTATCGTCTCCACAAACTCACTGACACACACACACACACACACACACACACATACTTTCACACACACACACACACACACACACACACAGACATCACTTCAAAAATGTTTGATTCGTGATCAGGGATGCTTGAAACGTGCTCTCCCGTCGAAAACTCGATTTCGAATTTTCGACCCCGTCACAATACTTTCCTTATACATTATGTATATAAGGAAAGTAATGAAAAAATCGGATGTGAGCAGCACATGACATTCCCTACAGGCTCAAATTTATTTTTTCTTCACTTCTTTCATAATTCATTGAATTTTCGTAACCCATTGAGTTTTATATCACTTTATTGCAGCTTACAAAAATCCCCCCCCCCTAAAAAAAAATTAAATATCTTGAGAACGGTTTTTCCTAGAGAAATAGGGTTGGTCTTATTATTTTTGTAGTCAAAAATTACATACTAAATAATCATTTAACTAATACAATTAACCTTTGGTTTACGGGTGGAACAGCGTCAATCCCAATCGAAAAAACCTCTAAAAAAACAGATACTTGACATACCCTATCCCAAACAGTTCGATCCCATTTTGCAGGCATTGGCGTCCATGGACGCCAATGTCTGCAAAAGACTGTTTGTGATAGGGTATGTCAAATAGAGCTATTTGGGATAGGGTATGTCAAATATCTGTCTTTTTTTAGAGGTTCTTCGTTTGGGATTAAAGCTGTCCCACCCGTAAGCAAAAGGTTAAGACTATTTAGTTTCGTATTACAGATTTTGACGATTTTTGCGGACTATTTCACAAAGACAGATAGGTCATTATTTTCTGAATCGTACCAACATCCAATCAGCACCAGAGTAGTCTACAAGTAACTGACCTATCAAATTTTGTAAAATTTCGTCAAATAGTTTTTTAGCTAACGTGTACACATACATTACACAGATACAAAGACACACAGACAAGCACACGTACAGGTGCCACGCTAAGAAATGTTTTTTTTTTCAACTTCTAGATTTCGTTGCTATCCGTGTATTTTTATTTTCTCATACTATACAATATAGTATAAGGAAAGTATTGTTTTCATGAAACTTTTTGATTTCGAGATTATAATGCAATATATCTTTTAGGACCTCCTGAACCAGTTTGACCATTTTTAGAGTGATCTCCGTCTATCTGTGGTAGATTTTCTTGCGTACACGATAACAGTCACAAATATTAATGGATTTTTATGAAAAGTTTTTTAACCGGCTTTTTCAATGAAAAATCTAGATAGCAATTTTTTTTTTCAAATCCGTGCACATTGTCAAATTTAGTATCAATCAAAATATTTTTCAAGCCCTTTAAAATGAAGAGTAAGATGCTATGATTATGATCATTTGGACCAATGATGCAGATTTTAAAAAAAAAATTCTTGCAAAATTTGAAAAAATAATTAAATCAGAAAGTTACTTAAAAATGAATTCTGGTATGTGAAATTCAAATTGAGAGTTATACTGCAGTTAATCTATTTCTTCCTTTCTTGTAGTCATTCTACTGAGTATTTGTCTTACAAAATAATATTTGCAATCAATACGTTCATACAGGGTTTCTATGAAAATCCTCAAGCATCATAATAAATTTGTAAGGAAAAGACCATGAGTTTACACGTTAGGTCTATCTGTTGTAACACGGTAAATCGCAGATATAGAATCCGTGAATATGAGAGCGGATATGAATATATAATATTAATATAAGGAAATATATTTGGATTTTACTTGTAATTCATATAAACATCAAACAAATTTTTAATGACCTGAATGGAAACTAAAACTGTTTTAATTAAAAATATTTCTTTAAATTGGAGAATTGCCATGTCTTAAAAGAAAATAGAATTTATATATGGTAGGATCTAAAATATCAGAGACTGTGCTGATGTCTCCAACCCTGATTGAAGGAGAGGAGAACTATTTTACCATGGCGTAGAGGCACATGTGACACGAGATACGAAAAGGAAGAAGCAGGTGTTTTTCCAGACAATGCGTGTCAGTGAACTGTAGTCTTTCGCGTTCGTCGAAAAAGCGTCCCCAAACGCTGGCAGAATTTGATATTCGCACGTTGTTCTTCAAACATCATTTCCGTTTTCGACGAACGCGACAAACTACAGTTCACTGACACGCATTGTCTGGAAAAACCCTGCATTGCGGACTTGCTTCTTCCTTTTCACATCTCGCGTAACATGTGCCTCTACGCCACGGTAAAATAGTTCCCCTCTCCTCCAATCAGGATTGGAGATATCAGCACAGTCTCCGAACTTTTTGATCCTACCTTCTATAATGAAATGTATTTGCAATAAACTGGTAATACATATAACTTAAACAATTTTAATAATCTGGATGGAATCAGAAATGTCATACAATAAATATTTTAATTTAAAATACTTATTTAAATTTGAGAAATGTTGAGTATCAAAAATAAATATTTTAAGCTGAGCAAGCGAGTTACAGAAAAGGATTTGCCTTAAGCCAAACTTAAAGCTTCTTAAATATTTCACAATCTCCCTTTTCCATATTATATTCGGTACGAAAAGGATGAAAGTTCTTAATCTTCCCAATACATAATCCAGTGTTACAACAACAACTCTTAAACTTATTTTCTTTATGAATTCTGGTAACTATAGTTAGAGAACGCAAAGGTTTCTATTCTAACAAGTGAATTGAAAGATAAAATTGAAGTCTCAAATAATCCGTTTTGTATGATTAATGTTTATTTATAAAACATAAATATACTTGATTTATTAAACATAGATTATAAAACGTTGAGTTATTTTTAAAACATAGATAGACATTGAGAGGACTAAAATTCCTGTTTCTGTAATACATACGATGTAATTTGCGGCGAATTTTACGTTGAAAGGCCACTTGGATAAGGCTCAATACACGTACAATTTGGCTTTTCGATCGGACTAAACAGTCCGATCTTGAAACACCGAACTGATGTGTGTGGAAAACTTGCCGGCAAATACATTTGGACTGTAGAATTTCAGCAGTTCTGCTGGCGGTCGTGCCGGCGCTATGGTCAAATTGACATATATGGCGTAACTTTCCGGCCGAGTCTCTAATCCATAGGTTTGCAAATGTTGCTCAATATCCACTCACTAAGAGATTACAAATCAGATTAAAGATGATAAATCAGGAGTCCTATCTATATGTATGTGGGGGGTGTATAGGATACACAAAAATATCTGTCACAATTTTGCCTATCAGTTCTAACTGAGTGACAAATTGTATGTGTATGGTGTGCTTAAGCTCCTGATTGAGATTATTATTTTTTTCTTGCGGACCAACCTGGACGACTCACCCGAAACTGTAGAACCTTTTAAATGCCCAGGCGGAAGAGATTATTAATTTGAATTGTTGTTTTTTATTGGACTGAAACAGTTTACCAACGTAGTCTTTGACGACCACACGCCTTGCCTCAGCCTTTATGCCTGGTGGTCCACGCTATGCAAACATTGATAATGTTTGATAACTTTAATAACTCCTTTACTAATGTTATGTTAACTTTAATCACCACAGCACTGCAGCAATCACAAGGGAAGCCGTTTTGCTAATGTCCATAACGATCACTTTCAAAGTTCGACTTTTACCCAACTTTTACCCAAATAACTAATTTGTACAAAATGGTCAGGTGATCATAATAATTTGATTATTCAATGGGAATTTTGTTTTCTAATGCTACGTCATAGAGGCTGTATTACTCTCCCGAAACTTTTTGTATTCAAAGTTTTACAAGTTTTGCACAATTGCTTTTATATCGTTGAAACACGTTTAGGATTCTTTTGAAAAGATGTTCAGCTATGGGCATGGGTGTGTATGTGTTGGGTATGCGCATGATAACTTGAGAACGTGCGTTTGTACAAATGCGCATAGTACATTCTAAAACAAAAAAATCGACGCACCAAGAAATAATTATCCAAATGAGACAAAATTTGGTACATATAATGTGGATGTACAGAAAAAAAATGATTAGAATTTCAGAACAATTGGATGATTTATTGCACTGAAAGATCTGCACAAATTGAGCACGTCAATAAGGCGTTGGTCTACCTTTGGCCTTGATACAAGCTGTTACCCGACGTGAAATTGATGCAAAAAGTTGCCGGATGGTGTTCTGAGGGATGTAGTTCAAAATGACTTCCAATTGACGAGCTAATTCATCTACATTCTGGAATGGTCGCAGGCGATGCCCCATCTCAGCCCAAGTGTGCTCAATAGGCGAGAGATCAGGGGAACTGGCTGGCCAAGGAAGTGTGCCGTAAGCACTGAGACAATCAATACAGAGGCATGCCGTGTGTGGCCTGGTAATATCTTACTGAAAAGTTAGCCAGGGGTGTTTTCGAAAGCAATGGCAATACAACGGATCGTAGAATGTCAGCAATGTACCGCTGTGCTGTGTTAGTACCTCGGAGGACTATCAAAGGGGGTCCGGTATCAAACGAAATGGCATCCCAGACCATAATTCCCTGTTGTCGGGACGTGTGGCATGTGATAGTAAGAGCAGGATCCTGGCGATGCCCGGACTATCCCCAGACACGTCTGCGCTGGTCGTCGGGACTCAGTTCGAAACGGGACTCATCACTGAAGACAATTCGTTCCCAATCCGAACAATTCGACGTTGATCGGGCACCATTGCAATCGCTGTTGACGGTGCATACTGGGCAGTGGTAGGCGGCGTAATGGACGCCGCGAGTATAGATTTCTCTTCCGTAGTTTTCTATTAATGGTCTGGGTGGTCACTTCCGTATTTGCCACACGTTGGATGGTTGATAAAGACGAATCTCGTGCTGTCACAGCTGCTGTGAAAATCGCTTTATCTTCCAGTTCTGTCGTAGCTGTCAGCGGCACGCGGGCGTCCACTGCCCGCGTGCCGCTGAAATCTGCCATTTCGGACTCATTCCTGCCAACATAGTCTAACTGCTGCATTGCTTTTACCCAAATGCCAAGCGATTCGCTGGTGTGCCCATCCAGCCTCATGCTGTCTGACCGTACTCCCTCTTTTAAATTCCTTCATATGCTCGTAGTGGCCGCGAATTCGCCGGCGAGGGACTGTTACAATCAAGGTACGTAAACTCAATTGAAATCCACCGCACGTTTTGTTCCTGAAAGCGAAGTTCGTTTCTTCTATACACCACCATGGTGCTCAGTTTCAATGCGTTGTAGTTTCGACTATTAAGTCATTGGCTGCGAATTTTTAATAATTTGTATATTCGATCGACAGGTGCATGTACAGTATCATTACTATCGGATTATTCTGCTGGGTGCGTCGATTTTTTTTGTCTTAGAGTGAATTTTTACATACTGAAATATAGCGTTAAACATTAGAATTAGATTTTTTTGTGTTATTTGCATGACTAGAAAACACTTCAAAGATTAAGATCTTGATACTGTGAAGGAACGATGGAAACATGATTGAAAGTATGGTTTATATCTGAAAAAAAATCTGATGTGGGCAGCACACGATTTTCCTTATATAATGCAATGAATTTACTAATTTTACAGTTAAAAAAATAGGTTATTCTTATAGTAGATAATTATATTCTTTCCAAGATATTGAAATTTCGTCAATTACTTGTCATTTTCATTGATTTAGCGTCTTTTTTATCCATTTGGAGCGTTTTTCGTTAATTTGGCAGCATTTAATTTCACCAAATTCGTCGCCAAAATTTCGCCAAGCCTTATGGGAGAAATAAGTTATTCTTGACTATTGCCGTTCAAATACAAAAGTATTACTCAAAGTATATTTTCTTATGAATAGAACGGGCTAGATCCACGAGAATGATGTCACCAAATTTATCGCATAATATTACATATGAAAAGTGAATATGTTTCTCAGCAGTTAATATTTTTTTCTTAATTTATGGGATTTTTTGATAAATTTATTTGAAAAATTTGCAATATCTCGAGAACGGTTCATGCTAGCGTTCTAAAGTTTGTGTCAATCGTTTTCTAAGAAAAAATTACATAAGAAATGTCTTTTTGCATAACTTTATTAAAGGTTTTGATTTTTGATGATTTTTTAAAAATTTCACTCGAAAATTTAGGGGGCTCAGAACATTCAGTTGTGTTTAAAAACAATAGGCTTTCAGTATTCACCGATTGTAATTTTGCTACCAAATTTCATTCGAATCGCTCCATTCTTTCGTGAGATATCGTCTTCACGGACTCACTGACACATACACACACACAGACTTTCACACACACACAAACAGACTTTCACACACACACACACACACACACACACAGCCATCACCTCAAAAGTTCTATTCGTGATCAGGGATGCTTGAAACTTGCTCTTCCGTAGAAAACTGGAATTCGTATTTTCGTCCCCTTCATAATACTTTCCTTATAAATTATACTATGTATATAAGGAAAGTAATAATAATTTGGGAGTCGTTATGAATGACGCACAGTTTCGGGCGTAAATCCAGGACCCAAAATATGCTAGCCGAAAATTATAGTCTGAAAAATAACAATGTCGTTAGGCACACCATACAGGTTTGAAATAGGGTATTAACTTGTTTCAAAGGCAACATTTTCTTCAGGATAAATAAAAGAGAGCGCCAGTGCCAACAGCGACTACGATGATGTAAAAAGCCCTGTTTCGTGTTTTGAATCTGGTTAATACATTTTTACATTCCCTGCAATATATGGTAATACATAGGGAACGTATTGCAATCATGTCAAAAATCGCAACTCGAGTTTTCGACGGATTTATACGTTTTGAGACCTCTAGAATACAAAAAACTATTTTTAGCGTGACGTCTGTGTGTGTGTGTGTGTGTGCAATGAATGTATCCACTTTAATTGGAAACGTAATTAACGAAATTTCATAAAATTTGGTAGGTAAGTGGGTGACCCTGTTGCTGATTAGAATTTGGCACGATTTTGGATAAAAGAACCATTCTTATTTACTAAATGGCCCCCAAAAATGTGTCCACTGTACCAAAAAGTATTATTTACTAAATTTCAGTAACTTATAGTTTACACTTATAGTTTACACTAGTGCTGATTAGATTTTGGTACTATTCGGGGAAACAAAACCTTATTGTTTGCAAAATTGCACGCAAAAATCATTAAAAATCTAAAATAAAAGACTACGTATGCTCACATGTATTAATCTTATGCTTGTTTTATGCGTAATTTTTTACGATAAAAAGAGCAAGTCCAACCCCATTACTCTAGGTTAGCCGTTCTCGAGATATTTTAATGTTTCATTTTCACTTGATAACTGCCTTTGTAAATACGTGGAGTTTCCAAATGAAAATGAAAATTGAATACAAATTCACATTCAGTGCAATTTTAAATAAGTATGCGTGATAAAATAAGTTGTTGTTGTTGAAACCCAGACCGTCCGACCTACCAGAAAGGTGTAAGGTAACTGTTTGGACGGTCGGGAAGTGCCACCCAATTCAGACCGGAACCCAGTGGGGGAGGCATCCACAGGGACCGTACCCTCCTTCCCCTACCACCAACCTCTCGGAAGGACTTTCGGACCCACATGTTTAACGTGATCGTACTCCGCATGAACACGGCGGCAGTTTTGACAGTGGCTGGAATCGAACCCGGGCCTACCGAGTGCAACTCCAGCGCGCTAACCAATGGGCTACCGCGCCCCACGAGATAAAATAAGTATGCGTTTTCTGCAATTAAACATAATTTAATGAATTATTAAAGAAATAAATAAAGAGAAAACTAATTTAAGTCTGTGTGGAAAGTCGTCTGCTGTGTACATCAGATTTTTTCATCCTTGTATGTTATACAACAAGAAATTTCTCAATTGATCATTATTCACTATCTGTGAAAACCATGTTTTCGAGGATATAGCCGTTCGTCTCCACAGGCCAGACGATGATCAGTGAGACCAAAACTACTTAAAACAAGTGTTACGTTGAGTTTCCACTTACCTATGGCTACTGCAAAAGTACATAAATGAAAAAAAATCTGATGTGGGCAGCACATGACTTTCCTTATGTAATTCAATGAATTTACTACTTTTACAGTAAAAAAAATAGATTATTCTTATAGTAGATATTTATATTCTTTCCAAGATATTGAATTTTTGTCAACGAGTTGTCATTTTCATTGATTTTGCGTCATTTTTATCCATTTGGCAAGTTTTTCGTTAATTTAACAACATTTAAAAAGTCGCCTAGTTAGCGACATTCCACCAAATTTGTCGCCAAAATCTCTCCAAGCGATATGGACGGAGAAATAAGTTATTCTTACAGCAGGTAAATCACTATTGGCGTTCAAATACAAAAGTATTAATCAAAGTATCATTTTTCATGAATGGAACGAGCTAGATCCACGAGAATGATGTCACCCAATTTATCGCATGATATTACATATGAAAAGAGAACATGTTTCTCAATAGGAAATATTTTTTTTATTTTATATGATTTTTTGATAATTTTTTTGAAAAATGTACAATATCTTGAGAACGGTTCGTGCTAGCGTTCTAGAACTTATGTCAATCGTTTTCTAATGAAAAATTACATAAGAAATATCTATTTGCTTAACTTTATTAGGGATTTTGATTTTTTGGTGATTTTTTAAAAATTTCATTTGAAAATTT
This sequence comes from Amaurobius ferox, assembly GCA_951213105.1. Classification (NCBI taxonomy): domain Eukaryota; kingdom Metazoa; phylum Arthropoda; class Arachnida; order Araneae; family Amaurobiidae; genus Amaurobius; species Amaurobius ferox. The sequence continues at coordinate 34,670,656 of OX578148.1, forward strand.
AGGGGGGTTCTGAACATTCGATTGAATATAAAACAATAGGCTTCCAGTATTCACGGATTGTAATTTTTATACCAAATTTCCTTCGAATCGGTCCATTCGTTCGTCAGTTATCGTATGCACAGACTCACTGACACACACACACACACACACAGCACCTCAAAAATGTTCGATTAGTGATCAGGGATACTTGAAACGTGCTCTCCCGTCGAAAACTCGAATTCGAATTTTCGACCAAGTGACAATACTTTCCTTATACATTATTGTACATAAGGAAAGTAAAAATGCGTGGAGATCAAAGAGCCTCGAACCCAATTTTCTTTCCTGTTTTAACAATTTAAAGAAAATATACCACTTGCATCCAGTTATACATTAGCCTTTAATATTAAATTTAACACAATGTTGATAAACAATAATTAGGTAATTTTCGAGTGATGACAAAGCTTGTTAACTGATAAATGAGAGCTATTTGATTTTTCTCAGGACTTTCATGTTGGTTTAGGAGATTTCACAGAGATATTCGCACAAGATACGCATGATACAGTGGCGTAGCGTCCATTGAGGCTCAGAAGCTCAGCCTCCGCTGTTTAAATTCTAATTTAAGTTACTTTTATTTATTATATTTTTAAAAATAACTTTGGAATATATGTCTTTTTTTAGAAAACTGCCACATTTACTTAAAATGAGACGTTTCGATTGCGTATTATTTTTGCGTAAGTATTTTTCCCATTGAAACGCATATCTAGAAGATGAAATCATCTAACCTTTACGTGCATTGGAAGAAATAAGATATTAGGACTACACAGCTGTTAAACTTCACAATGGCTGATAAGCTATAACTATAAACTATCTTTCAGAAAGGTGTGGCTATTGCATCCCCCATTTTCAACCCTTTATAAACAGCGTCACTTAAGATAATGAATGGATATAAAGACGTGAAGTTTCATGAATGAAAATTTATGGGGCAAGGCTAAAGAATCCGCCATTTTGGGTCAAATACGGTTTTATTAATTAATCTTAGCAGAAAAAGTAATATGTAATACTAAAATAGATGAGGCATTTTCCATGAATAACATTACATTCACCTAAATTTAAACATGAAGACGAAGAAACACACTAATAATGGCTACCATTAAACCTAAGGTAGTTTGTGAAGTAGACTAAATCTACTTTACAAACTACTTAAGTTGAATCACAGCAACAATATGGCGAAGCATCCGCTTGCGTATTTAGGAGTTTTAGAAAGAATAAATCCGATTTCCCTTTAAAAATCACTTTACACGGGAATCTCAGTTAAACAAAAGCCATTGATAATTTTGTAGAGGATTTTCAGAATATTGTGGTTAAGGTATTTTTAAGTTTTGAAAGTATAGCATTTGCAAATAATTAATATACAAAATTGTTTAAGGACGTTGTTGACTACAGTGATTTTTAACTAAGTTTATGTTTCAGATATATTTCTACCCATTTTCAGTGCACTCCTTTGAATTGCTTTATTTCATTAGTTTCAGCCGTTCATAATTACAAAACTGATATACTTTCTCTACCACTTGCTAGTAATATTCTAATATAATTCTACGTCATACATAGGCTCCTGTAAAACTTTTTTCGGGGGATGGGGGGCGCAAACTCAAGCACATGATGTACAACATCGACTGGCTTGATGATCACCCTTGTTATATTAAATGTCTAAATGTGTGTATGCCCCCCCCTTTACCTCCCCTATGGACAACCATGACTTTATATTAAATAAAATGATTGTAAAAGTTCATCTAATTTAGAAATAAGAAAACATTTAAAATGTTATATCTTGTATGTATTCATCTTACACTGGTAACATTTGAAAATCTCGTGCCATCCACTTCCATCCATTTCATCCACTCTGCATTTTTATGTAAAATTATTCTATTTTATTTACTAATAAATAAAACTTATTGAAATAAAACTTATGGAAATGCGAATTCCAATATAAGTTTGACTTATAATACCAAATATTTTCCCAAATTTTTAGCCTCTCCAGTCAAACATCTCACGTTACGCTACTGCGCATGAATACATGGTTTCACTGGAGATTGGTGACCTGTTACTATGAGTTCACGGGTTCAACTGTTGTTGTTGCTTTTTCACATAGTTAGAACTAGGATTTAGCAAAGAAAAAAGAAAAAAATTAATCTTTTATCGCTGGATTAAAGTTGGAATGGAATTTTCATAATCTGGCCACTGACTTGCTATTGGTCTGATGACTTGCTCGCCATGGAACGGTTAGATCTTGGTAGCCTAAAGGCTCGTCCTGGCCTCTCCACTGTCCCAGCACGGCATTGCTTTGATGAAGGGTTCGGGCATCATAGACCCTGATTAGGTAATAAATATTAGGTCATATAAATACCTTATTGCAACGATTGCTACTTTTAGACATGCTGATGACTGCCCTTTATGCGCTGTCTATCCCCCAATTTTATCTGTTTCGTTTATCTATTTCGGTTTTTTTTTTCTATTAAATAGCTGGGCTAAACAGAGAATAAAATCTATAATTCAATTTCTAGAGGAAAACTATCATATCCTGTGAATTATTACTAGTAACCTCCACATATTCGCTCACTATTTATTGCATATTTATTTGTAGTACTTGTAAATTTTGTTATATATACTGCAATCAAATTACTTTTAAATCCACATTTGTTTTAATCATTGCAAATATCATTGTATTATTGTAACGTAGCATTGAAAGCCATGGTAATCTATGAGATTTGTATGTATATGATGTATATATAGTTTTTTATGAATGTTCGCATAGGTTGTTTTGTATGGACAAGAATGATAGACCGACTGAAATTTTGCCATAAAGATTTAAACTTCAGAAGCTACGATTTCAGGGATCTGTTTAATAACATCGATTTAACAAACCTACAAATGATCTTGAAAGAATTACATGAAGAGTATAATTTAAAACCATATATAACTCTCAGAAGATATTTGGATTTGATTGAGTTGGTTTTAAATGAAAACATACTATATGACGGTATGCATTTCTACAAACAGGTCAAAGGCATACCCATGGGTGGTGCATGCTCATCAATATTGGCGGATATTTATCTATCCAAATATGAAAGAGGAACCCATCTATTATCGGAAATACCTTATTTCCGTTATGTTGACGATGTGATATTAGGGGGTTATGCAAACACCCCTGACATAGATTTTGCATTCTACCCAAGGGAATTGGACTTAATTGAAAACCCGATCAATGAGGATGGATCGACAGACTTCCTGGATTTGTCAATAAGAAGGCACCAACAGTATGGAATTTATACAACAATACACGACAAGAGAAATTCATACAATATCAAAATTAATAATATTATTGATTGGAATTCAAACCTCACTAAAAATATATTCAGACATATTATTATCGGGTACTTCAGAAGAAACAGAAACTACAGTACTTTTAAAAAAGACTGCATTCATGAATGTAATAAAATAATAAATGATGCATTAAAAAGAAATTACCCTAAATATTTTTACAACATTATTACTATTCCTTTTTCAAAGAAAGAAATTGTACATTGTTTGATTCCAAATGAGAATTCTTAATCATATATATTTTCATATCTGCGATCCTATCATCTTGAAGTTTTTTCGCGCATGTGCGACTTTCCCTTATAAAATGTTGTGTTTTCATGCTGGATAGTAAGGTGTATCTCTTCCATGCTTGGTTCCATCTTTGCTCTTTTGTCCGTTCGGGTGCTTCTGTCTTTGCACATGCGGGAGATTGACCATTGAGTTACATTGGTGCCGTGAGCGTTGCCCGGGTCGTAAAAGCTGCTTTAAACGGGAAAGGGGTGTCGCAATCCACCCCAGCCATTCTATGCAAATCATATGGTCACTCCTGTTCTCGCTTATTTTTTCTTCTTGTTTATATCCTTGTATTCCACTCTGGATGCAGAGCTGCTATGCGCCACATTCTCTGTAAGGTTTCTGTTTTCTCCCTTACTTAAATAGGAGTTCCGTTCGTGATATACTTATTTTTATATGTATATATATATATATATATATATGTATATATCTTTGAAAATTATTCGTGGCATTTTATATATGTAATAACCAATTTTAGAAATATTTTATATATATCGTTGCTCCTATTTTAAACAGTTCTGCACATCAGTGTTAATGGGTGTCGAAAGCCCAGACCGTCCGGCTCATCCGCAGATATAGAGCAGCAAGGTGGGCGGCAGGTAGTATTAATGGGTGTTGTTGAGACCCAAACCGTCCGACCTACCAGAAAGGTGTAAGGTAACCGTTTGGACGGCCCGGAAGTGCCACTCAATTTAGACCGGAACCCAGTGGGGGAGGCATCCACAGGGATCCCTCCTTTCCCTACCACCAACCTCTCGGAAGGACTTACGGACCCACATGTTTAACGTGATCGTACTCAGTATGAACACGGCGGCAGTTGTGGTAGCGTGTAAATCCAGCGCACAAACCACTGGGCTACCGCGCCCGAAATGTGCCAAAAGCATGCGGTGTTCCCAGCTAATCACCCACCCAAGTACTAACCGCGCCCGATGCTGCTTGACTTCGGTGATCTAGTGTTAATGGGTGCGAAATATTTGTGAATTACTACCTGTATTTAATATAGACAAACATATTGTATATAATTGTTTATCATTTTTATCGTATCATTAAGTTTTGTTTTCTGGTTTGGGTAGATATTCCTCCACCATAGGCTGTAATTACTGTAAACCTTCGGGTCGGTGCCCATAGGTGGTTAATCTGTTAATCTGTTTCGTTTATCCATTCAAGGTTCTTTAATATAAGGTTGGGCTATGCAATCAATCAAAAATTTGTCGACCTGACATCACTGAGCTTATCATTTAGTCATTCGTAGAGTTGTTGCCAAAAAACTTCACGTTTTCCCATTATTGGAATTAAAAACTGTTTGTTAATTTTAAAGTGGCAATATCCAGATGTAAACAATCTGAGCAGAGAGTTAAAATTGTGCTGTGCACACTTTCCTCAGTGACGTTCAAAGAGATTCTCGGTCTCTTTAGAGATCCCGAATACAAAGTGCGTGAGTTTACTATTTCCGTGTCATTATATACGGAGAGACAGGAAAAAAAGTTGTGTCTGTCATGCCCGGGATAAATTTTCTCTGTATCCATTAGTAAAGAAAATGTATAACTTTACAGAACAGAAAGGATTTTAAAATTTTTTTGGCAGAAGAAATTTCTTCGAACACAGAAAAGATGCATTAAGCTCCCTACACAGTTATGCAAAGCGCTCAACATTGCAGTGAAGTAACTTCTGATCAATGACAAATCGTTGCAAAATTGCAAAGTAGTTACGGATTAATTAGCTGCTTTCTTGCAACGAACCAATCAGTGCTCAACTGATTATTCCGCACTACCTAATTAGTTGAGCACTTTCTTGCTAGTTTTTGCACTTTCTTGCTAGTTTTTGCACTTTCTTGCATTTGGACCCTACATTTCTATTACGATATATCTAACACCAATACCATATAATACATTAAAATAGAATTATTGCCAAACCCCGGGACTGCGTCTAGACTCTAGTAAGTGATTTTTCTTATATTCTTAATAGCTAAAGTAAAATAATCCTTTTTCGGTACAAATCCTCTGATGAAATTTCTTTGACGACGGAAAAAGCACGAATAATGTCACTCATACTTATTTCCGGACTATAAATTTATCTTTAATAGTCCATGAAATATAGAATGAAAGGCGAAAATTAAACAGGCTGAACACATACATGGCCATACTGCCTTGCTGTTAAATTAACGCCAGACACACACCAAATTCAACAATTGAATATTTGCAAAAAGTTTCCAAAAACATTTCTATAATTTGTGCTGTAGTTATTTTAAAACGTTTGTGGATATTATAAAGTATGACCTGCGTATTTTTCATCGCGCAAAATAAGTTATTTCATCGGATACCAATGCTAGACGATTGTTAGAACATCATCGATTAAAACTCATAAATTCTATAAGCCAGTTTCAAAGGATGAATCTTCTAAAATTAAAAATAAATAGTAGAAAACACAATGATGTTGACCCAAGAAAATTCTTAACAAAATATTTTCTAAAGTCGCAAACATTCTACCAATAAGGAATTTTTCACGAACTGCAAGACCCACTTGCTCACATTCTGGCTTTCAGATCCATAAAAACCATTTATATTTCGGCTATATCTAAAGAGTTTTATTAATGCATGCTTAAATGCCCGTAATTGTTCAAGATTTATTTTAAACGTTAGTTCTCGGTCAAAATAGTACTAGTATGAATAAAAAGATCAGCAGACTACGAAATAATCCAATCTACTTATGGACGAGAAAAGAGAAGTCTCTTCTCCATTCCTAAAGAAGAAAAATCAACATTTTCTTGAATTCTGTTATCCCTTTAACTCGAAAACTACAATAGGTAGAAAGATGAAATTTTGCTTACAGACTTGAAGTTACGCTTAGATTTGCAGAAATCACAATGATCACAATTTCAATTATTAAAACGACCTGTAACAGGGCGAACCGTCCATTTTTAAACTGCGCATGCTCACTACGATTTGTACAAATAACATATAAATAACTTTTAAACAGCTAATCAAAGCGCGTGCACTTGTATGTATTATTATTTAAGCCTGCTCCTGAATAAATATGTTTTTGCGATTTAAAAGCCCTACTTCGATTTCATTGTTTTCATGTATTTTAATTTGTTTAACTTAATATATTGAGATTCTAATAACTTATATGCTATTTTGTATTAGTATTCTCAAATATAGAAATTAATTTTTGATACTTCTAATTTCATAATGATCTGTTAAATTAAGCTTAAATTTGAAATCTTTCACAGTTCGCATACTTCATATGCGCAAGTCCATTCAAAACCTGGCTTTTTGCTCGTCAAAGCGGAGAGAGCGACAAGCATTGACTGAAGAAAGTTTTCTTGTTAAATTCTTTAAGTAACAAGAAAATTTTCTACTTCCTACCGCAGCTGGATTCCTAATTTTTAGAGGACAGATGGGTGCATATTTTTTTTACAATATGTGGGTTAACAGATTAATAAAATGCATCGTGCACAACTGCAAAATGACTTTATAATGCTAAAATGCCATTATAATGACTTAATGACTTTATAATGACTTAATGACTTTATAATGGCTTAATGACTTTATAATGACTTAATAAAGGACTTCAAAATGACTTTATAATGACTTAATAAAAACTTCAAAATGACTTTATAATGACTTTATAAATGTTTTAGCTTTATTAAATTGGGCTTAATTGCTTTATCTTATGCACCTAACGCCTATTTTGATAAATAGATAAAATGTGTTCTGTCTAAAAATTATCGAGTCTCCTGATAAGTGACAATACCCACGAAATCTGCGAAACCGCGATAAAGTGTGATGTGATGGCTAATGAATGCATAACGTGACTAAATCACGACGAACATGAATAGATGACTCACAAAAGCGAGGTATACTAGATCACAACATAAAATGTAAAAACAAAAATTAAGATATCTGAAGCAAACATTCGTTTCAGGATTACTTGGAATTCTTTCTTCAGTACAAGCAAGTTTAGTCTGAAGGCTATATCAGAGATTAATCATACAGTGCAAGGGGAATAGTTAATGCATAGAAGTCAGTGAAGTAGCGCCACTTAGTGTGACGAAAGAGAAACAAAACGAGTAAAAATCAATAAAATTCAAGAAAAAAACACGTTTTCATAGCACTAAAAATTCCAATGTACTAGTTAATGATGTGTCCAGGACACTATATTTCTCGCAGTTATTACATGACCATATCTATCTATATATATATATCACAATATCTATAGTCATGACCATATCTATAATCATATTATTTTTCTAGGCCGCTTTTTGCGTTCATATTTTTAGCATTTTATTGCTCTTATTTCTTATTTTAACTCTTTTCGTCACACTAAGGGATGCTACTTCATTGGGTTATGTGGTTTAACTATCTCGCTGCGTAGCATGGCCAATCTCTCAATTAGCTCCAGCCCGAGTCTTGTTCGCACTGAAAAATTAATTCCAAGCCATTCTGAACTGATCGTCTGCTTACGGTATTAAATTTGTGCAGCATTTTAGGCTGTGATCTAGCACTATAGTGGTAGTGTTAATGGTGACAGTATTTCAGTATTTTGCCCTTCGTACACCTATCGAAAATGTACTATGAGCTATCTGCAACTTAATTCTTTTTTTTTTACTACTAGATATATCTTAAAATGTATCCGCCCCAATGTAACTATCAATAATGTCGTTAATGTTATTAAAAATTAATTTTAAAGGAAATATTCTGCGCAATTCAACAAAATATTGTTAACTATCAGCAACTTTTACCACCTGAAGCTCCCGTAACGTTATTAAACTTACTTTGGCGAAAACTATTAATTTACCAGAGGCAGTAATTGAAAGTAAAATTAATGCTCAGTGACTTCTAATTATAGCCGTCGTGAAACAGAATATTTAATTAGTATCCAGAATATTCACCTAAAGGAGTTAAAAGTTTGAAATGATTATTTTCTGATGAAATTTAGAAATTTGTAATCAGTATTTTGAGCATAAATAAATTACAAAAAAGCATAGGCGATGGCTCCAATTCAATGGAGCTGAAATAATTTTGAGTGAATAATATTTGTAAAATAAAACTCAACTCTTGTAATATTGAAAATAAAAAGACCTCGATACAAAGCCTTATTATATATAGACTTAAAGGGCTTTCAAAGAACTACAAATCCTTGCTTATAGCTATCGCTTTTAGTTTCTAAAATATAAATATTACAAAATTGAAAAACGTAAAATGTTCATACTTCTTCAATTTGAGAAGGCAATTACACGAAAACTATAAGGGTTTTAGAAAAAAATAATAAAATATCGATTTAAAAATAAATTTATATTTTTATCGTTTACTATCTACATCTATATTTTTTATTTTCGAAGATATTTCGAGTGAAAGTATGGAAAGGGGGAAAAAAAACTCGTTTGGACAGATACATTTTAAAGTTTTTTTTTCAAAGCAATAAAACTCGATCCAAAATCCAATTATATACACTTGTAGGGCTGTTAAAAACTACACATTCTTGCTTATTGTTCAAAGCTAGCTAATTTAGATTTTGAAATATAAATATCACAAACTTGAAAAAAATGGAAAATTTTAAATCTTCTTTAACTTGACAAGACGATCATTCGAAAACTATATGAGCATTTTATGCATTTTAAATAATAAATATCGATTTTAATGCTCAATGTTATAGAACAAATTTTTGTCGTTTACTCTTTATATCTATATTTTATAGTTTGCTATATATTTCAAGTAAAATTTAGACAACTGAAAAAAAATTAGCAGTCGGAGAACTAGCTGCTCTGTTTAGATTTCTTCAAAGAAAAATTTCAAACTTTTAAAATATTGAAATTATTGTTTATATTCATAATCTGGACCCTGTTTCCGACAAAACAAGAAAAAATATTTACATTTTCACTTTCCTTATATACATAGTATAATGATTAGGATGAGTTGGACGGTCTGGGCCTTCAACATAGTATAATGTATAAGGAAAGTATTGTGACGGGGTCGAAAATTCAAATTCGAGTTTTCGGCGGGAGAGCACGTTTCAAGCATCCCTGAGCACGAATCGAACATTTTTAGGTGATATCTGTGTATGTGTGTGTGTGAATGTGTGTGTATATGTGTGTGTGTGAATGTGTGTGTGTATGTGAGTGTGTGTGTGCCAGTTAGTCTGTAGAGACGATATCCCATGAACGAATGGAGCCATTCGAACGAAATTTGGTACAAAAACTACAGTCCATGAATACTGGAAGCGTATTGTTTTTAAACGCAATCGAATGTTCAGAACACCGCTAAATTTTCGGGTGAAATTTTGAAAAAATGAAGAAATCAAAATCTTTAATAAAGTTACGCAAATAGACATTTCTGATGTAATTTTTTCTTAGAAAACGGTTGTCATAAACTTTAGAACGCTGGCATGAACCGTTCTCGAGATATTGCACATTTTTCAAATAAATTTATCAAAAAATCCCATAAATTAAAAAAAATATTAACTATTGAGAAATAGGTTCACTTTTCATATGTAATATCATGCGATAAATTGGGTGACGTCATTCTCGTGGATCTAGCTCGTTCCATTCATGAGGAAAGATACTTTGAGTAATACTTTTGCATTTAAATGTCAATAGTCATTTATCTGCTATAAGAATAAATTTTTTCTCCGCCCATAACGCTTGGCGAGATTTTAACGACGAATTTGGCGGAATGTCGCCAACATGGTGACTTTTTTAAATGTTGCCAAATTAACGAAAATCTCGCCAAATGGATAAACATGACGCTAAATCAATCAAAATGACGACTAATTGACGAAAATTCAATATCTTGGAAAGAATATAAGTATCTACTATTAAAATTAGCAGTTTTTTAGGAAAAGAATATAAGGAATTTTTTAGGAATATAAGGAAAGTCATGTGGTGCCTACAACAGATTTTTATTTATTAAATTCGGAGGTATAAGCGTCCATTAAATTGCGTTTAATTGTCCAAATTGGCACTGATACTTGATATTATATCCAGTTTGCTGTTTTAATATGTGCATATTCCTTTTTATTAGGAAACTTCGATGCAGTTTTAAATAATGCAATCTCCTCAAAGTCCCTTAATACCTAAATTTCCCGAAAGCAGTTCGATCGTAAGTCATGGAGTTGGTATTATTAGTTTTATTGTAAAAAAATAAGTTTAATGATAAAGTATTTAGTGAATACTTTAGAGCACACTCAGTCTTTATTTCAGATTCGAGCATTTACGTAAAGATGTAACTTAATGACGTGAAAATTTGATGGATGAAAATGTTCTGCGAAATGAAACTGTATGCCGTCTTTGGGAGCCGAAAACATGTCCGCCAAAGAAATGACGTACGTAAATGCCGTAACGACGCAGTGTAATAACCTGGCACTTCTGTAGATATTCCGAAAAATATTCCGCAAGGTGAAACTAAGTGTCTAGTTTCAGCTTTCTACATGATCTGGAAGCCGAGAACGAGCCGTCAAAGATGTTGAACAAAGGAACAAATAATGTTAATGCGAAGTTAATAAGAAGTGTGAGGAAGAATTATGTCTAATATAATTATTTTACATAAAATACGCATAATTGATATATGTAACTTATTGACACAATTACATATAAAATTTACATATTAAAATACCTGAAGTTAATAAATACATTTCCCACACTGTAAGTTTTATAAAATTACAGTAACGTCATTTCACCAGTATTACAGTGTAATTAGAGCCAATCTGCGTAGAAAAGTTATTTTAACCATATATGTAAATATTTTAATAATAAATTCAACCATTAGGCTTAATTTCATTACCTTGACATCATTATTTTTGCAATTTTGACGATATTTTCGTTAATGTGGGACTAAATATCTCCAAGTTGGCAATATTTAGAAGAATATTTCTTATATAATGAAAAGTATGCCCATCATATGACGGAATAAAGAATTTACAAAACATTTTATTCCATTTGGCGTCATTTTTATCAATTTGGCGACATTTTTATCAATTTGATAACATTTTTATCAATTTGGCAACATTTAAGAAAGTCGTCAAGTTGGCGATATGCCTCCAAAATTCGTCGCCAGAATTCCGCCATGCATTACAGACAGATAAATAAATTATTCTTATGTTCTTTTCAAGATAATGAATTTTTATCAGTTTGGCGACATTTAAAAAACTCGCCAAGCTGGCCATATTCCGCCAAATTCATCACCAAAGTTTCGCCAAGCATTGTGGATGCAGAAATAGGTTATTCTTATAATACATAAACGACTAATGACGTCAAATTAGAATGCTATTAGCAAAGTGTCTTCTCTCATGAATGGAACAAGCTAGATCTATGAGAATGATGATAATAAATTTATCGCATAATATTACATATGAAAGTGAACAGATTTCACAATAGTTAATACTTTTTATGAATTTTATGTGAGTTTTTGATAAATTTATTTTAAAAATGTGAAAGATCTCGAGAACGGTTCAAGCTAGCGTTCTAAAGTTTATGTCAATCGTTTTCTAATGAAAATTTACATAAATAATGTTTATTTACGTAATTTTATTGAATGTTTTAATTTTTTGACGATTTTTTCAAAGCGTTATTTTAAAATTTAGGTGAGTTCTGAACGTTTAATTGTATGTAAAAACAATGGACGTCCAGTATTCACCGATTGTGATTTTTGTACTAAATTTTGTTCGGATCGCTTCATTCGTTCGTGAGATATCGTCTCCACCGGCTCCCTGACACACACACACCCACACACATACTTTCACACACACACACAGACATCACCTCAAAAACCTCTTATTTGTGTTCAGGAATGCTTGAAACGTGCTCTATCATCGAAAACTCGAATTCGAATTTTCGACCCCATCACAATACTTCCCTTATACATTGTACTATGTATACAAAGAAAGTAGTATATTTAAAAAATCCTAACCAGTCTAGATTTTAAAGCTAAACATAATTCAAGCTAACCGTTTCAACCGTTTTGAGAGCTTGGATTTAAATTCTCAGCCTATTATTAAGATAGAAATCTTTCTGTAGCTATAGAGATTTCAGAAGAAAGTAAAGTTTTGGCTTGTTTCCGGGATTATGCATTAAGAGACTTAAGAAGGACTTCAAGGTTCACTCACGTCAAAAATAATGGGGTAAAGGAAGATTATGAAATTTTAAAAAAGCTTAACTCTAAGGAAGTCTTTCAAAAATCAATTGCGCCATGAAAATGTAACGAATGAGAAGCAAATATGTGGATGAAATTGTGAAAAAAAAAACGGTTATGATATCTTCGAGAAACAAAACTGGATAAATACAGATATGAATCTCTTTGTGCGTTTATTGGCGGCAAATACTTGCGAAAAAATGTTATTTGATTTTTACGAAAAAATTTCATTTGACACATCTATACTCATGTTTGGAAAAATTACAAGACCATGAAGGAATCATGCGATTGAGCTGATACCTACAGAAAATTCAAATTATGGTGTGATATGCAAATGCTTAGAATTTCAAAGTCTCCGCGCATGCGTGGGCTGTGCAACGCCCACTGAACTGCTGTTTTAGCCTTATAAATAGAGAACTGTAGAGAAACTTTGAAAATAGTCTATGGTTGTCTGCCAGCTGTAAAGTTTCATGAGAAGTCACTATTCATTCGTTACTAATTCTCCCGTGGTGAAGGAGCGCCTACGCACCACGTCCACAAGACCTACCAGGGTATCCCATGGCGAAGGGGAGGAGGTTTGCAGCTTCACTTTTATAGAGGCTCCCAAAAGGGCGGAAGTCTGACTTGGCCTCGACATGACAAGATCCATGCCCGCTGGTGGGATTCGAACCCGAAACCCGGCAATCTAGCAGAAACGCATACCCCTGACCGCTCGACCACCGGATCGGCAGAAGTCACTATTGCTCTGCGAAGACAGAAGGCGCCGTATGAGCAATGTACGGAGTTTGAACGGGGACGAATGATAGGCTTTCCTGAAGGGTTTTTTCCTTATCATGCAATAGCAGCTCGTATGGCAAGCAATACCACGACAATGGTGTGAGTGTGGAAGCAGTGCATTGAAGAGAACCGGACGAGTCGCAAATCCGGAAGTGGATGAAGAAATGTTACGTCAGCACGGGATGACGGATGTTATAAGGTTAATTTTTTCTCCGAGATTCTATTAGCGGATGAGGTTACACACTTCATCCACTCATAAGATCTCAAAGTGAGAAAAAAATTAACCTTATAACAAGCGAAATGATAGTCATATTTAATGTTGTTTCACAAAAACTAGAATATTGTCATTACGCATGCTCCACTGTTTCTTGCTTCCGTATCAACCATACATATTGATAAAGGCAAAATAATAAGTCGCAATGACGAAATTTAGCCCCTTCCACTACCTTACATTTGCGTCAAAATTATCTAAAGTTTATGTGTTCCCCAGTGACCAATAAGTGCCACTTTAAAATATGTTGGTTTAATCGATTATTTAGCAGTGTTAATATTTACATTCATTATGATGGACGCACATGTGCCGATTTGAGTAAGCATGGCATAAAAGTGTAATGCAAAATCCTTTTAATGCATGTATTCCTGTCAAGCTGTTACTCCTGCCACTCAATTCACTGTTTAAAGGTATTTAAGTAATTAGTAAAACTAATGGTTTTCAAAATTGATAAAACTAGAAAGCTTTTGGGTATTAGCTCAAGGCTTTATCAACGCTTCGAGGCTGAGAAAAGGATTAGATGTGTTATAAAATAATTTGAATAATATGCAGGCAATATATGTGTTTATTTAATCTTAATATTGTGGCACTTGTTCAGAAAAGAAAACTATTGTAGTGCTAACCATCTTCGGTGACCAAATCGGTCGCCTTTTCAGAACATTTTATTTAACTCGGTTATTTTTAACATTTTATTTAACTTGGTTATAGGTCTAAGAATGGCACAGCATAACATCTCTGTTGTAGCACATACTTGGGCGCTCGAAGGAAAAATATCTCGAGATCGAACCAAGCTAATATGGAGAAGACTAATTGAATAACAAGAAAGATCAATCATGCTTAAAGCATTGATTATAAAACACTTTCCAACTTCAATGCAATTTTATTTAAACATGTCTAAAATGCAATACATTCCTCGGTAATATTTTAAAACTTATCACAATACTACATTGATTTATTATATTTGAAAACTTAAATCTTAATCGAAAAAAATGAACTTCATTCAAATGACGGCATTGAAATATAAATTGCCTGGTTTAAACGTCTCTAAAATGTGATATATTACTCGTTAATATTTTAGAATTATCATAATACCACGATAATTTATTATATTTAAAAACTTCATCGAAAACAACTGAAATTCATTCAAATGACGTCATAGAAAAATAACACGCCTGGCTCTCTCTAAAAAAGCAGCATTTCATTCATAAATAATTTCCCATTCATGTCATTCATCACAATACTATAATAATTTATTTTATTTAAAAATTAAGACCATGGAGCTACAAGTAATTTAACTCTATGCTTAAAACTTCATCGCAAAAAATCGTCCTTCTCTCGGTAAAGTCAATGAATATTTCTTTCATATCAGCTATGCAGACTCCATGAGCTAAATTCTTTTGCGTTAAAAAAAGACAGCAATTCCTATACAACTCATCCTACATATTTTGCTGTATACATTTTACATAAGTGAAAAATAGGCTTCGTTGTAGAAATAATCAAATTTGGATGAGCATTTAAACTCATATATATTGTAATTGCGTTGTTTTAGTATGTAGATGCACAGAATTTAAACCAAAATAAAGTGGTTTTAGGACGTATACAACACTCAATATGAAATAAAACGAACTTTAAAAATCACGATTTTGAGACAAGATGGGTGCCATATATCATTTTGAAGTGGATCACGTGATACTTTCATATCATGGTCACGTGATCGTTTCATTTAAGAACTGTTATTATTATTTTAATTTTTATTTAAAAAACTACTTAATATATTTCGCTGAATTTTTGTTTTATATATTTTATGGAACAATTTGAATATTACCTAAAATTTTCGAAGCAATTTGTGAAATTTAAATCCGCTTAAAATATGTTTGAAAAATTAGGTCCCATAGGGCTCAATGTAGTTCATTTTTTAACCCGGGTTGAATCCAAAACTAATTGGGTGATATTATTCATATATATTCCCATAGGTCCTACAAACCGTCTGAACAACATACTAAAATTTCATTTTAATTAAGTCATTTTTACGGCAGATATCGTTCTAACGGACAGACAGAATGAACAAAGTCATAAACACTTTTCAACTTTGTTGTAAAGTGTTAATAAAAAGAACTTTAAAAATCACGATTTTGAGACAAGATGGATTCCATATATCATTTTGAAGTGGATCACGTGATACCTTCATATCATGGTCACGTGATCGTTTCATTTAAGAAGTGTTATTATTATTTTAATTTTTATTTAAAAAACTACTGAATATATTTCGCTGAATTTTTTTTTATATATTTTATGGAACAATTTGAATATTACCTAAAAATTTCGAAGCAATTTGTGAATTTTAAATCCGCTTAAAAAATGCTTGAAAAATTAGGTCCCATAGGGCTCAATGTATTTCATTTTTCCAAACCGGGTTCAATCCAAAACTAATTGGGTGATATTATTCATTTATATTCCCATAGGTGCTACAGACCGTCTGAACAACATACTAAAATTTCATTTTGATTAAGTCATTTTTACGGCAGTTATCGTTCTAACAGACAGACAGACAGACAGACAGAATGAACAAAGTCATAAACACTTTTTAACTTTGTTGTAAAGTGTTAACAAAGTCATAAACACTTTTCAACTTTGTTGTAAAGTGTTAAAAATTAAATTAGGTGGGATGGGCGAACTGGTCAGAAGCAAGGACTGTGGCACGTGATAGACCAGGGTGACGAGGCCTTTGTACCACTAGGTACCATGAGTTATGATGATGAACATATGTATTTATGTAATCTTAATATAGTGGAATTTGTACAAAAAAGAAAAATATTGTTGCACTGACCATCTTCGACGACCAAATTTGTTGCTCTTTTACAATCTTTTGTTTAACTTTAAAATAATTTACTTTTGTTAATGGGATTCATATGAATCTTTGAGACTAATCATGCTCTATTAATCACAAACGCATGACATTTGGTATGTCATTGTCTTTGTGGTACGTTCTAATTCTTTGGATTTTGAAAATTATCGGGCTAGCCTATCCTGGGCCCGTCACAAGAATATACTCATTTTGGGGGAATAACTGGATAACCGAATACACAGGCAAAAATTCGCCGTATGTGCGTGTGTTGAGTTGTTATTCCTGTTTTGAATTGTTCATAGCTTACCGCACTGCAGTTCGTTCTTAGAAGCTGTTATGGACGCATAGTGTTCTACATGTTCTTTTAGCCAGTAGAAGTGTCTTATAACGCCCTTGAAATAATTGTTGTTACCTTACTGACACATGCCTGCTTTCTTCAAGGATGTTCTGTAAGTGTTTGTCTTTCAAGCAGCAGTTTGATTTATTGTAGTTTATCCCGATAGCCCGTCTTAGACCCGTTTAAAGAATGTTTTTTTCTTTTCCGGAATAATTCAAGATCTGGAGTAGATAGAAATCACATATTTTGCATATCGCTATCTTTCGGGGTACAATATTTTAATTTTTTGGATTTTGAACCTTACCGGTCTTGCTCGTCCTGGGCCCACCATAGGAATGTTTATTATTTTGGGAATAACTCAGAACGGTAACAGTTAGAAAGTCCAAACCTGGTATGTCGTCGTCTTTCATACATTAAAGTTACATACACTTTACTAAATACATTTTTATACACTTAAATTACATATAAGTTCTTCTTAAACTATCTTTGCTGTTTTAATTGTTAACAGTTCTGACTTTGCAATAGCTGTTGATCGCGCAATCGTCAGCTGAATGAGTGCACAAGCGGAATATCCCCGCCCGTTACGCTGACTTAATACGCTCTAAATACGCGTTTAAACACACCTACATGGGCGCTCATGCACATAGCCAACCGCTAAGCCTTTCGCCACTGTGCGGAAGTACAATCGGCTGCACCACTCTCGACTTGTGGGCTCAAATTATGGATCTGGCGCGCTACGCGAGCGCATATGCACATTGAAGGCTTCATCCTAATACGATGGCTTATTACGTCTTCCTTTGGCCCTCTGCAAGTGCAGAAAAAGACCCTAAATAAGGGCCATACGCATATGCAAATCCGGTATTTTAAATTTGCTTAAAATCATATATTCTCAATAATAAAAGAAAATACTAGCAATCGAAAGAAAGAAGAGGTATCTTTAGTGAGGTAAGTAGAATTAGGAATTAGTGAGGTAAGTAGTGAGGACTACTTTAGTGAGGTAAGTAGAAAAAGGAATTAAATGCTATTTCGGGCGATTTTCATCTGATCAAAGAGATTTTCGAGCTTTTTTGAAAAAAAAATTAGAATATTTAAAAATTCAAAAGGATATCTCTAAAGTACAGAAAGTTAGAATTTTGTATTTTAACACCCAGTCTGTGTCACGTCAGCTGTGCATTGAAAATGGTGAAAAATAGTTCGAATTTCCGTTTTAAACAATCAGCATTTTAGCACTAATTCGAATTTAAAAAAAAATGTTGTTAAGTTGCATCGTCGTATGAGATACGGTACTTCTATACCAAATGTCGTGGCTGTCTATAGCTTCAATTTTCCATTACGAGCGGCACATACACACTGGCATCTTCTTTTATTTTTTAAGATTCTAAATTATCGAACCTAAATTGCCGGACTGTTTCGAACAAAAATGCACATTTAAGGAATTTGTGAATAGTAAATTTTATTATTTCTCGAAGAGTATATCTTGGATATTATTTCTCGTACATTATTTCTCGAATTTAAATGTACGTTGTTGATTACGGAGATCATTTGAACAAGATATCCAATCTATTCCTGTGCATGGAGGTATTGTTACTTCCCTTATATTCATATTATAATGTATAAGGGAAGTATTGTGACGGGGCGAAAATCCGAATTCGGGTTTTCGACGGGAGAGCACATTTCAAGGATCCCTGAACACGAATCAAACGTTTTTGAGGTAATATTTCTCTCTCTCTCTCTCTCTCTCTCTCTGTGTGTGTGTGTGTGTTTGTCAGTGATTCAGTGGATACGATATTTCACAAACGAATAAAGCTATTCGAACGAAATTTGGTACAAACATTCAAATCAGTAAATACTGGAAGTCCTCAAATTTTGAAATGAAATATTGAAAAATTCGTCAAAAAATCAAAACCAATAAAGTTACTTAAAAAATCATTTCTTATGTAATTTTTCATTAGAAAACGATTGACAGAAACTTTAAAACTTTAGCATGAACCGTTCTCGAGATATCGTACATTTTTCAAATAAATTTATCAACAAATGATATAAAATTAAAAAGTATTAACTATTGTGAAATATGTTCATTTTTCATATGTAATAATAAGCGATAAATTTATTATCATTATTCTCATTCGTTCCATTCATGAACGAAGATACTTTGTTGAAGACCCAGACCGTCCGACTCGTCCAGAGGACTAAGAGCAGCTATTTGGACGGCCGGGAAGGATGATAAGACTGAAGGATGATAAGATGACGAAGATACTTTGTGTGATAGTTTTGTATTTGTACGCCAATAGTCGTTTATCTACTATAAGAATAACCTATTTATCCATCCATAACGATTGTCGAAATTTTGGAGACGAATTTTGCGAAATATCGCCACCTTGGCGATTTTTTTAATGTTACCAAATTGACGAAAATGTCGATACATTGATAAAAATGGCCCCAAATTGATAAAAATGACATTAAATCAATGAAAATGACGACTCATTAATGAAAATTCAATATCGTGATTAAAAATATAAGAATCTACTATAAGAGAGAATTCTTTGGATAATAGTTTTGTATTTGGGCGACATTAGTCGTTTATCCATAAGAATAATCTATTTCTCCGTCCATAACACTTGGCAAAATTTTGAGGCCGAATTTAGTGGAATATCGCCAACTTCACAAGTTTTTTTAAATGCTGCCAAATTGACGAAAACACACTAAATTGATGAAATTGATGATAAATCAATGGAAATGATGACTAATTGATAAAAATTCAATATCTTGGAAAGAATATAATAAACGCCTATATGAATAACCCATTTTTCCGTCCGTCCGCAATGCTTGGCGAAAAATCTGGCGGGATGCCGCAAACTTGGTGACTTTTTTAAATATTGCCAGATTGACGAAAATGTCGTCAAATTGATAAAAATGTCACCAAATTGATAAAAATGACTCTAAATAGCGTAAAAGTTTTCGCGTCGATTCCTGCTAATAAGACAATGGTCTATAACTTTAATCGGATATTTTCATTTGTTTCGCTTTATTGTCGAGTCTGTTAATTTAATTTCATAAATTCTCCACTAGGGGCTCTGAAATCATTTTCAGCTGATCAGGTATGATCGCTTTACTATGGGTAGACCTAACGTATACAATTTATAACACTTAACGTATACAAATTTCTTTACCAAGTTATTGGGGTTATTAAGGACATTCTTAGAAACCTTGTATAAGCAAAAAAGTCCTTAAAATCCATCACACAGTTTTTTGCCACAGAAAATATTCATCACATAATTTATACTTGATAATTAAATTCAAAATATCGAAAACTAAAAACAAAAACTCAGAATTTCAAAATGGCGTCTTTGGCGTCATCCAACAAAATTAACTTAAATATCCAAACTGTAAGTTCAAAGTATAATTAATTTTACTTCTCAGAAAAGCTCCCCTTCAATTTTTTTTATATTAAGAATAAAAAAAAGTGTCACGTAAGTAGGAAGAATTCAATTTCAGCAACTAAATTCAATTACCTATCTCATCCGTGATTGTTCTATTCTCTCCTGAGAAATTTTCTGAAATATTTCTTTATTCAATTTGGCAACGCTTTTATATAATTTGTATTTTTGCTTGCATTGGAAGAATTGCTCAAAAAGGTTTTTTGTTCATAGCCAGATCTTGTACTTAAATGAAGTTAACAGTACCAAGAAATAAATATAATACATTTAAAATACTTTCTAAAAAGTTGTAAAATGTCTAAGAGGTTATTGCTTTTACAAGAAAATCCTATTCATTCAAAAGAAGAAAGAATTCAGGTCAACTGCAGCGTGTAGAAGTTTCCCACAGCAAAATCTCAAAGTATAATAAGAACAGCCTATTTAAATATACTTATTAGAGAGACTATTTTTCATTCCCATCTTATATCGCAAATACGTTGAAGATTTTGCATAACGTCAAACTTGTCAAATTCCTCGCCGTCGATAAAAAGGAAGTATGGGTATTTCAAACTTCTTTTTACAAACAATTTTATGACGGGTAAAATTTTGACAAATATTCCCCGTAGCTACAATTTTTCATTCTTTTTCATTTTTATAAAAAACCCGAAGAGCTGTCAAACTTTTGTTCGTGATGAATTATGAAAGAAAATAGAGATATTGTTGGTGTAATGATATGTAACTGTCACACGGCTTGTCTTTACATATCATTAAATTTTACATATCATATCATTAAATTACTCCATCAACTACATCTAATGTGCAAGTCTCCACTTGACCCTCTCATGTATTTATATTCTGAATATTGGCCAGTATATAACACTTTTTAACACTTTGCAACATAGTTGAAAAGTGTTTATGACTTTGTTCATTCTGTCTGTCTGTCTGTCCGTTAGCACGATAACTGCCGTAAAAATGACTTTATCAAAATGAAATTTTAGTATGTTGTTCAAATGGTCTGTGGAGCCTGTGGGAATATAAATGAATAATATCATCCAATTAGTTTTGGATTAAACTCGGGTTGAAGAAATGAAATACATTGAACCTTAAGGGACCTAATTTTTCAAACATTTTTTAAGCGAATTTAAAATTCACAAATTGCTTTGAAAATTTTAGAAAATACTCAAATTATCCCATAAAATATGTAAAAAAAATTCAGTAAAATATGTTAGGTAGTTTTTTAAATAAAATTATAAGGAAAAAAATAAATTCAATTAAATTCTGACTCTTGCTATATCCTCCAGAAAGGAAAAAGAGATATATTATATAATAAATATCTTTCCAAGAGTTTAATTATTTTATATACAAGAGAGGTTTCACATTTAAAAAAATATAGTAGATAACAATTTTTCAAATTTTTAATTAAAATAAACTATTATAGTATTGTGATGAATGAAAGGAATTTAAAAAAATTATGAATGAAATGCTGCTTTTATATAGAGCTCATTTATCTTTCGATGACATCATCTGAACAAAGTTCACTTGTTTTCGATGAAGTTTTCAAATATAATAAATTATTGTAGTATTATGATAATTTTAAAAATATTACCGGGAAATGTATCGCATTTTAGAGATGTTTAAACCAGGCAATTTATATTTCAATGCCTTCATTTGAATGGAGTTCATTTTCTTCGATGAAGTTTTCAAATATAATAAATTAATGTAGTATTGTGATAATTTTAAAAATATTACCGAGGAATGCATCGCATTTTAGAGATGTTTATGTAAAATTGCATTGAAGTTAGAAAGTGTTACATAATCTATGCTTTATGCATGATTGATTTTTCTTGTCATTAAAATGAAAACTGAAGAATAGCATTATGAGCTTTAATTCAAATAATATGTTTTTCTACAACATTTCTGGAATATATTTTTTAAGTTTTTTATATTATTTTCATGTGACACCAATGATTTGTATGCATATATCCGATTTGTGGTAATATACAGAGTCTTAGAAAATCCTTATGCACCTCCAATAACTTGTAAGGAAAGGTTCATGAAAGTACACATTATGTCCATATATTGTGCAGTGACCTCGAACCGATCGAATAAAAGTGATTGCAGCGCCCCTAACGAATAATTTAAGAAGATAGGATCATTAACTCGGCAACAAAGCGAGATAGGCGAAAAGCACCAATTATAGATTTGTAGAGCATTGTTAAACTAATAGGAATCAACATAAGGAACAAACGAAACGTATATACGGAATACAATAAGTATCAATCTTGCTTAGATGCTATATTCTCAGCCAGGCTATAATATTGTTAAACGTTGTCGCTTTATGCGCGTATGCAAATATAGTTCCCATCCCCAGTGATATAGTTCCCATCTGTGAGGTAAAAATCAAGCTCAATACTAGATTCCTGTGCATGCAAGTGTTGTTAATTTTATAATTCCTGAATAAGACATTGATTTGCTAATAATCATAGTGTGTGGAACTTTTATTCGCTTCTACTTATTAGACAATGATCTACAACTTTGTAATTAGAATTTTTTCGTTTTTCTCGCTTCATTTTTAAGTTCGTTATCCTAAAATTTTAAATTCTCCGCCCCTAATAGCAATCCCAAAACTAGGATTGCTATTGTATGCTATGTAGCTATTGTATGCTATTGTATTGCTATGTAGTCAATATTGGAAACATTGGACCAATACGAAAAAGTGGATATTTTAAAGGAATTAACACAATAATGGCTTAAAATATTGGGACAATATTATAATGAAAATATTTAGCCAATATTGGAGGCCAATGTAACCTCCATATTGGGATTACATTGGAAATATTTCTAATATAATGCCAAGATATACAAATTGGTCCAAAATTAGACCAATGTTAATTGTTACTAAGGCAATCACTTTTATTCGATTGGTCATTGTCACTTTACTGTAGATAGATCTAACGTGTACACTCATGGACCGCTCCTTACGTAGTTATTGGGGTACTTAAGGTATTTATTAGGAACCTGCATAAGATGAAAAAATCCTTAAAATCCATCACGTGGTTTACCGTCACATAGAATATTGTTACAACGTATCCTCTGGAATCGTAGGTGTACTTTCAGGATACAACAACCAGTCCAAATTTCTGGATAACTAGCACGTTTATTCCCAATCATACCGTAAACAGGAACAATATACCGTAAAACAGCACTTCAATTCTCCATTAATTACACAAAACAACAGATAATATTCTCGAAACATTGATGAACACATCACAGTTCAATGTAACTCGTAGCACGTCCACTGCTCTCCAACTGAGGAATGACTCCTTTTATAGGTTCTCTATAAAAACTTCTACTCACATCTCGTAGAATATTTGTTATTTCGAAGTTTTCTCGAACCTTCGAAAATACGCCAAATATCGCAAAATTGGCGTCAATTTGGACACCCTGTTTCAAACTTTAGCAGATGGAAACCCTAGATTCACGTCATAGGAAAGGTTGACTGTCCGTACGGGTGTTCCCTCCGTCTGGTTTTCAAACTAGACTCTGGGGATATTTTAACCGTTTGTAACAGTATACATCGCATAATTTATTAAATAATTAAATTTAAAATTTCTGAAACTGCAAAATTCGAATTCCAGAATTATTCAAATGGTGTCTTCGTCCAACAAAACGAACTTAAATATTCAAAATATAAGTTCAAAACGTAATTAATTTTACGTCTTAAACAAGCTCTCTTTTAAGCTTCTTTTATATCAAGAATAAAAAAAAGTCACAAAATTTGATTTCACCAACTAAATTTGATTATCTATCTCATGAATAATTATTTTATTCTCTCCTGAGAAACATTCTAAAATATTTCTTTATTTAATTTAACAACGCTTTTATATATTTAGAATTTTTTCTTGCATTGAAAGAATTCCTTAAAATGTACTTCATTAAAAGCCAGATTTTGTATGTAAATCAAGAAAACCATAAAATAATTGTTAGAAATTTAAAATACTTTTAAAAAATCGTAAAAGAAATATGGCTAAGGGGATTTCTTACAAGAAAATTCTATGGATTCTAAAAAAAACGATTTTAAATCAGCTGCAAAGTTTATAAGTATTCCACACCACCTTCGGTTACAAAATCTAAGGTAATTCTAAAAATTGTCTATTAAAATTCACTTTTATTAAAGAAATTATTTTTCATTCTCATTTTATACGTCTAAATCCTGAAAGATTTACATATTATCAAATTTACCAGCTTCTGTGACTACAAGAAAAAGGACGAATCGATATTTCAAGCTTATTTTTACAAACTATGACGGGTAAAATTTTGACAAATTTCCTCCGTAGAGACAATTTTTCATTCTTTTTCATTTTTGTGAAAACATCATAAAAGCCGTCAAACTTGTGGTCGTGATGTGTTATGAAAGATAGTAAGGAATTTGTTGGTGTAATGATGTTGGTCTAAAATGTTTGTATTTACCAGGGTTGCCAACACTTTGCCAACTATTACCTTACGGTTAGATTCAAAAGCGAAAATCTCTAAGTTGCCATCTTTAATGGTAAGATTACAATTTTGAATTTAATTAAAAAAAATAACTGTAGGTGACGCTATTAGCATGAAGGCGATGCCGCCCTCCGATAGTCGATAAATATTAAACCCTTGATCAAATTTTTGCTTTACTGAAAGAAGTTTTTATATCAACATTGTTATTTCAATTAAAATCAATTACTATTTATACGTTTGCTATATAAAATAGGAATATCAAGTTCATTACATATCTCATAATCCGGTTTTAATATTTCACAAAATACACAAGACGTTTTTACAATGAAAATCACAAACAGAGAGTAAAAGTATAGACCAGGGAATAAGGGCTACAATCTGAGGCGAAGTCATCAAAAGAAGTTCTTCATCATAGTTTTACATTACAACTTTTTCCTGGGGGGAGCAAGCCAAATGATGAGAATTTTGACATCCCTCTCCTATTGAGTCCGCCCTAGGGAGAGAAATAAAAAAACCGCAGCTCCGTTAGGTTCAACCCCTTGGTCGATACTATAAGCAAGAGCCCATAGCACTTTTTTGGGGTTCCGGAAAAATGGCCCCTCAATTCGTCTCTCCCACATTTTGCCTCCAGCGCATTTCGTCCCCAACACATTTCGCCGCAGCACATTTCGCCTCCAGTCGATAATAAGTAGGCTACAAAAATGTAAATAATACACCTAATTTTTTAATAATTGTAATTTATTTTGTTTTTATAGAATAAATGCACGTTGTTATTGTTTAAGTCTTGAAGTTGTATGCAATGCTCTAAGGTAATCAATCATATTACGATTTTAAAAATCTTAGACTATTCTGCAGAAATTATAGCATATTCTTATTTCTTTGATTGCCTGAATTACCGGCAACTAATTGTTGTTGTTGAAACCCAGACCGTCCGACCTACCAGAAAGGTGTAAGGTAACTGCTTGGACGGTCGGGAAGTGCCACCCAATTTAGACCGGAACCCAGTGGGGGAGGCATCCACAGGGACCTCCTTCGCCTACCACCAACCTCTCGAAGGGACTTTCGGACCCACATGTTTAACGTGATCGTACTCCGCATGAACACGGCGGCAGTTTTGGAAGTGGCTGGAATCGAACCCGGGCCTACCGAGTGCAACTCCAGCGCGCTAACCAATGGGCTACCGCGCCCCTGGCAACTAATTGTGTAATTTCGAAATTGTGCAGCCCTTGTTGTTCCTTTAAAGAATCAATGAATCCGTAAATATTTGGGAATAAAGTAGCACAGCAAGACTTCGTGTATAAATCCAATGAATTCCTATATATCCCCTATATAAAACCCCCTACATATAATTCCTACATAAAATCCTTTGGTTTGCATCAACGTTTTTCTTCGACGATTTTGATGCCGACCCTGATAATCGTTTGTTCATTTTCCAATTGACGTTGGGCTGCACTAAGATTACCAATTCCTGTGGATTACAAAACGCTCGGTTTTTGGGTTTATTCCGCCATATTAAAACTCATAAAAATTTGCAATTTTTAATGAATACTTGTCAATAACATTAAACTACGCTTCAGAAATACAAAGTATACGTATTAAAACACACAAAATTCACAATTTTGAACGCACACTTGTCAACGAGTACAAAACAACGCTTCGTAAATACACTATAGTATATGTTGTACTCCAAAGTGCTTAGCTTACATTAGAAATACCCACTGCTCAAGTGCAGTGTGACGTAAACGTAGGAACATTTTCCCCCTCCCTCACTCTTCTTTTTGCTAGTCGAAGGAACCTTTTCATTTCATTTCCGTCTTGATCGAACAAATTTGCACTGCCGTTGCAAAACAAGTTTCCCTTCAAAAATAATAATGTGAGTTCATTTAATATAGAAATTGAAAATTTCGTTGGTCTGATGTCAAAACATCGAAATTATCGAATTTTACTCAATTTAACAGCTTAAAATGGCAAATTCGCAACTACAAGTCTTGATCGAGCAAATTTGCACTGCCTGTTTTGCTTCAAAAATAATAATGTGAGTTTATTTAATATAAAAATTGAAACATTTCGTTGGTCTGATGTCAAAGCATCAAAATTATCGAATTTTACTCAATTTAACGGCTTAAAAATGGCAAATTCACCACTAAAAACCGTTGGATTTATGGCTAAATGAATAGACGTGAATTTCTGTGTTAAATGTATCCATAACCAAGTGTAGCTATAGAATGGTCAAATTAGGACTACATCTGGTCCATGGTCATCACGTTCTACATATTTTAATTAGCTGCGGCCTTATTTGGTGTAGTGTTTCTTTTTTAGACGTGGATATATTTTAGATCCACAGTTATGAAAATCATTCCTTATATAATATATACTTTTAGAATATTACCGAAAAATATAAGCTGTACCAAAAAATGCTTACTTTTAAATTTTCACACGGTATATCATAGAATAATGTTATCCCGTTTGAACTTAACTATGGCTGTTTAAATGGCTCCCGTCCAAAATGCTTACCTATGACCTGTCGGGGCATAAATAAAATAAAATGAAATTATGGTGACATGGCCAATATGAAATGCACAACTGAACAATATTTAAATTTTCGTAATTTTCCTTGATCATTTTAACTAGCACCTGCTACAATACGAGGTGGTATGAAATAAAACCATCTACTTAAAAATTTTCCTTCACCCCCTACTTACTCTATTTCGTATTTATTGCAAATAAACAAATACAACACTTTTGTAATATCCCAAGAAAACTCCTAAAGTGAAAAGTGGGAGTGGTCAAATGTGAGCATGGCCGTATACACTACTGATATATGTTAAAGGGTTTTATAATTAAATCTTGTCGACATTTTTTAATAATACTTATTTTCTATAACTGAACATGATTGCTATTATTTTCCCTATACAGGGTGTCCCAAAAAGATTGAAACTCGCTTTAATTCTTTACCTGTTGGAGAAAAGTGGGCAATGAAAATTGCAAACATGTTGAAAGTAAGGTAGGAAATAAGACTACGTTAATGACATAGTCCTCCCATTATTTTCAAAAAGTTACACGTTTTAAATTTTTATACGACCCCCTTAGACAAATTTGGTCAATCAGAAAATTTTTATTTTTAATACAACAAGATCATTAAGAAAATCGCATATATGTATTCATGTCATCAAAATCTAATCAGCACTAGGATAACCCACAAGTAACTTACCTATGAAATTTTGTCGTATTTGGTCTATTAGTTTTTGAATTAGAATGAATACATGCATTGCACAGACACACACTCAGAACACACAGACAGACAGACACACGATCAGACACACATACACACACACACACACAGAGAGAGGTCTCAAAACTTGTAGATCCGTCGAAAACTCGAGTTGCGACGGATCTACAAGTTTTGAGACCTCCAGAACACAAAAAATCTATTTTTAGCGTGATTCTGGACGATTCCAATACTTTCCCTATGCATTACCATGTATCGTATGGAAAGTAAAAATCTGATTTGGGCAGCACATGACTTTTCCTGCAGACTTATATACACATTCTCTTTGTTTCAATTAAATTTAATTCACTTTTAATTCAATTTTCGTTCTCATTTGATAACTGGACTTATTTTCAAAGGTGGCGTGGAGAAAATACGAAAAAAACTAATATATCTCAAGAACGGCTAGTCCTAGTGTAATGGGGTTGGTCTTATTCTTTTCTTCGTTAAAAATTACTTATTAAACAAGCATTTAATGGATATTTTTGAGCATACGTAGCTTTTTAGTTTAGATTTTGACAATTTTTGCGGGCCATTCTGCAAAAAAGAGCAGGTTATTTTTTTCTGAATCGTGCCAAAATCTAATCAGCACCAGGGTGACCTATACGTGACTCATCTACCGAATTTTGTGAAATTCGGTCCATTAGTTTTTCAACTAGAGTGGATAAAAGCTTCTGCGGGCCATTTCGCAAAAAAAAGGCGGTTTTTTTTTATCCCGAATCGTACCCAAAACTAATCAGCAGCAGACTCGCCCACAAGTGACTTACCTACAAAATTTTGTAAAATTCGATGTATTAGTTTTTTAGTTAGAGTGGATGCAAAATCTGCACAGACAGACAGACACAAAGACAGACACACAGACACACACACAGACGTCACGCTAAAAATGGTTTTTTCGTATGCTAGAGGTCTTGAAACGAGTAGATCCGTCGAAAACTCGAGTTGCGATTTTCGACATGATTCCAATACTTTCCCAATACATTACCATGTATTGCAGGAAAAGTAAAAATCTGAAGTGGGCAGCACATGACTTTCCCTGCAGACTTGTATTCACGTTCTCTTTATTTAATTAAATTTATTTCACTTTTAATAAAATTTTTGTTCTCATTCGGTAACCGAACTTATTTTCAAAGGTGGCGTAGAGAAAATACGAAAAAACTAAAATATCTCGAGAACGGCTAGTCCTAGTGTAATGGGGTTGGTCTTATTCTCTTCTTCGTTAAACATTGCGTATTAAACAAGCATTTTATGGATATATTTGGGCATACATAGTTTTTTATTTCAGATTTTGGCGATTTTTGCAGGCCAATTTGTAAAAAAGGCAAGTTATTTTTTTCGAATCATACCAAAATCCGATCAGCACCAGGGTGTCTCACACGTTATTTACCTACCAAAGTTTGTGGATTTCGGAGAAAATACGAAAAAACTAAAATATCTCCAGAACGGCTAGTCCTAGTGTAATTGGGTTGGTCCTATTCTTTTCTTCGTTAAAAATTACGTATTAAACAAGCATTTACTGGATATATTTGAGTATATGTAGTTTTTTATTTTAGATTTTGGCGATTTTTGTGGGCCGTTTTTCAAAAATAGGCAGGTTATGTTTTTTCGAATCGTACTAAAATCTAATTAGCACCAGGATGTCTCACAAGTGACTTATCTACCGAATTTTGTGAAATTCGGTCCATTAGGTTTTCAGCTACAGTGGATACAAGCTTTTGCGGGCCATTTCGCAAAAAAAGGCGGATCCTTTTATTCCGAATCATATACAAAACTAATCAGCACCAGATTCGCCCACAAGTGATATATCTACCAAATTTTATGAAATTCGATCCATTAGTTGTTCAGTTAGAGTGGATACAAAATCTGCACAGACAGACACACAGACACACAGACACACAGACACACACACAGACGTCACGCTAAAAATGATTTTTTTGTATTCTAGCGATCTTGAAACGTGTAGATCCGTCGAAAACTCGAGTTGCAATTTTCGACATGATTCCAATACTTCCCCTATACATTACCATGTATTGCAGGGAAAGTAAAAATCTGATGTGGGCAGCACATGACATTCCCTGCAGATTCAAATTCATATTTTTTTTCTTTAATAATTCATTAAATTGAGTTTAATTGCACAAAATAACACCAAATTTGCATTTTTAATTCAATTTCTGTTTTTATTTGGTAATTAGACATTTTTCTAAAAATGGCATAACTAAATGCGAAAAATCTCAAATATCTCGAGAATGGCCAGTCCTAGAGTAATAGAGTTGTTCTTATTCTTTTCCTCATCAAAAATTACGTATAAAACAAGCATTTAATTGATATATTTGAACATACGTAGCTTATTTTAAATTTTGCTATTTTTGAGGGCCATTTCGTAAAAAAAGGCACGTTGTTCTTTTCCGAATAATACCAAAATCTAATCAGCACCAGAGTATCCCCCAAGTAATTTATCTATCGAATTTTGTGAAATTTTGTCAATTAGTATTTTAGCTAGAGTGGATACATGAAATTTTTACTGGCCATTTCGCAAAAAAAGGCGGGTTCTGTTTTTACGAATCGTACCAGAAACTAATCAGCCCCAGGGTCATACCCAAGTGACTTACCTACCAAATTTTATGAAATTCGGTCCATTAGTGTTTGAGTTAGAGTGGATACATACATTGCCCAGATAGACACACAGACAGACAGAAAGACGGACACACACACACACACAGACGTCACGTTAAAAATGGTTTTTTCGTATTCTAGAGGTCTCGAAACGTGTAAATCCGTCGAAAACTCGAGTTGTGATTTTCGGCATGATTCCAATACTTTCCCTATACATTACCATATATTGCAGGGAAAGTAAAAAATACATAATGAAACTATTTCTCAACTAGACTTCTATCCATAAAAATGCATCAACAATGCAATTATACCTCTACATCAACCCGTATCTCTTCACGTTATAACATCGACTCTATTGGGTTTATCTTTATGGGGATATAAAGAGAGAAATATAACATCGAAGCAGACTGGCAACGTGTCTCATAATCTCCACCCCAGAGGTGTTTATCTCACGCGTTTGACAGTCTCGAAGATGAGTTCCGCTGGGGCCCGATAACCAATATTCTGTGCCATGAGGAATCAATTTTCCAAACTTATCTGGGCACAGAAGTTTCCGAGATAAATGTCAATTGGAATCAGGGTTATGTATTCAATACTGAATGTCACAGTACAAGCTGTTTGCGTATTAGTGAATTAAAATAAATATAATAAGCAAGGAATTTATAAAGGAGCCTTCATAAGGTGGCAAATGACGCTTCATTTTGACGGAATTATTAAGCAGATTTATTCTCTATTACATATCACTGTAAAACATTTGCAAGCAAGTTACTGAAAGTTTCTTGGGACGATAATTAGCTAAATATTTCAGAAATGAAGCTGGAATTTTCATGGATGCCTGTAATTATGGATTTTCTGATCAATTTGCCGAAATTATCAACAAAATAGTTGAAAAGAAATTACTTGAGTGAAGGTTGCAGAATGTTTTAAAGTGTATTTAATTCACAGTCATGTAAATTTTCGGAAAAACCGGAAGTGGCATCTCCAGAACCGGAAATGAAAATAAATCATTAGTGAATTACATACTTCTCAGGAATTTGATGCTGAATCAATATCAGTCTGCATCTAAGCTCTATCTATTAGCCAATTCTGAGAAATAGATGTTTCGCGTAGAATGAAAAGTTTTTGAAATGAAAAAAATAAAAACCCGAAAGCGGAAATCCATCGTGAAACATCCATTCTTCTTTTAAATTTGACGTTGAATCCATGTCAGTCATCACGTAAGCTGTATGTAAAGCAAATCCAGCAGATCCTAAGACATAAACAGTAATCCTTCAATAAATAAATCGCAAAGTAAAATGCTAGAGGAAAAAAAATTCTGACATGAAAAGCAGATGATAGTTTAAAAACACTTTATAAATTTCCTTCTTTAGTGTAAGTCAATAACTTCACGCCAAATGAAATTAATATATACTGCTGGCCCTGAGCTTCTTTAAAGCTTTGCATATTATGTCTAAATTCTATCAGAGATTTCTTAATAACATTATATTTAAAACAAAAATTACATATTCAATGAACATTTTTGTAAAACATTTTAAAATAATTATTTTTCATATACCGGGTTCCTAAAAAATCTCTTGAGCACCCCAATAAATTTGCAAGGAAAGGTACATCAGTATGTTTATCTTTAATAACATGACCATGGACAGTCGAGTAAAAGTGATTGCAGAGTTCGTGGAGGAGAATTTAAATAGCTAGGATAATGAACATGGAAGGATAGACGACAAAAGCCAATTAAAGAGTTGCAGAGCATTGTCTCATGAGTAGGAGTTGATACTAATAAAGACACTAAATTAATACGCGTAAGACAATAAATATATGTTGCATTCCACCGTTTGCTAGATGAATAGCGACTACTTATAATTCTTCTGCAATATTTTTTCTCAAATTCAGATATGTACTGTTGATGACAGAGGGAATTGTGTACAGGATGGCTCTGAGGTAGATTTACAGTCATGTAAGTGATGCTTATTGTATCATCAGTATACCCTTTCTTTGCAAAGAATATGCATTATAAAGAAACTTTAAATTCACAATTATGTGAAAATTCCTACAATATTCTATATGTCATTGTAATTCGAAACATTCTATTAAAATATTTAAATTAATGCTCCTATAAAAAAGTTTAAGAATCTATGCTCTCGCTATACTAAATTATCTCTAGAAACTGATCTGAAGAATGAACATCTTGGTCCCGTTTGTAAACAAATTTACCAAAAATATGAAACCGAATCAATATATACCAAAATGAAAGCGCTGAAATTACATGAGAAGCTATGCCAATACTACATACATTCTCGTAGATTAGAAGATATACTTGTGTTAGAAAATTTTCTGAAGTACAACAGTGTATGAGTTTCAGAAATAAAACAGATGATGTAATAAATTGAAAATATATATCAATAATCCCCGTCTTCTTTAAACCTGAAAACCATAATTGATACAATCCAGTCAAATATGCAATATTTATAAAAATTTATTTTATATACATTTTATTATTATTTAAATGTGAAAAAATTTAATAAAAATCGTTTGCCGCAAAAGCTCATTGGATTTAAATCTGTTGCTAAGCTACATATCATTTTCTTCAAATAAATTTGCGGAAAAATATCGTCTGCATAATGCTATGTCTATGGAAGGTTTAACTATGCGTTTTTAACACTTTACAACATAGCTGAAAATTGTTTATGACTTTGTTCATTCTGTCTGTCTGTCTGTCCATTCGCAGAACAACTGTCGTAAAAGTGACTTTGTCAAAATGACATTTTAGTATGTTGTTCAGACGGTCTGTGGGACATAGGTGAATATAAATGAATAGTATCACCTAATTAGATATGAATTGAACCCGGCTTGAAAAAATGAAATACATTGAACCCTATGGGACCTAATTTTTCAAACATTTCTTAAGCGAATTTAGAATTCATAAATTGCTTTGAAAGTTTTAGGAAATATTCAAATTATCCCATAAAAAATAAAAAAATTCAGCAAAATATATTCGATAGGTTTTAAATAAAATTAAAATAATAGTTACACCCATATTATAGGAAGAAATCACGTGACCCATTTAAAATATGGCATTCATCTTGTGTCAAAATCTTGATTTTTAAACTTATTTTTAATTTATATTGAGTGTTGTATCCGTCCTAAAACCGCTTTATGTTTGCTTAATTTCTGTGCATCTATATTCTGATACAACCAATTACAATATATTTGAGTTTAAAGATCATCAAAATTTGATTATTTCTACAATAGAGCCTAATTTTCACTTATGGAGAATGTAAACACGTCAATCTGTAAAATGAGTTGTATAAGAATTGCTGAATTTCTGTAACGTAAAATTATTTAGCTCTGGAGTTTACAATATAACTGATATGATTGAAACATTCATTAATTTTACATAGAGAAGCAGACGATTTCATAGCAGACTTTTTCGATGAAGTTTTAAACATAGAGTTAAATTACTTTTCCCTCAATGCTTTTAAGTTTTTAAATAAAATAAATTATTATAGCATTGTGATGAATGATAGGAATGGAATAAAAGTGTATGAATAAAATATTTACTGCTTTTACATACAGAGCCAGACGATTTATATTTAATGACGTCATTTGAATAAAGTTCATTTTTTTCGATGAAGTTTTAACTTTTCAAATATAATAAATTATTGAAGTATTGTGATAATTTTAAAAATATTACGGCTGAGTATTTCATATTTTAGAGATGTTTAAATAACATTGCATTGCATTTGGAAAGTGTTTCATAATCAATGCTTTATGCATGATTGATCTTTCTTGTTTATTAATATCTGTACGACTCCTGGTCTTAGAAACTGGAAACATGGACTAAGTTTTAAATGGGGCTATTCAATGGAGTTTCAAGCATGGAGTTACTGTTCGACTCCAATGAAAAGGCATTTGGGTCATGTGATTTTGGACGAGTCCATTAGTTAAATTCAATGACAGGTAGAAACGTACTAGGAAGAACAGGTTTCCAGAATGGCGCCTTTAGTGTAAATTAATGCACAATTTGTGCAGTACGAAAATGATTTGTGAAGAACGGTAAAGAATATGTATAAGTACATTCAGTGCTACTGTTGGGATTTGGTGTAATTGTTTTCTTCATAAAGATTAAAATTATTTATTGCAATAAGGGTCGTAAATGCTTTATTAAAATGGAAGAGTTCAGGTTGGAATACTTTTATTGTAACTAAAACTATTTTATTTAGTGAGAAATGCAGAATGCGTTTTATGTGTATGAATTAATGATTCATCTCCAAAAGGAAAACTCTGATGTGAACAGCGCATGATTTTCCCTACAGACTCATATTCATTTTCTTTATTTTTTTCATAATTCTTTAAATTGAGTTTAATAGCACAAAATAACGAGAATAATTATTTGAAATTACACTGAATTTGCAGTTTAAATTCAATTATTTTTTTCAGGAAAATTTTGCAAAATTACTGAAAAGCTATGTTTAAATGTTCCAAAAATTTTTGGCCGGGATTCCCCCCCCCCCC
The DNA here is from genome assembly GCA_951213105.1 of Amaurobius ferox. Lineage (NCBI taxonomy): Eukaryota > Metazoa > Arthropoda > Arachnida > Araneae > Amaurobiidae > Amaurobius > Amaurobius ferox. The sequence goes on from OX578148.1 coordinate 34,705,944, forward strand.
CCCCCTTCCGTAATTTATAGGTTGCTCGCTTGTGTAGCACGACGTTTACTTTAGAAAAGACCCTGAAATTAATGATCCATCTCCAAAAAGGAAAAAAAATCCTATGACATACACACATCTTTTATATTTTTATCATTATTACTCTTTATATAACGCTGTTTAACTTCTATCAAATACAGAGAAAATTTTTCAATCCAAATACTTTTGCTGCCATTGAAAATAATTTCAGTAATATCTATGCATCACATTTTATACAGTTCTAAATTTTATACAGTTCTGGTATTCTAAATTTCAAACCATTGGCGACATAGGCTTGACAAACGCGATCACCAAACAGGTTTCTGCGTTTGGTAACTCTTTCTCTGTAGTGCACAGATCATCTTTTTGCAAGCCTTCTTCCCTATAGCGAAGTGGACTCATCCAAGGACTCATCCAAGGACTCATCCCAGCTCATGGGAGAAAGTACAGTAGAAAGTACTTTTATCTCCATGACTTTAAGTTTTTAAGCAAAATAAATTACAGTACTGTGATAATTTTAAAAATACCACCGCTGGATGTATCACATTTTAGAGGTGTTTAAATAAAATTTCAATTCGGTTGGAAAGTGTTTCATAATAAATGCTTTATGCATGATTAATCTTTCTTGTTTATATAGATTTCTGAATAGGACAGTCATTCGCCAATAACCCTATTATGTAATAAGAAATGCCTTCTGCAGGAATTTTAATGTCGATTCCTACTCATTAGATAATCTTCTACAGATTTGTAATAGTCATTTCCCTTCTACCTCACTTTGATGAGTTTGTTATTTCAACTTTTTAAATCCTCCTCTAAAGACGCTGCAATCACTCTTATTCAATGGGGAATAGTAGGTGTACACTCATGGATATTTTCTTACAAAGTTATTGGCTAATTAAATACCTATATATTTTTAATAATGTTTAAAGTTGTGGGACTTCCTACAGTCCAAGGTCCCTGAAAGTCAACATACCTCTAACGTTTATTGATAATAATAATAATAATAATAATAATAATAATAATAATAATAATAATAATAGTAATAATAATGACTTGGCTTTAGACTATCCCGTGGGTTGTATTCCAAACAGATGTGAAGATATAGAATTTTCTAGAATAACGTACAGAAAAATTACTTAATAAAATTGTAGTTCACAGTTTATACAAGTATAACACTTCATATGATTGATCCATAACCATAAGCATAGTTTTAAACATAACTATAACACAAACATAACAAAACTTAAACATAACTATAACATCCATAACGATAAGCTTTCATAAACATTTCAAAACTATTGGTAGTAAATGTCGGGGTATTTCATAAATAGCTTTTAATATGATACTTTGGATAACCTTGGAAACGGTGAAAAAACTCGTTTTTGAGTAAATAAAATGATAAAATGAGCAAATAAAAAGAAAAGAAAAAACAGTAAAACACATTTCTCACTTGAAATTAACTTAATGCCTAAAATTCGATTGATTCATAAAAAGTACCCTATTTTCTATCGAAAACAGTTATTACTTCCTTTATGTACATAGTACAATGTATAAGGAAAGTATTGTGACGGGGTCAAAAATTCGAATTCGAGTCTTCGACAGGAGAGCACGTTTCAAGCATCCTTGATCATGAATCGAACATTTTTGAGGTGATGTCTGCGTGTGTGTGTGTGGAAACGATATCTCATGAACGAATGGAGCGATTCATATAAAATTTGGTACAGAAATTACAATTCGTGAATACTGGAAGCCTATTGTTTTTAAACACAATCGCATGTTCAAAACCCCCTCCCTAAATTTTCAAGCGAAATTTTGAAAAAATCATCAACAAATCAAAACCTTTAATAAAGTTAACCAAATAGACATTTATTATGTCATTTTTCCTTAGAAAACGATTGACATAAATTTTAGAACGTCAGCATGAACAGTTCTCGAGATATTGCACATTTTCCAAATAAATTTATGAAAAAATCCCATAAATTAAAAAAAATATTAAATGTTGAGAAACATGTTCACTTTTCATATGCAATGTCATGCCACAAATTTGGTGACATCATTCTCGGGGATCATCTCGGGGACATCATTCTCGGAGATGTGAAAGTATGTGTGTGTGGGTGGGTGTGTATCAGTGAGTATGTGGAGACGATAAATGACGAACGAATGCACCGATTCAAACGAAATTTGATACAAAAATCACAATCCGTAAACACTGGAAGCCTATTGCTTTTATACGCAATCGAATGTTCAGAACCCCCCCCTAAATTTCCGAGTGAAATTTTGAAAAAATCGTCAAAAAAAACAAAACCGCTAATAAGGTTACGAAAATAGGCATTTCTTATGTAAATTTACATTAGAAAACGATTGACATAAATTTTAGAACGCTAACATGAACCGTTTTCGAGATATTGCACATTTTTCAAAAAAATTATCCAAAAGTCGTATAAAATAAAAAAAATATATTTCCTATTGAGAAACATGTTCACTTTTCATATGTAATACCATGCGATAAATTGGGTGACATCATTCTCGTGGAACTAACTCGTTTCATACAGGAAAAAAGATACTTTGAGTAATACTTTTGTATTTGGACGCCAATAGTCATTTATCTGCTATAAGAATAGGTTATTTCTCCGTCCATAACGTTTGGAGAGATTTTGGCGACGGATTTAGCTGAACGTCGCCAACTTGGCGACATTTTTAATTGCTGCCAAATTAACAAAAATCTCGCCAAATGGATAAAAATGACGCTAAATCAATGAAAACGACGTCTAATTGAAGAAAATTCAATATCTTGGAAAGAATATAAGTATCTACTATAAGAATAGCATTTTTTTAACTGCAAAAGTAGTAAATTCATTGCATTATATAAAGAAACTCATGTGTTGTCCACATCAGATTTTTTTTTTAATAGATGTAACTTGCAAGGTCCACTTCAACAATAAAAGCTTGTAATTCCATCACAGTAGCTGAACAGTACCCAACTAGCACACTTCCGTTTTTAATTCGTTGAAAAATCGGAACCCAGTTTCGTTTTTATTTCGTTGAATATGTAACGAAATAAAAACGAAAAGATGTCTCGGCGCTTCCACTATTTTGCAACCAATTTTTAAAACGTTACTTTTTCGTTTTTCACACATTACTTTTGCATGGAGATTTATATGATAACGATATGTATCGCAAAAGAAACGAAAATGTAACGGAGCGGACGGAAAAAAAACGAAAATATAACGAAAGTTAACGCAAATAGAGCGAATATGTAACGAAATATAGAAACGGAAATGTAACGAAACGGACGCAAAACAAACGAAAATATAACGAAATGGACGCAAAACAAACGAAAATATAACGAAATGGACGCAAAACAAACGAAAATGTATCGAAAGTTTACGCAAAAAAAACGAGTATGTAACGAATGCTAACGAAAATAAAGCGAATATGTAACGAAATATAACTCAAAAGAAACGATTATGAATCGTAACATAGAGAATGCATTAAAAGGATATATTTCCTTCAATCTTTTGTTTCAGTTTTTCCATGCTAGAATATGGGGGGGGGGGGATTAAACCTCGGGCTATGTCAGTTTTGGGGATTTTTCGCTGCTATTATTTGCAAGGACAGATGTTGAGAAATTCGATAGAGTAACTAGATGTATTTCTAATATTTCTGAGCAGCATTAATTTTACAAAAATTTTAGAAACACTTCTCTAATTATTTTATCAATGTTTTAATAAAGCACAAATTTTCCTCTTTTTAGAATTTATGCCTTGCAAAAAACAACAGGACATATCCTAAAAATTAAATGATATTTAGTACTATATTCCATATGTTACCATGGAAAAACTGAAACCAACAGTTGAAAGGAAACTATCCTCTTAATGTACGAGTAGCATGCTAAACTGAGTAATGTAACGAATAAGCAAATATTTTTATACAAAACAAACCATTTTAAATAACTTTTATGCTCTGTTAAATAGCATTTCAAATTCTAGAAAAATCCACTAAAAATTACATTTTAAATGTTATTTACGAAACACATCTTGTGTTTTTTCGTTGGAAAATATTTACATATTCTATTACATGTTTGTTACTGAATTCTGCACATTATTTTTCAGTTTCGTTGATTTGCTTCCTGGTGATTTCAAGCTTTACCTTGTAGGAGCATATGTTCCAAGTTTCAACTTAGAACATTATTCACATGCAATTTAATTAATATACTAGTGTTAACACTGTTGACTTTTTCATATAAAGAAAAATTAACATATCTTTTTTTTCCAAATTTAAGATTTTAAAAGTGTATACCTTTAGGAGTGTGGACCTTCCAATCTTATTAGATTGCATTTACCTAAATAAAATCACTTCAGGTAAAATGGAAAACTTTAAAAGTTAAATAATCATTCCTCTTTGTTGTCTACATTTTTCTTAAGCACAGGTGTAAAGACTTGATCCCCCCCCCCCCCCCCTCCACAAAAAAAAAAAAAAAAAAAACTGCAACAGTATATAAATGTTTTTCTTCTTTCTCTAGTTCCATTTTAAAATCTACTTCTGAACTAGATAGATTGAGGCGAGATGTTTTAGCTATCGATGCTATTGAAAATTTATTTCAATGTTTGATCTGTATTTAGCCATGTGATCAGACATAGATTTTATAATCCTGACAACAGAAGGCTAAATAAAAAAATATCAGTTTCATTTTAACTTTGTAAATAAGATAATTTTAAGTTGTATTTCATAAAATTTTGAGTAATTAACAAATAAAGACATTATAACAGCTTTTTAAAAAGAAATGAGAGTAGTAGTTTTAAAAATATTTTACAAATTATATATATATTCTTTATTTACATGTAACTGAAATTTTTTATAACTGTTAATTGTCTATTTTAAACAATACAGTATATTTAGATTTGTCCACTAACAAGACTCAACTAAGAATCCTGTTATCGCACATACACTTTATACACCATTTAAATGGCCCGAACTACCATTCTGCTGCTCATGACTTCAGACGAGTCGATAGTTCTGGGCTTTCGACACCATTTAAATGGAACAAGTTTTATCAGAAATTAATTTACTTTAATTTTTCAGTTTATAATAGAGTAACATAAAATCAAATCTCTTGTTATATTTACTTTGAATATAAAATGAGAAAAAACAATATACTCTGAAATAAAATTAAATATTCGTTCTCTGCTTAAAGTGCGTACTTGTGGAAAGTTTATTCAAAATGACATAAGGTGATAATTGCATAAAACCAATTTTGGATTTGGGGATTTATTTTCCATATATAAATTGTATTTTGGAATGATGCCATTTTTGTTGAGCGTATTAGCTCAATGGAGCTTTTGGAGAAGTCAACATCATAAGATATTCCCAACTTTTTTTTATTCAAACACCTTAACTGTACTGCTACCATTTTGGGAACCATAAATTGTTAGGCTCATATTTTTGTGATATTTTGTAAGAACATATTATTCTCAATAATTAAAGAACAATGTTTGTATATGAGACATAGATATATTAAAAGACTACCCTAATTTAAAAAGCAATTTATGTATTCTATTTCCATCACGAAACAGCTTCAACAAAAACAAATAATGTTTCTTGGAATAAACAAAATTAAAATTTTTATTAAAGTAATTCTTCAGACATTAATGACTGTAATTTTTCACTCTTGTATACATGCAGTGTACATGAAAATTATAGCAAGATTTAAGGTTTAAGTTAAAAATAATAATAAGGTTTCGAACTCCACACAAGACTCTGAAACAGATATTTTATTTAAAAATATCACAAAACTTTATACTAAAATTGAAAAACATCTAAAATATGCTTAAAAAAGAGAAATAACTTTTATTCAAAAATATACTTTAAGATGAATAGCAAACCATATATTTTTTATTTTTAAAGCATGATCAATGAGTTTCTGTTTGGAATCTGTAAGTTGATATCGGTTAAAGATATTTAGAAGTAATTTCCATAGATTTTAAGACAATTGTTTTATTGACGAGCAAGGTTGGAGACGTCATTGCGGTAGAAATTTGCTGTATTCAAAAATCCAATACAGCATGCTTCATATCATTATTCAACTAGAAGCAATGTCCTTTTCATGTCTTTTTCAATAGACTGAAGAAGTAAAAATTGCAAGGAGAGAGTTCTGAAGAGAGATCTACGGTTGATTCAGTCTCAGTTTTAAAGGCTTGCAATCTGTTCTGCACAAGAAGTGGGTGTTCAACACATGTTCTTTACAACACCATTGTGGTCAAACTGCCACCATATTGAATATATGCTATCATAGCCTATTGAATTTCTTTGGACATGGAGAGGTCAAATGCTTTCATTGCATGATTTGTAACCATGCTATGGATTTGTAACCATACTATGCACCAGATTTCATCACCAGCTACAATGAACTCCAAGACTGTGTTGCTTTCCATGTTGAAACTCAGCAAGTGTTGCAGACAAACTGCTATACAGTAGGGCCTCTGATTACTACTGACAGCTCACAGGATCCACCATCAGCGCACTTTGCTGTATCCTAGGCTCCATATGATAATTCTATCAGTTCCATAGCTCCACCATCATCCTTTTTATGTTACTTTCACGGTGTTTCTAAGAAAACAAGAGACATAAATATCTTTAAAAATGAAGCAATTATATTTGTTAAAGATTATTAAACAATTAATTTATGTTACAGATAGGTTTGAGTATTGTTTGTTTAAACATCAAGGATTTTTCTCAAGACATATGTAGAGCTTAAAAAAAATAACGCAGTTGTCAGACAAAGTATTTTAGCTTGAAAATAAGTTCAAATTTTGTTTGGTAGAATAGAAAAACAATTTTAATTCTTTCTTAGACAGTTGAAGTAAGACATATATAGAAATTATTACATGTTTACTTTAAAAAAAATGTCTGCTTATATTTTTATTTTCTTTGTGTAGATCAAATGTATTTATTTTTTACATCTTGATGTTATTGTATTCGTGTAGTATTACATTTATAATAACATTTATTTCTTTTAATATCCTCAGTAAAGATGCACACATTTATACAATTTTTTTTTAAAAAGTTAAATTTACTAAAGAAAAAAAAATTAAGCTTTAATTACAAAAATGTCTTATGAAATAAATTATATTCTTAAAAGCTTTACTACTGAGTACTTTCTAATAAGGTATTTGACTATTTCTTAGACTGAATACTTTTGTTCAGTATAAAAATATGTTAAAAACAAATTAAAATTTATTAATGCTGGGCTTTTAAAAGTAATTAATACATATTTTAATGGGACATGCAAAAGAAATGCATATGATTTGCTGATTATGGTTCTCTTTCAGATAATAAATTCAGTATTTGGCAAATAGCTATTTGTTGTATCTCAAGTAACTACTGTATATTTCTGAATATAATCCAATCAGTATATAAGCCAAGTCGAATATGTAATTGTAATGTAAGAAATTTGATTAAAACTGTAAACTTGTATATAAGTCAAATAATAATAAAAAAAAAAGAATAAGAAGCATCGGCAAATGTGTGAACGACGAACTATCACAGCCAACCAAATCACATAGTTATGAGGGCATTGTTGATAATGAAAGATAATGACATAGTCTGCTCAGGTTGCTGTGTGAGATCGTCCAGTAGGTTGTGTCAGTAGATGTTCTGGTATATGATTGCCTCTGATTTACTTGTGAAAATAGCACCCACAAAACAATGGTTTCATTGTGCTGTAGTAAGTATGAGATAATATTTTTATTAAATTGTTCTTCGCTTTTGAAATTACCAGTTCCAAAATTTTCAGCTTTTCAACTTCTGATATTTTTGCCACGCAATCCAACAATATAATGGCTCGCCTAGTTTTTACCGAGTTTGTTATTTGGAAATCGAAATTCAAAATTTATGTAAAAAAAAGATTATATAAAATTCATTAAAAAGAGACAACAGAATATGATCAATAAGAAAAATAACATATCGAGCTGTAACATGTATTCCACAAACTTATTTGGAAAAGAACGCTCAAGTTAGGCCTCCATCCTCCAGAAACATCCAACCACATGCTAGCATTGAATGATGAATGTGATGCCACAATCTCAACATGTGCAGCTTAAAGGTTATAAATTATGCCTAACTATGTAAGAGTGAATGCTTATTACTTTATTATTGCATAAACAAATACACTTTGTTGCAAAAAATATATGCACCCATAAGAAATTGAGCTACAGCCGTGAAACTCGGCATGAAGGTATTATTTGAGGAGATATGTAAGTGATTAGAATTTGGCGTAACCCTCTAAGTTCAGGTTCCCTTGTTTCAACAAACAAAGAATCTAACGTTTCAACTAGTTGTTCGAATATCGTGAGGAGATTCTTTCACAAGTCCGTCCATGTGAAAGCCAGCGAGAGGTGGACACTTTAATCATTTTCAGCATGTTTAAATTGTATACGTTTCCTTGAATTTCTTTAAAAATTTCACCCTTCTTTGGGCTATAATGGAACATTTTCCACAAAACTAAAAGTGAGTCAACTGATTGAAGATTGATTGTCATATTTCTTTAATAAGTGAACAAATACTAAAGCTAATCTGTGGTTTCTACAATTTACGTAGATACAATGAAGTAAATGTTGTTTCTTGTTGGAAAATTTAAAAATTTGAAGATGAACAGCAAAGTACGCACTGGCATAGAGTCAATAAGTGTTGGCTGGGTCATAAAAGTACACAGATCCAGTTTCAAAGAAAAACATTGTTCTCTTTATTTCGTGAGAAACATAACTAGGCAAATTACACATTCCAGGTAATTTTCCATGCCACAAAACTTCAAAATATACTATGTACAAAAAGTTTGCAGTTGTAAATAATCAGACAGAGATTCCTTGAAGCATTGGTAGTAAGTAACTATACTACCTCTATCACTTGTGTGTATTTCCAGCCACCATCGAAGGTATCACACTTGGCAAAGGAAAACCAAAGGATAAGACATCAGAAAAATATTTAAAGTGACTTCCGAACGTTTGTAAGTAAATTTAACGTTCAATACATGCTGGTCTAAACTGACCACATCTGCATCCGTCTCGACTAAAAACCGTCGTCAAACGATATCCCGCAGTGCTTCTGCCTAAAGCATTTCTGTGTGCCTGCATCAGACTATCAGCATATGTGTCTAATCGATCATCGTGATCGGATTAAGTCTTCTGATTGAGTCGTCTGAAGTCGTCTGATTGCTTCAAGAAACCTCTGCCCTATATATCCGAAAATGGACACTTCCGGAAACGCCCCCGGATATGCAAATCAGATGCGTACGCATTGAGAATGATTTGCATGAAACCTCATGTTGAAAAACGTTACGGTTCACGCCGGTGAATGGAAAGAGTCGTTCATATTAAATTTGCATAAACGCCCGTTCACGGGAACATGAATTGCGATATATTGATTTTTTCCAACAGTTTAATTCGACGTTGAACACCTGAAAGCTCTCCGCTCATTACATTGGTTCCCTCTAAAACTATAAATAAACAATTGAACAGCTTAACATTTTTTGCTACAGTTGTTTTCTCAATAGCACTCATAATTTCTTCAGCATTGATAGTAGTTAAGTTGTTGTTGAGACCCAGACCGTCCGACCTACCAGAAAGGTGTAAGGTGACTGTGTGGACGGCCGGGAAGTGCCACCCAATTTAGACCGGAACCCAGTGGGGAGGCATCCACAGGGACTGTACCCTCCTTCCCTACCACCAACCTCTCGGAAGGACTTACGGACCCATATGTTTAACGTGATCGTACACCGCATGAACACGGAGGCAGTTGTGGCAGCATGCAAACCACCGGGCTACAGCGCCCGAAATGTGCCAACAGCACAAGGTGTTCCCAGGTGGTCACCCACCCAAGTACTAACCGCGCCCGATGCTATTTGACATCGGTGATCTAACGAGAACCGGTGTTTTCTGCACGGTAGGGCCGTTGTGGTAGTAGTTAAGTGTACAAGTCCAAGGTACTTTTCTTTAACATTCTCATCACCCTACATTTGGTAACGTACTATTATACCTAGCTGATCACGTTGAGATTCATCAATCGACTCGTCAGCCAAAATTGCATAAAATTCTGAACATGATAATTCAGTTAAGGTTTTTTGTTCAATGTAAGTAGAAATGGAATATAAGATATTGTCAACAGATATGCTTAATAAATGAGTTGCATTTTACCCATATGTATTTAAATACTGTGCAATTTCTTTATCCTCTAAATTTTCACCTAAAAATCTTACAACTGACCCAAAGTTTTCAAATACCGCCCACTTTTAACCATGAAGTATAAGATTTCGACACATTTGCTTAATAAATAACCTTCTATTGAAATTTGTTTTTGATTGTTTCACAGCCTCTGTGCCTTCAGTATTTTTTTAGCAATTTCTTGTTTGTCGGCATCCTTTGGAAAGGCAAAAGATTGTTTATGTCTATTACTATTTTCAAGCTTCTTTATAGTTCTGGTAGGATGACCTCCCTTAAAACTCACACCAACACTTGTTCAAGGCTTATTACCACTGTACCCAATGGAACATATTTTACATAAAAAGCCTGAAGCTGCTAGACTAGTAAAACCAGTTATACTGCCTTTCATAATATGTTTTTATGAAATAAGCTTTTCTTTTTTTACTGTTTTCTGTAGTTAACAACATATCATCTATATTTTCTTCATCAGAAATATATAGATATTTTCTTATCTATATTTTCTTCATCACCTCATTATCAGAAAATTCAAGTCCAACGTCAATATTTTCTTTTATATCGTTTTCATTTTAAGTATTCTTTTCTACATCATTTTCAGCATTCTTTTTACATCGTTTTCAATTTCAGCATTCTTTTTCAAATTCACTGCATTTTCTCCTATAGAAAAATTCAACCTCATCTTCATTCGATAATTCAGTTGCACCGTTTTCTGCATTCCTCTTTACATAATATTTGGCGTCACTTTTCTGAATGAAATTTGTCGTTTCAGATGCGCTCTCTACTACTTTATCAGCATTCCGATTTGTAGAAAATTTGGTTGTAATTGTGGAAGTATTACTTTTCTAATCTGCTTGGAACTTGCTTTATGGAAAAAAAAATGTAGGATGCTCTCACAACCACTGCTATCAGCAGAACTGATTTTTTTTTACATAATAATCTGAATTTTTTTAGAAGCCCCATGTTGGAGGACGTCTACTCTTCATAATATTTGGAGTATCACTAACTTTATCCGAAAATAATTATTGTTAATTTAAAATAAAAACTAACTAAACTAATTAAATAGAACTGAAACTATGACGATGATGCTTCACCCTCACCCAATGGTCAGCGAAGTAAAGGCAATCTGCCATTAGGGGGTTTGTATGCCTAACTGAAACTAAATGCAAGACCAAACAGCAAGCAGTGTTGCCATATTACTTCCCAGACTGTCCAACCTACCAGAAAGGTGTAAGGTAACCGTGAATTGGCTGTGTGTCATTCCGCAAGAAACAGTTGATGTTTGTGTATATTTTTATTCTGCACAGAAATCGAAACATTTGAAAATAAAATGTACATGCAAAACACGCTTATGCTAACACAAGACATATTACTTTTGAATTTTCATCCATATTAACAATAATTAAATGCATGACACAGTTGAGGGATAATAAATATAGGCATCAAAAATGAACAAAATTGTGTTTTTCACTTTCCTTAACTATTGTAAAGTGGTAAAATTTTAAACAAAATTCTTTGTGATATTATTCTAGAATTTAATGTGGCTGCTGTCACAATCGAGTGGAAGAAAAAGATTATTCTTCGAACATTGTCGCCCATTCTTGGGGACAAGAATGTGCAATTTCACAAAAAATTATAGTTAAAAGTTTTAAACGAAATTACAGTAGGTTTCCCCAGCAGGAAAATATGTTTCAAGATCCCTAGTGGATGCTTGAAACCATGGATAGTACCAAACCCAATATTATACTATATTTTTTCCTTCACATATGAGAAAGTTTAATATGAGAAACCGTTCTATTTTCTATGAGAAAGTTAAATTTATAAATTAGACACTGTATAAGATAAACAACAATAACTAATAATAAAAAAGAACAAGTATAATAATATACTGTAATAAAAGTTGTGAATGTGATCTCCCCCTCCCAATATAGCTTATTGTACAGTTTTAGACTAATCCTTGTTCTGGTGATAATGATACAATGCATATTTGATGGAATGAGAAAAATAATGTAGGCATTGTGATGCAAGGTTAGACTATTATTGAGAATCATTTGCTTTGGGAGATCCTGAATTATCAAGACATGACAATGTTGGTGATTGGATGTAAGGAACAGACCTTGTCAATGGTTGAGGATTCTCGATAGTTGATTTTAGTGATGTCGACACTGCTAGTTATGCTTCAATTTCTTTACCTTCATAGACAGGATACTTTTGACTTAACAAGTTCTTTCAATTCTGCATTTGTTACCACATCTTGATGGTCTTCAATATATTCTTTCACTTCTTAATCAAGAATGTTAGAAAAACCTTTTCTACCAACTTGTGACTACATAAATGATTTTCTCAACTTTTCCACTGATCCCTGGGAAACCTTTAAAATCATAAGGTCTTCCTGCAGGCATTTAATGTTACTAGTTTTAATTCATTCACTGCAGTTTTAGTAAATGTTATTGTGTCAACAATACTGATGATTTCCAATCACTGGTGTGTAATTTACATTTTATGAATTGCTTATTTCCGAAATTTTCCATTTATGATTTTTTGATTGTGATTGACTGAAACCATAGAAAAGGGGTAACTATGGTATACCAATATTGAATTACTTAAATTTTTTTATTTAGTGTGAGTATAGCTTTTACAATTTAAATTGAATTTAGAGTAGCCTACCTTTAAGCCATTGCCATTTGAATTAAGTCAATAACGAGTAATAAAAATATGGAGTATAAAACATGACTTCCTATCCAGTCCAGAATTAGGGTTTTAAATTAATGTACCTATTCATATGTATAACTAACATGGTCGGATGAGTTTTAATTAAAAATATTTTATTGTTTTATCGTTTCTAAGACAAAGGACATCAGCTAGGAAAGCTGATATTTCAAGAACTCCCAACAGCTTATTTTTGATACGATAAGGAACAGACTTACCTCATAGACTGTCAAAAGTGAATTAATTCAAGACTTGTTAATTGACACGGTACAATGTACTTGGTAGATTAATGCAGGAAGACAAAATTGACTCCAAAAGTGGGGTTCAACCCCACAATGGTTCCAGTATTTTCCTAGAATGATGAAGAAAACAATGTATTGAGATGTTTGAGCTAGGAAATATAAATATTCTACTCAAGATCTTTAATTTATATGCAAAAATAATTTCCTATGGTTTTTCATAAACTTGTATCAATTACCGTTGTAAATAAAAATTTCTGCCATTCTGCCAAACTAAAATTGTCGGCTCTTGATATGTTTTCACATTGCATTTTAAACATTTGTTCTACAATGGATTTGCTCAATCTTAGTATCTAAATGCTGTTACTATTAAAACAGTTTCTCTCCTACAATTGTTGTTCAAGTTAATCAAAATTTTTCTAAATCTTTATATGAACATGTTTCTGAAAAATATTTTACTATCATTTTTCAAGTTGAGCTGGCAGATTACTAAAATCCACAGAAAATTTAATTGCAGCAATATTGTGCTTATACCCAGCGATATAGTTCAGAAGACCCCCCCCCCCCCCTCCGCACTAAAAAAATAATGTAGGCTCTTTATATATATTTTTTTTAAGCCACTTCTTGAAAGAACAGGCTTTTTTCAATTAATATATTTTTAAATGTATTGTGAGATGTATACATATCTCAAAAATATATTAATCAATTATAAATGCATTTTATTTTAAAAAATATGCTATGTTTTCATCCAGAAATTGTGGATCTTCCACACAAATTTTTTTTCTTCTTACATGTCTGTTAGTAAACACAAGCATTTTCTCCATCTAGTATGCCCAAGTTTTTCAATCTAAATAATCCTACAGATATTTTAAATAGTTAGGGTATTTGCAGGCGTGGTAGCCCATTGGTTAGCGCACGGGAATTGCATTCGGTAGACCCGGGTTCGATTCCTTCCGCTGCTAAAAAAACTGCTTCTGTGTTCACGTGGAGTACGATCATGTTAAACATGTGGGTCCATAAGTCCACAGGGGTGCGGAACTAAACCTGTAAACCGAGAGGTAGGCTAGGTCCGCACTGCTGTCTCCAAGTTAGAGTATTTGCAGTATTTCTTCCAAGAATGACCTTTGATATATATTGACAAAACTAAATATGCTCTTAACTTATGTATTAAGGAATATGAAAACTATATCATAAAATGGGAAAATAAATCTCTGACTGCTCAACATTGTAGAAATTCTGTCTATCGTTTTAAGTTTTCTTCCACTAGTATTATACAAAAATGTTTGTTAATTTATAATCTTGACTTTTCTATACCTTTCATATTCAAAAATAGTTAAGTACTTTAGCTAATGATTTGTTCAGTAACTTTTCCTTTTACTGTCTTGTTAGATGCCTTGTAATTGTACCATTTTTCTTTATATTTGTTTTATACCTTAAGGAACTCTTCAATGACATTTGGAATTGTTTTCACCAGGTTGTGTCTTGTCTCATCTTGTTGGGACATTTTTGTAATGTCTTTGAACAATCCAGCTTGTGTGTTAGTTCTATGTTGCTTGACTGACTTTCTAGTATCCAGAATCCATCTTTAGTTTTCTGTTTTATAATTGTGAACGCATCTTTTAATTATAGGATACCTCTCTGGATCTTCTATTTCTGTCAATTTGATCTTTGATCTTTTTGACTTTAGATTTGCTGGCACTGATGAAGAAGATCCAACATTTCCTCGAAACAGCTTTATGCTTCACGTTCTATTATCATATTTTGCTTGATTCAGTCAGTAAAAATATACAGAATGCTAAATAAAACTATTTAAAAATAATTTTATATTGGAATATTTAATTTTTTAATAGTTTTTTGGAAATAAATTTAAGAAAAAGACACCAATAAAAAATCTATTAATATAAAACATTAAATATTAATTGCTATTTATATTGGTATCATACTTGACATTAGAATACAAGAGTCAGAGTCGAAGGTTTGAAGTACTGACTCCACAACCCTGCTTGATACTGTGCTCTGTTATGTGACATCTTCCTGATCTTGTAATCTTACATTCCACATAATTATTCTATATGTTCTATCCCTTTCCTGTAGTCCATTCGATTTCTTTCCTATTCATGTAATTTGTATGAAGTAATCAACTTCCACCCATTTTATATAAACTTAATGCTCTTGTTTTACTCATTTTAAAAGCATACCTATAATTTATACTATATTTTCTCATGGATACAATATTAATAATACTTTCGTACATTACAAACTTATGTGCATCGTAATAAAGTTTTAAAATTGTGTAAATGTTGTAAAATATAAATAAAATTAATGAATGAATTATTAGTGTAAAATGTGAAATTATGGTGGCGACCTGTACTTGGCATATGATGGAGTTTGTTTTCGTGCTCAGATAAAATTGGTAAGTTAAAATTTATCAACTGAAAAGCATTTTAAAATGTTAAAATAAATATATTGTATTTTAATAAAAAAATTTTTTCAATGGGAATGTGATCATTAAAATTGGATCGTTTTTGACCCACTTCTGCAAACTACATATCAAATTACTTTTCTGGGAACAAAAGGTAAGATAGCAGATAGTGACCGAATTATTTTGTATATATGTAAATTATTATTATTAGTTTTGTGCTCAATGTTCAAATATTTACACAGAGGAAAATAAAAATGAAAAGTGAAAAGTATCTGCAAACATATATGTTGACTTAAAATTTGAAGCAAATTTCGGAAACTAATCATTTTTTGTACATTAGGATCCATGCAACAAATTAAGCATACCAGGGATCTATTTAAAGGAGAGGGTTGAGGTTCATTGCCTCCCCCCCCCCCCCCCAAAAAAAAATTAAATAAATAAAAAGTTCCTTTGTATAATCATATATTAATTTTAAATTATAACAGTTTGCTCAAATAAATTTTCATTAAGTATTTGTTATCGGAAAAAAACCGGTGAAATTGGATTTTAATTTATTATTAAAATTCATTTAATTTTGATAATTTAGAAACATTCAGAATCTACCTAATTGAAATTAAAACCACAGGAGAAATTGAAAATAAAATATCATTATTAAATTCTAAAGTAAACAGTACCCATTGAATTTCAAATTTTCACAATCAATCAAGCAATCATAGTGCAAAAGTAATTCAACTTTTTTGCAATAAATTTAAAAATAACAAATTGCAACTCGCACTTGATCAATGATAACTGAATGATCATTTCCTCAAAAATAAATTTAAAATGTATTCTTCTCTATTAAATTCACAGATCACATAATGTTCAATTTCTTCTGTCTGAAATATGACATCTGGTACATGGGCGTCGTATATTTATCTTGCTGCAATCCAGGCGAAAATACATTTTTTGTTCTGTTACTGTAACAACTTGAATGTTGTGAAGAACAATGTTTTATTTGAACTTTGAAATGTCGTCAAATAAATAAGCCTTAAATTTCTTATCTGGAATTATAATTATTTTTGTATCCGATTCTAATTTACCCATATGCATTCTTCATAGAACAAACTGTTATTACTTAGTACGGGGCAAGGATATTTTTATCCACTAATTGAGGATTTTGTTTTATGTGTAATTTCAAATGCACATTGAAACGTCTTATAATTTTAATAGCAATAGCACTACTTAATTTACTTTATCTACAATGCATGGAATATAAAAAACAATAAAATCAACAATACAACAATCAGTTTTAAAATGTAAAAACAATTTACTTACCCTGACCAGTGTTCCCAGATTCTTTTCAAGTCTTTTCCCTAGATTCGGGAAAAAAATTCCCCAGATTTCCCTAGATTTCTTGGTCACGTGATATGTGACGTCATAATGTTTAAAGCAACGATCTGATTGGATGCTATGCATGACGTAATCACAGTAATTTTCGGAAATTCCGTACTCTTACTGCAAGTTTCGAACAGACAAGTTTATTTATTAGCCAAATAACCTCTTTCCCAGGTTAAAAATAATCTCAATATATTATTTTTATTTGGTGAAACTACAAATTGCAATTTTTCTTGTAAATAAAAATTTTAGAAAACAAAATGAAATGCTTTGTATATGTGCAGGCACAAACTAATTTATATACCTTTGAGTGATGGCATTAGTATTATGTTTTTTGAATAATCCATGTTTGATTATTTCATATTTCCCTACTTTTTCATGGAAATCTCAGGCTTAGTAGTAAAAACATCCATTGATTTGCTGCTTTTAGACTGCCATCTTTTAAATTCACTTTCTTGCTTCCATGAGCTACGATTTTTTTTTTCCTGAGGTGGGTTCCATTTATCAAAAAATTATCCGACTAGACTCGGGAATGAACTTCAAATTTTTTATATATATTTTTAACTATAACAATAATAAAACTAAAGCAATAACAAATTAACAAACTACTTAATTATAACAATGACAAACTAACAATTTGAATTTAAACTAATATAAAACTATGTAGCAAAACTTGAAAAAATAAATGATATCTTTTATCAATAAATCATGTCTCCGCTCTGAACAGTCTGGTACTGACTATTTAGGTTTCCAGAAAATTTCTGCAAACAATTTTGCCCCCAGGGAAAGTATATTTTCCTATCTTCCAACACCCTCAGATTTTTCTGATAACCGCATACATTTGGAAAAAAAATAAGGTAGGAATCTGTTATTTTTACTTATCTTCTAAAGGGTTTTAAACCCCTATATCCTAGGAAAACGACTAAAGAAAAGATTGTAAATCGGAATTATCGTAGCAGACAACAGTTCGTGAAAATATTCAAAATAAGCCCTTTTATTGCGGTTACAGTTAACTAAACAGTTAGTTTCAAAATCTCCGAATAAGTAAAAATTTAATCTTTTTTTTTTCTAAGAATTTCAAAAATATGTGAAATTGAGAAGTTTTTTTAACTGAAAATTGTAAACGTAGTAGTAAATATGACAAATTAAAAATCTCTGAAAATTTCCCTAGATTTGGTTGCTTCTTCCCTAGATCCCTAGAAATCTCTGAATTTCCCTAGATCTAGGGAAAATTCCCTAGATCTGGGAACACTGACCCTGACTCTCCTAACTACACAAAAGAAGACAACAAACACGAGGTGTCTCAACAGTTCCACGCCAAGTTGCCAAACACTTTTGCGCCAACGTTGGTGTGAGCACGTGTCACAAGCTAGGAAACGCTGCTGTAGAGAGTTACCATACATTAAAGGAAAAAGGATACTTATCGCTGATTTGGCACAAATTTCGTGCAGTCTAGCGAGGAAATATTCTGTCTAATAAACTTCCACATTTTCTAGAAATCTATTCAGTCAATTTTATTATTGCTTGAAATATTAATAATATTGTAATATTAATATAAATTTATAATATTAATAATAATTTTTAAATATATACCTTAAATAACGTGATTAAATTCAATAATTCTATAAAAGTTTATAGGTGGTGGTGGGGGGGGGGGGGGGGGGGGGCTAGAGAATGTATTGAAATTGAAGTTATCCATATATTGCTATAAGGTGAAATAATTTGTTTAATGGAATTTGCTGATGACGTGGTTAGGTTAGCAAATGAAAAAACGAAGAAACGCCCCCCCCCCCCCCCCTCCGTTAAAGCAGGGTGCAGTTGTGTGGAATGGGGCTTAGAAGCAGTATTTCTTTCAGGACTTTTCGGCTGGTGTGTATGTGTCTGTGTGTGTGGGGGGGGGGGGGGCAAGTTTTCTATTTTCTCGACAGAAAATATCTAAACGCTATGCCACATAAATAGAAACTAGGTAATATAAAATGTCTCCGGGGGGGACGATACTCATCTCTGAGGGGGAGGGGGGCGCATCGGCCCCAGAGGTATGCCTGAAAGAACTACTGATTGGAAGCACCCCCCTTCCTTGTCTGAACCATTAGTTATACATAAAGTCAATATTTGGAAAGGAAATTCAGGATTGCTACCTTCCCTATTAGGTTGTCAAAATTCTGGCTACGCCTATGCGTGGGTGACGCAACTTACCCTTACCCTGTTAATGCCAGAATGCTCTAAAAATATACTAGTTCTTTATATGGTCTATACCGAATAACTAAATTCAACACATTCGATCGTCAACCCCCTTCCATTTTTCCAAAATCCTGGCTACGCCTATGTCTAAACATGAATATTGATTGTTAAATTTAGATCAGATAAATATGTTAAAATCCAGGAGAAAAGTAACTTGACTAATTGCACAAGGAAATATCGAATGTATGCTTAAAGTTTATGTACAGATAAATTTTCGGTCATTAAATTTATTTTGAATATTCTTTTCGTGTACTATACAAAAGTATAAGCAAGAGTACCAATTCCTCCATCTCAACACTCATGCACTGATTCAAGGTCATTTACTCTCCATTAGTTAAACATATTTAGTCACTATCGATAAAATCTGACCGTCAACCTCCTCCCTCACTCACGACATTTCGGCTACGCCGATGTTAACTAGTCCAAAGTTCTATATTTATATATTTCATAGTAATTTACTTATGAGCGTTGTGCAGGATAGGATAAATTGGTATCCTTCTCCCCCCACACACACACACCACCATCATCACACACATACACACACTCCCTGAGACCATTTTTAGCAGAATTCATGCAATTTTTATTCAATCATAAAAAAATTAAAATAAGAATAAACAACTATTTCCTTTTAATGCCTACAAATATCAATGGTTTAAATAAATTTTTAAATTTTATCAACTGTCGAAAATTTAAAATTTACAATTTTAACAAATTTAAACAAAATAGAAATAACAAAATATGCAAAAAAATAGAAATTTAATATTAAAAATACCCATTAAAAATCATAAATTCTAATAGCACATTGGGTCTTTACGCTAATGAGTTAAATTTACGTATTAAGAAATTTAGCATCCGATTATTTTTTGGAGGAAAATAGTTGATTGAGGAGGAGATATGAAAATATTTATCATGAATAAGTGTAAAAATTTTAGAAAAATGCAACAAAAGTAAAATGATTTAAAAACGAAATATATAATCCATTTTGCAACGTAACACATAATTCGTTTTAAAATAATTTTTAAATCGCAATATTTGCAACCAAACGAAAAACCAACGATAGCAACAAGTTTGCAACGTTTTTAATCCAGATCGTGCTACTTGGGTAGAGTATCGGCAGGCCAGTACGAAGATCCGGGATTCGATTCTCGGTTAGGGAAGCACGGTTATTTACAAACTTCTCGGTTTTAAATAGGTTAGAAACAAAATTTAAACGAATTCCAAAGGCAAAAGACTGAATTTCGAAATTAAGGCAAAATCTTAAAATCGATATTTTGACCGAAAATTGTGTTTTAAAAGCAAATATTTTAAATCTATAACAATTGTGTACAGTTTTTCTGTCCTTCCAGAATCACCAAATGCCCCCCTGGTTATCTAGAATATGATTGCTTTGCATGCATGTCGTATCTAGCACTCAATACCTACAAAATCCTGCTCCTAAATTACTTTTTTATTTCCCCACTCCCTGGAGCATTTGCAAATTCTTTCTAGAAAACTGAATCTCTGTACATGGAAAAGGGGGGGAGGCTCGAAAAACATTTCATGACCCTTCAGAAGCAATGTTTAATAGATAACAAACAAAACGCATTCCCCCGAGGGATCTATAGAAGCGGAACTCGTTCGTAAATCGAGAACTGTTTTTACAATAAAAGTCAACCTCTCTGAGTGTTTGCTATCTCACTCCCACAAGTGTGAGGAATAATTACCAGTTCTTAAAAGAACATAGTAACTACTACCGAATCTTGCCTTTGTTAATTGTTCAGCTGCACTATCAGTAAGACAGACATAATGAGCCAAAAAATATGTGTGTAAATACGTAAAGGAAAAAGAACAAATGTAATGTATCTTACTTTATTTATATTCAATGAATCTAATTTGTGATAACGATATAAAATTATATAGCAATTTTCAGTGTCACATACTCATTATTATAAAAATTTTAAATACTACATGTTAAGTCCGTCATATGAAGATATGCATAAAATTGTGTAAAAAGCACGCAGATCACACACATCTTTCGATAAATATCTATAATAATAAAAGGCAATGTCTGTCTGTGTGTGTGTTTGTCTTATACACTATAGGCTCAGCGACCGCACGTCGCAGAGCAACGAAATTTGGCAATGGGATTCCCGGGGGGGGGGGGGAGGTGACACGTGAAAACCGATTTTTTAAATTTCAATTATTTTTTTTGTTAATGTTTTATGCGATATCGACCGTTTATTTTCCCTTTCTCCCCTTTTTTCTCCACCATCCAGACGTCATAGAAAAAAACAAATCACACGACCGGAAAGAACAGACAATTGTGAGTAAAAATATATCAATTTCAAATCTCTGGGACAAATTCTAATATTTTTTAAAGATTTTTAAAACAAAAGCCACTTTCGGCTCAAAAAAACGAACTTTCGTTTTCAAATCCTCGCATCGAGAAAAGTACCGACAATTTCGACTAATAATTTACATTTCTAGAAAGCTCAAACATCAGACTATCTTACAAGCCCAATCTGGTCAAGAAATAATAAAAAGTAGCCGCAGGATCCGGATTTGAAGAATTTCCGAATTTCAGTTTCTTGGCAAACCTCTATTGAAGTTTTTCACCCACAACAGACTGCGCCCGTAGACGCACGTTGTTTCCTAGAGAAATAAATAAATAAATAAAAATCATGGAGATGGTGCATCGGGTTAGAAAATTACGTTATATTTTAGCATACGGTCATTATAAAATTTAAATAATTGAATTATGGTGGATTTAATTGTGGTGATGTATTGTATACATCGGGTGATGGTAACACTATACAGAGTGAAATTATTATATTTATATGAAATTATTTATTAGAAAATTACGTTATATTTGAAGTTATATTTAAGAGCTTAGCATATGGTAATTAAAAATTTAAATGATTGAATTATGGTTTTAACGTCATTAAACTAAAACAAACTTTGCTAGCTCCACGAGGCTATGGCGCCAGCGAGTTTGCCAAGGTCAGAATTTTCATGGGTAGCGAAGAGGCTAGTCGTCGAAGGCGGCTATTTACTAATAAAATGTCACATATCGAAAGAAACATAATGGTGCAAACGTGCAATATTCCCTAAGTGGCGTCTCTTGTCCTGTCTTTCGTCTTTTATCGCAGACCAACTGGCTTCAACGGAAATTTTCTCCATGAAACAGCGTACGAGTATTCTTTCCCATAGCGGCATTCTTTGGTTGCCAGAATGTCGAACTTTGGAGAATGGTTTCCAGATTTGGCGATTTATCGCCAATTTGACGACATTTGGCGAATTTCCCGAATCTTCCAGAAGCTTCTCGATAGACTGATTATTATTTGATAGATTTCCAGAATACAGATTTCCAGAAATTTTTACAGCGGCTATAAAAGGACTCATCCATCCTTTGGAAGGGAGTTGACGAATTGACGTGCCACATACATTGGACATACTTTGATGTACATTGACACTTCATTGGCGTACATTGGACTGTGATTTTGTTAATGTTTTGAGAATAGTAGCAACTGTTTTCTGAAATTATATTCCTTAGTATTTTGAGAATAATATCGCTTATTCTCTGAAAGGAGTGGAGCATGTAAGTGCTGTTGGATTGTAAATCGTTCCTGTTTACTTTGTACTTGTGAATAAACGTAAGTGATCCATATACATGGACTCGTTCTGGTATCCTGCGTATACACCTACGATTTTAGAGCATACGTTCATAACAAACTGATGTCAGGAGTGGGCTTTCTGGAAACTTGACAAGCGTATATGATAGTAACTAGGAAAGAGGCGGAGGAACAGTTGAAAAAGATGATGGCTTTGATTAAAGCCGGACAAGACGAGATGATGGCTTTAATTAAAGCCGGCCGAAACGAGATGAAAGCAGGACAAGACGAAATGAAAGCCGGACAAGGCGATATGATTGCCTTGATTAAAGCCGGACGAGACGCGATGAAAGCCGGACAAGACTCGATAAAAGCCGGACAAGACGAGATGAAAATCGGAATAAGAAGCGATGAAAGATATACATGACAGCCCCACTGGAGGACATTTTGGCTTCAGAAAGATGCTGAATAAAGTTCGTCAATACTCCTTATGGTGCAATGTGAGATTCGATGTTGAGAGCTGATGTAAAGAATGAAGAAATGCCGCGCTTGGAAGGGTCCAACAAAAAAAACCCAAAAAAAACAAGTGTGCCTCTTCAGTGTTACAATGTGGGAACTCTTTTCGAGAGAATTGCACTCGACGTTTTGGAAATACTACTACGAACTGCAGATAATGACAAGTACATCCTAATAGTAATGGACTACTTCACAAAGTGGCAAGAAGCTTACGCAATCCCTGACCAAGAGACAACAACTATTAGTGAAGTTCTAACTCGGAACTGGATATGTCGTTACGAGGATCCCTCTCTCATCCATTCTGACCAGGGCACGAACTTTAGCTCTAGCATATTCACACTACTGTGCAAACTACTCGGAATGGACAAAACTCGAACTACTCCTCTTCATCATCAATCGGAAGGCATGGCAGAGAGATTCAACAGAACGATCCTTAATCATCTCTCTATTTTCTTATCTCGAAACCAGCAAAACTGGAACCGTCATATATCTTTGTTCCAGCTGGCCTACAGTGGTGCAGTTCACGAGTCGACCGGTCATTCTCCATCAAAAATGCTGTTCGACAGGGATCTACTATTACCATGTGACCTAATGTTTGGAAGACCATGTGATGCTCCTTCATCGCCTGATGAATATGTGCAAGATCTGCAGGCACGGTTGAGGGAGGTTCATCGTTCCGTTCGTGAGAGGATCAACATTGCTGCCGATGGAGTGAAGACCTGGTACGATGCCAAAGCCAATGAAGTGCATTAATTTACAACTCCTATATACCAAACAAAACTGAATTGTTTTACGACCCCTAGATTCGAAACAGAACTCAATTATTTTACGACTCCTAGATTCCAAATAAAACGCAATTATTATACGCACTGCTTGAGAAAACAAAACAGGATCGAATTTTTACAATAATTTTATTTGTACTCTAAAGTTCCATACTAAAGCTACTTTTCGACATAATCACCTCCTTTATTTAAACATTTGTCGAGGCGTGACACACGTTTTCCTATGCCTTCTGCGAAGAATTCCCGTCCAACGTCCGATAACCATTGTTGGGTTACAGCTTTCACCTCGTCATCCAAGTGATATCGTCGCT
Organism: Amaurobius ferox; assembly: GCA_951213105.1. Classification (NCBI taxonomy): domain Eukaryota; kingdom Metazoa; phylum Arthropoda; class Arachnida; order Araneae; family Amaurobiidae; genus Amaurobius; species Amaurobius ferox. The sequence continues at coordinate 34,730,354 of OX578148.1, forward strand.
TTGAAAGTTCTTCTTTCATGGGACCGAAAAAATGAAAGTCACAAGGTGCACGAACTGGGCTATAACGGGGTGACCTGCAATTTCTACTTAAACTTTTTCAGAAGATCGCTCGTTAGTTCTGCCACATGTGGTCTTGCATTGTCATGTAGGAGAACAATGCCTTTCGAAAGTTTACCTGGCCGTCGATCTTTAAGTGCGTTTCGCAATCTTTTAAAGGTTTCCCAATAAGATGATGCATTAAACGTAGCATCCTTTGCCATGAATTCGGTATGAACCACACGTTCTCTGTCGAAAAACAGCGTCAGCATCACCTTCTCCGTAGATTGAAATGTTCGGCACTTTTTTCGAGTCGGGGAAGTGGAATGTTTTTACTCGAGGAAACTGCGTTTCATTTCAGGTGAGAAATGATGAACACAAGTCTCATCACCGGTCACAATTTTGTCCAAAAACTCATTTCCTTCCTATTGATAGCGATTTAAAAATGCAAAAGCACTTTCAAAACGCTTCCCTTTGTGTTCTTTCGTCAATAGACGAAGCACCCATCGAGCACAAACTTTACGGAATTCAAGATGCTCGGCAGTAATCTTATGCACACTTCCATGTGAAATATCCAGTTCATTTGCGATTCGTCTGCTGTCACGCGTCTGTTTGCAAGAATGCTTTCATTCACGCGAGCAACGATCTCAGCATTCGTCGAAGTTGATGGTCTATCCTCGCAGTAAGAATCATCAACATCTGTACGTCCGTTCTCGAACATTTTGCACTACTTTGCGATAGCTTGACGCGATATTGCATTTTCACCATACACTTCGTGCAACTGCCAATAAATTTCAGTGCAGTTACACTTTTTTGCCCACAAAAAACGTATAACTGCACGCACTTTCAATCCGGACGCCATCTGCAGCTACCAAGACATGTTCACGACTGATTAGCAAGCAAACTAAAATTGCCGCTTCAAAGCCGCTACGTCACGGGTTGCAGATAAATGTCTGCAGTGTTGCCACAAAGTTTTGACAAAATATCCTTTTACCAAGAGTTTTTACAAAGGAGTGCAATCCCATTGGATAACAGGTTAAAATAACCTTACTTATATATAAAACTTGCAACAAACCAAAATATTGTTAAATTACAATTGATATGAAAAGTTTACAAATAAAAAACCTAAAATCACCTTTTCCAAAGATCTTCGGATATATGGAATTCAATTTTTTTTCATAAATATTTCCTTATAAATATTTCTCTTTATAAATATTTCCCCTGCATGAAAAACTTAAAATTCAATTTCAATATATTTGTCAAGCCTGCCGGCGTCTGCTTCTTTCAGTGGATGGAAGCTTCGAAAAAATATGTGAGAAACGGAGAAAGTTAATGCATTCAAATTTTATTTCATAGAAGCCAATAGTTCAAGTTAAGTTTTCTCTTCGAGATTTTATTAAAAAATTTTGTTGAATTTGAATTAATTTCAAAATGTAAATATTTTGTGTTTATATTAAAATTACCAAATATGCCGTCTGATGTGAAAGAAAACAAATATTTTTAATAATCTTTGTGTAACAAATGTGTGATATATTGGTTATACATTGGGAACTTTGTAGAACATATTAACAAGGAGTACAAAACTTTATAATATGAAGACGTATTACAAAGTAATATACTCTTATCACAAAAAGTATTAAAAGCCATCCATGTATGTATCCATTTCTGGTAATCTTGTAAAGGTGACGGAATGAACGCGTAGGCATCTTTTGATAAAAACAGCAAGTTTATTCTAAAAACTGTAGAAAATCATAAAATAAACACTCATTAACGTAATTTACAAATAACAAATCAGAATGTACATGGTCCACCCTTTCTACTGTCGGCTGCAGCCACACGCTACGTTCCAACTCGTGCTTCGCACTTCGGATTTTAAGAACCTGGTTGCCAGCTCCACCTGCCGTCCGAAATCTGCGTAGCTGCTATTTAAATTTAGACTCTTCTTTCCCGGGGATGACACTCTTTGAAAAACAAGAAGTCGAGAATAGAAATTGTTAATCCTTACAATCTCATCTTTGAATATTGTTCGTACAGAGATGATTGATGTATTAAAATAGCAATATATTTATGAAGATAGCATGTTATTTCCCTAGGAAATAATATCATGCATCCAACAGAAGGATTCTTCTACAAATAAAATATATATGAGATATTATTTTCTTGGAACATGCTACTAGTGTTGCTGTTACGTTTATGTAATAGGTTAGAAGAACATATCAAAAGAATAACAGAAACCCCAACTCAGTTTCTATAGTTGAAGTTTTTCTGTTGGCAGACATTTTCTACCTTCGCCAGACTGAATATTCTATCTCTTTTGTCCCGGAGAAAGACGATACTTTGACTTCCAAATCCTGTGGATACATTTAGCTATTGTTATATTCTGTGTTATAAGGGAAATTTTGTTTTATAATTACTTTTACAGTAGTTTATACGAATTAATATACATATTATAAATTAAATTCAGTTTAAGTGTCTAATATATTGCATGTATAAGTTAATTCTGTTCTGAAATATTAAGTTTAAAATATTTAGTTTCTGTATTAATCAGTTAAATGTTATCTGTTTAACTCATTCTTCATATCATTAAATAAGTATATTTATAAATTGATTATTTATTTAAAAACTAGGAGCTCTACCCCCCAGCTCGCCAAACACCGTAACTCGCTTTGCGAGTCACGCAGCTTTGCCCCTTACTCTCTGGATGAGTTTCCGTAGGCGTAATACATCCGCAGGGAGTCCACGCCTTGTTTACTGCACTCACTACCCCTCAGAGCTTCATTGCTTTGCTAGCTATTTCAACTCGGCCTGCACATGCTACCAGCCTTGTGCTTGGTCTCAATCATCTAAACCCGTTAAATCGTTGTCCATACTGAAGAAAAAATTTCATCGCAAATGTGCATAAAAATATCTGATGTGGACAGCACATGACTTTCCCACAGACTTATATCCACATTCTTTTAATTTTAATTAAATTTAATTCACTTTTAATTCAATTTTCGTTCTCATTTGGTAACTGGACTTATTTTCAAAGGTAGAATGGAGGAAATACGAAAAAACTAAAATATCTCGAGAACGGCTAGCCCTAGTGTAATGGGGTTGATCTTATTCTTTTCTTCGTTAAAAATTACGTATAAAACAAGTATTTAATGGATATAGTTGAGCATAAGTAGTTTTTTATTTTAGATTTTGACGATTTTTGAGGGCCATTTTGCAGAAAAAGCAGGTTATTTTTTTCATAATCGTACCAAAACCTAATCAGCACCAGGGTAACCCACAAAAGACTCATCTACCGAATTTTGTGAAATTTGGTACATTAGTTTTTCAACTAGAGTGGATAAAGACTTTTGCGGGCCATTTCTCAAAAAAAGGCGGGTTCTTTTACCCCGAATCGTACCCAAAACTAATCAACACCAGATTCGCCCACAAGTGACTTATCTACCAAATTTTATGAAATTCAGTCAATTAGTTTTTTAGTTAGAGTGGATACAAAATCTGCACAGACAGAAAGACAAACACACAGACAGACACACAGATACACACACACACACACAGACGTCATGCTAAAAATAGTATTTTCGTATTCTAGCGGTCTCGAAACACGTAAATCCGTCGAAAACTCGAGTTGCGATTTTCGGCATGATTCCAATACTTTCCATATACATTACCATGTATTGCAGGGAAAGTGAATAATAATAATTCATGAACTAAATTGAAATGAAACAGGCCTCTGTCTTGCAAAACATCAACTATGTAGGTACATTTCTGAAAAGATTCGTGGTCTTGCTATTGGTAGTCAGAAAAAACGCGAACTGGAAGCTCAATCCTTTGACTGTTTGACTTTGACATGAAATATATCTTAAACTATAATTAAAAACTAGATTAAAAACTAAAATTAAAATCAACTCTTTATTTCAGTGCTTCTCCTTAACCTTTTTCTACAAATATGCCGAATTTTATATTTTTATATGTTATAGTTTCTGTGGTGATACAAGACAGAGGACGCGAAATATTGAAAAACAAATTTACTTCCAAAGTGCATAAAAAATAGAATAACTCATAAATTAAATTGATATTTGAGCAAGAAAGATCAATCATGCATAAAACATTGATTATGAATCACTTTCAACTGAAATGCAATTTTATTTAAACATCGATACATTCAGTTCTGACATATTTTAAATTATCATAGTACTATAATAATTTATTATATATGCAGTGAATGTTTCAGTCATATCACTTTTATTCCAGACTCCAGAGTTAAATAACTTTGCGTGGGAAAAAATTCAGCATTTCTTATACAACTCATCTTACAATCACTTGTTTACATTCTGCATCAATTAAAATTAGGCTTCGTTGTAGAAATAATCAAAATTTAAAGATCATCTAAACTAAAAAATATTGTAATTGCGTTAGCACAGAATATAGATGCACAGAAAATACGCAAAAATAAAGCGGTTTTTCGGACGGATGCAATACTAAATATAAATTTAAAAGAACTCTAAAAATCACGATTTTAACACTAGTAAAAAAAGATGGATGCCATATTTTATTTTGAAGCGTGTCACGTGATCTATGCATATAATATGGGTGTAATTACTATTTTAAATTTTATTTTAAAAACTACTGAACATATTTTGCTGAATTTTTTTTCATATATTTTATTGGATAATTTGAATATTTCTTAAAATTTTCAAAGCAAATTGTGAATTTAATTCCATAAAAAATATTTGAAAAATTAGGTTCCATAGGGTTCAATATATTTCACTTTTTCAACCCCGGTTCAATCCAAAACTAATTAGGTGATATTATTTACTTGCATTCCCATATGTCCCACAAACCGTCTCAACACCATACTAAAATTTTATTTTGATGGAGTCATTTTTATGGCAGTTATCGTGCGAACGGACAGACAGACAGACGGTGTTAACAAAGTCATAAATAGTACATCACTCAAGAAGTCTCCGGTCTAACTAAGAAAAACAATTTTTTTTTTTAGAAATTCGACTTTATTCATCAACATACTCTCCTTCAAGAGCGATACACTCATTCCAACGCTCCCCTAACTTTTCGATGCCTTTTTTGGAGAACGATTTGTCTTTGCTCTCAAAATAGGCCTCAGTTTCGGCAATCACTTCTTCATTTGAGCCAAATTTCTTTCCCTGGAGAATCTTTTTGATGTCTGCAAAAAGCCAGTAGTCGCTGGAGGCCAGATTTGGAGAATACGGTGGGTGAGGAAGCAATTCGAAGCGTAATTCTTATAATTTCACCATGGTTTTCATCGACTTGTGACACGGAGCATGTCTTGTTTTTGGTCCGGTGTGAGCAAACGCGGCGCCCACTTCGAAAGCAACTTACGCATGCTCAAATTTTCGTGTAAAATTGTAAACACACTACCTTCTGCTATCTTTAAGGTGTCAGTTATCTCACGCAACTTCACTTTACGGTCTTTCAAAACAATTCTGTCGACTTTTTTATGTTTTCCGGAACAACTACCGATTTTGGGCGACCAGAGCGCTCAGCATCATTTGTGTTTGTACGATCGCTTTTAAATTCAGCATACCAGTTAATAATAGTTGATTTTCCTAGGGCAGAGTCTCCATAACGCTTATCAAGTCACTGTTTGGCTTCAACAGTATTTTTCCCCATTAGAAAATAATGTTAAATCAACACACGAAATTATTTTTTATCCATTGTTTTGAAAATTACAAAACTGGGGTCACTAAAACCACTGTAACCTGTAAACTAATTGTCAGGATGTCATGAAATTTTGACATATATCGTTTGAAGGTTGGTACTATCCAGAAATCATATGGGTCTGTCAACAGTGTTGCCATATATGTGTCAGACTGGAGACTTATTGAGTGAAGTGTTACCTTTTAACTATGTTGCGAAGTGTTTAAAAGAGCTCGGTCCTGTAAACATTCAACTATGTAAGTATATGCTTGAAAAAGTTCGTGGCCCAGCTATTGCTAGGCTGTCTAGGCCGCGAACTCGGATCTTAAAAATTCTTCCTTTGACTTTGGCGTTAAATCTCTGTTAAACTAAATTTTAAAGCGAAAAAAAGTTTTTTGCAGCGTATTGTCCTAACATTCTTCTATAAATGGATCGAATTTGATATTTTTATATGCTGCAATTTTTGTGGTAAGAGACAAAGAATCTCGAAGAACTTGATATCTGTCCAACACTGGCAGATGCGTTAGTTACTTTTTACTTTACTTTTTACTTTAAATTCGAGTTTTCGACGGGAGAGCACGTTTCAAGTATCCCTGAATACGAATCGAACGTTTTTAAGGTGATGTCTGTGTGTGTGTGCATATGTGTGTGCGTGTGTGTGTGTGTGTGCCTGTGTCAGTCTGGACGATATCTCGCGAACGAATGAAGAGATTCGAATGAAATTTGGCACAGAAATTACAATCTGTGAACACTGGAACCCTATTGATTTTAAACTCAATCGAATGTTCAAACCGCTTCTAAATTTTCGAATGAAATTTCGAAAAAATCGACTGAAAATCAACACTTTTGATAAAGTTAAGTAATCATTTCGTACGTAATTTTTATTATAAAACGATTGACATAAAAATTGGAATGCTAGTATGACAAATTCTTGAGATATTACACATTATTCAAATAAATTTATCAAAAAATTACAGAATTAATATACTTCAATTATTGTAAAATATGTTCACTTTTCATATGTAATGTTATGCAATAAATGTGTTAACATCATTTTCGTGAATCTAGCACATTCTATTCACGAGAGAAGATACTTCGGGTACCAGTTCTTTATTTGGACGCCAATAGTCATTTACCTACTATAAGAATTACCTATTTCTCATCCATAATGCTTGACGAAATTTTAGCGACAAATTTGGCGAAATATCGCCAACTTGGCGACTTTTTAAAATACTAGCACATTGAGGAAAATGTCGCCAAATTGGTAAAAATGACGCTAAATCAATGAAAATGACAACTAATTGATGAAAATTCAATATATTGGAAAGAACATAAAAGAATCGACTATAAGAGTAACCCATTTCTACGTCCGTCCCTCCATCCGTCTGTTCGTAACGCTAGGCGAAAATTTTGACAGGATGCCGCCAACGTAGCGACTTTTTAAATGTTGCCAAAGTAAGGAAAATGTCGCCAAATTGATAGAAAAATAACGTCAAATGGAAGGTAATGATTTGTAAATTTTCAATTCTGTCGTATGACGGGCATACCTTCTAGTATTTAAGAAATGCCCTTCTCTTCGCTTATCTGTAACTTTTGGAGATACATTTGGTGAACTTGAGAATAATTTAGCGGAATATCGCCATCTTGGCGATATTTCGTTCGCCTCCTAATGACTCCTAATTAATGAAGTACTTATTAAAATATTTTGATATATTTATTAAAATATTTGACTATATTGCTTATTGTGGATGCTATCAATATTAATAATTGTTAATTTAGGGTTACATGAATAGAGAACGACTATGTTAATTATGAATAATTTAATAAGTAACAAGAAAGATCAATCATGCTTAAAGCATTGATTATGAAACACTTTCCAACCTCAATGCAATTTTATTTAAACAAGTCTAAAATGCAATACATTCCTCGGTAATATTTTGAAACTTATCACAATACTACATTAATTTATTATATTTGAAAACTTAAACCTTCATCGAAAAAAATGAACTTCATTCAAATGACGGCATTGAAATATAAATTGCCTGGTTTAAACATCTCTAAAATGTTATACATTCCTCGGTAATGGTTTTAGAATTATCATAATACTACGATAATTTATTATATTTGAAAACTACATCGAAAACAACTGAAATTAATTCAAATGACGTCATAGAAAAAATAACACGCCTGGATCTCTCTATAAAAACAGGATTTCTTTCATAACTTTCTCCCATTCATTTCACTCATCACAATACTATAATAATTTATTTTATTTAAACATTTTATTTCAGACCATAGAGCTACAAATAATTAAACTCTATGCTTAAAACTTCATCGAAAAAAATCGTCCTTCTCTTTATAAAAGCAATTAATATTTCATTCATATCAGCCATGCAGACTCCATGGACTAAATTATTTTGTGTTAAAAAAATACAGGAATTCTAATACAACTCATTCTACATATTTTGCTGTTTACATTTTACATAGGTGAAAAATAGGCTTAGTTGTAGAAATAATCAAATTTTGATGAGCATTTAAACTCAAATATATTGCCATTGCGTTGTTTCAGTATGTAGATGCACAGAATTTAAGCAAAAATACAGTAGTTTTAGGACGGATACAACACTCAATATGAATTAAAAGAAGTCATGTGATCGTTTCATATCATGGTCACGTGATCGTTTCATATAAGAGGTGTAATTATTATTTTAATTTTTATTTAAAAAACTACTGGATATATTTCGTTGAATTTTTTTTATATATTTTATGGAACAATTTGAATATTACCTAAAATTTTCGAAGCAATTTGTGAATTTTAAATCCGCTTAAAAAATGTTTGAAAAATTAGTTCCCATAGGGCTCAATGTATTTCATTTTTTCAACCCGGGTTCAATCCAAAACTAATTGGGTGATATTATTCATTTATATTCCCATAGGTCCTACAGACCGTCTGAACAACATACTAAAATTTCATTTTGATTAAGTCATTTTTACGGCAGTTATCGTGCTAACGGACAGACAGATAGACAGAATGAACAAAGTCATAAACACTTTTTAACTTTGTTGTAAAGTGTTAAAAAAGCCATCATAAAGTTTCTCATTTTCCAGCACCACAATAAGTTAATTGGTTACTTTGAAATAGTATTATAATAGTACTATTGAAATATTATATTTTGAAATAGTAGTATATTGTAAATTAGTATTATGTTATCAGCCGGAAAAGCGCCAAATGTATAATTCAAGGTTAAAAACACTCTACCGTTGATCTTTTCATCATTTTTTCACTGCGATAGAAGTAAATTCATTGCATTATATAAAGAATGCCATGTGCTGCCCACATCAGTTTTTTTTAATATAGAGATAAAAAATAGATTTACAAGTTAGGTTGTGTGACACAGAAGTCGTGAATGATGATGCGGGCTTCTTGAAGGATTTCTTTGCGAGGACTCTAAATTCTGTTATTAGTATTTTATAAAGAATCTATACAAGGCATGTTTGAAAGTTTTATTCTTGTCATGAGGTACTGCGACATATTGTATTGTATGAAAGTTTGGAAATCAAAAAATGGAAGTCAAAGGTTTGAAGTCAAAGGATGGATTGCATGTAAGTCAAAGGATGGATTGTATGGAAGTCAAAGGATGTACTGAATGGAAGTCAAATGATGTATTGTATGGAAGTCAAAAGATGAGATGGACGTCAAAGGATGGATTATATGAAAGTCAAAAGACGGAACTCAAAGGATGGATTGTATGGAAGTCAAAGGGAGATTGAAATCGGGCTAACTATGTGATCAGTTGACCTTATGTTGGTACTATCTTAGGATTGATTAGTGGTTTCAGCCGAGCAATTTAAAATGTAAGGAATGGGAATAAAATGTTATTTTAGTTGTTATATTAAATACTTCAACTCTTTTAAAAGCAGGAATGTTCTTGATGCTGAAATGGGAATAGCAGATGTGAATTGTGAAAAGGGGCGGTACTATCATCAGTTTGATTGCTCTTTAATTCAATTCAGATCTGCGATTTAATTTAGAGACTTATTCTAATATTCTTTTGATTAGTTTTATTTTCTATAGATTTTTCTTCTGTTTCCCTCAACAAATGTATATCTTACTGACTTGCATTCCATTAATTTATAGTAATGTTTCATTAGTTGTACGTGATTTACAGCGTCTTCTTTTCAAATTTTAAACTAGTTATTATATATATATATGAACAAAATCATTCAAATTTTATTACTTTCCTTATATACAATAATGAATAAGGAAAGTATTGTGACGGGGTCGAAAATTCAAATTCGAGTTTTCGACAGGAGAGCACGTTTCAAGCATCCCTGATCACGAATAGAACATTTTTGAAGTGATGTCTGTGTGTGTGTCTGTGAAAGTATGTGTGTGTGAGTGTCAGTGAGTTTGTGGTGACGATAACTGACGAACGAATTGACCGATTCGAATGAAATTTGGTACAAAAATTACAATCCGTAAACACTGGAAGCCTATTGTTTTTATACGCAATCGAATGTTAAGAACCCCCTCAGTTTTCGAGTGAAATTTTGAAAAAATCGTCAAAAAATCAAAACCATCTAATGAAGTTACGCAAATAGACATTTCTAATTTAATTTTTCATTAGAAAACGATTGACATAAACTTTACAACGCTATCACGAATCGTTCTCCAGATATTATACGTTTTTCAAAAAAAATTATCAAAAAATCATATAAAATAAAAAAAATATTTCCTATTGAGAAACATGTTCACTTCTCATATGTAATATCATGCTATAAATTGGGTGACATCATTCACGTGGATCTAGTTCGTTCCATTCATAAGAAAAGATACTTTGAGTAATACATTTGAGTAATACACGCCAATAGTTATTTATCCGCTGTAAGAATAACTTATTTCTCCATCCATAACGCTTGGCGAGATTTTGGCGATGAATCTGGTGGAATGTCGGCAACTTGGCGACTTTTTAAATGTTGCTAAATTAACGAAAAACTAGCCAAATGGATAAAAATAACGCTGAATCAATGAAAATGAAGACTCATTGACCAAAATTCAATATCTTGGAAAGAATATAAATATCTACCATAAAAATAATCTATTTTCTTTTTACTGTTAAAGTTGTAAATTCATTGCATTTTATAAAGAAAGTCATATGCTCCAACATCAGAAGATTTTTATTATTAGGATTATTATTATTCTAACCCGGACAGAATGACAAATCAGAACACCAGGCGTAAATCGTTAAATTTTTATAGTTCTACCAATTGTATATTATTAAAGAGCCTACATTTAAAAAGTATTGCAATATCTTTTATATTAACAACTGTATAACATAGAAGAAATCTATCACGCTAATCTTCTTTAGTGGTTAAAATGAACAAACAACTACTTTCAGGAGCAAAGGAAAATCTGTGTCATTAACAGTTCTGCCTTTTCCGTGACAGCATTTATTGCGTTGTAATGTGTTTGACCATTAGAGGACCTAATCGTAAATTTATGTTTACGACTTGAAGCAAACTAGTTCTTGTTTACAGAATTGCGTATAAAATATATATAGCTTTCAAAAAATAATTTATAAAATATATTAATAATATTTTAAATCCTAAGAAAAATTATGAGAAGAAGAAATTTATTTTTATAATTTCATTATATTTTTGCGATCTAATCTTAATCTATTTAGCAGATGACACAAAGTTTTTATTCTTTCATTTTAATTTCAAAGAAAATTTTAGCTGTATCTCAATAAATAATTTAATTGAAATCGTTTTTGCTTTAAAATATATAATTTAGTCAACCAGGAAAAGGTAATGAAGAAAATATATTTTTTTTACATTTGTAAAATATGAAAATGTGAGTCATAAAAAATTGGAATTGTAATGTACCAATTACAGAATACTAATCTGCATAATGTAATTGTCTGTGAGTTTAAAAATTATGAATTTTAATTAAAAAATTAAAATATTTTTGTAATTATACATAGCATTTTTGAACTCAGCGAAATTGTATATATTGTATTTCATACATTGTGTTGTTGTTGTTGAAACCCAGACCGTCCGACCTACCAGAAAGGTGTAAGGTTTCATACATTGTGTTGAAGACCCAGATCGTCCGGCTCGTCCTGAGGACATGAGCAGCCATTTGGACGGCCTGCGGTTTCATATAAACACTCGTTTATTTATCGAAAACATAAGTTTAACAGATAGGAAAGTAGGAGGTGTCGCATTGATGAAAATTTACATTCGTTCTCCATAGGATCTGCATTGGAAAATAAAATCCAGCACTGTTTCCCTCATTTGGTCATACCCCCCCCCTTCCCCACTTTCCGGCATAGCCCATACTCAAACAGTTTGAGCATTTCATATAAAACTTGGTTCAATTTTTACAAGCGTAGAATATTGAAATTCTACTATTTTTTATTGAAGATCATACTAAATGACAACCACTCATTATACAAACCATAATTTTATATATGGTTTTATAATAAAAAACGAACAGCACTCATTTTTAATGATGGCATAACCCATCCATGAAATATTACACGTCAATAAATGTATACATAAAAGTCTAAAGTCTCACCTGTAAAACTCTAAATTAATAATAAGGAGTTGATATCTTCCCTCCAATAGTGCGATACAATTTTAGAGACATACATTTGTAATTTCCGAAACAAATAAATAAAATAACATAAAAAAATAAAAATAAATAAATAAAAAATAAAAGAAATGAACAAAATAAAAATAAATAAATAGTAATATATGAATAAATAAATAAAAATATATGATTCCATTTTGTATACTCGTTTTTCGTACGGAATATATCATATAAAGAAACTTAAAATTCTTAATTAGGTTCAAATTCCTATAGTATTCCACATGAAGTTGTTATTCCAAACACTTTGTTAAAATATTCAATTTAATTCTCCTAAAAAGAAATATAAGAATATATCTGTTTTCGCTATACAAAATTATCTTCCCAGGCATATAGAGGATTATAGTACCCTGGTCCCGTTTATAAACAAATTTACAAATAATATGAAATTGGATCTATATATACCAAATTGGAAGCACTGTGAAATTAGATAAACTTATGCCAAAGTGAAAGCGCTAAAATGGTATTAGAAGACATACCCGTGCCATCTTTATTCTGTTTCAACAATTTGCTAAACACAATATATAAGTTTGAAAAACATCTGCCAAAATAAAACAGATGAATCACGAAATTGAAAATATCGATAATTCCCGTAAAATTTCAACCCGAAAGCCGTAATTGATATAATACAGTCAACAATGTAATTCCGATAAAATTTATTTTTAAATATATTTATTAATTATTTAAAATGGAAAAGATTTAAAAAAAGTCGTCTGATGTATAACATCATTGGGCCTAAATCCGTTGCTTAGCAACATATCATTTTCTTCAAACAAATTTGCGGGAAAAATACTGACTGCATATTGCTATGTCTATGAAAGGTTTGTTCGTTTTTAACACTTTACAACATAGGTGAAAAGTGTTTATGACTTTGTTCATTCTCTCTGTCTGTCTATCTATCTGTCCGTTCGCACGATAACTGTCTTAAAAATGACTTAATCAAAATTAAATTTTAGTATATTGTTCAGACGGTGTGTGGGACCTATGGGAATATAAATGAATGAAATAACACTCAATTTGTTTTGGACTGAACCCGGGTTGAAAAAAATGAAATACATTGAACCCTATGGGGCCTAATTCTTCAAACATTTTTTAAGCAGATTTAAAATTCACAAATTGCTTCGAAACTTTTAGGAAATATTCAAATTATCCCATAAAATATATAAAAAAATTCAGCAAAATATATTCAACAGTTTGTTAAATAAAAATTAAAATGACCACTTGACCATTATATGAAGAGATCACGTAACCCACTTCAAAATAAAAGATGGCATCCATCTTGTGTTAAATCGTGATTTTAAAGTTCCTTTTAATTTATAGTGTTGCATCCATCCTAAAACCGCTTTATTTTTGCTTAATTACTGTGCATCTATATTTTGAAACAACGCAATCACAATACATTTGAGTTTAAATGATTAATGTCATCCATCTTGTGTCAAAATCTTGATTTTAAAAGTTCTTTTTAATTTATATTTAGTGTTGTATCCGTCCTAAAATGGCTTTATTTTTGCTTAAATTCTGTGCATCTATATTCTAAAACAACGCAATTACAATATATTTGAGTTTAAATGATCATCAAACTTTAATTATTTCTACAACGAAGCCTGATTTTCATTTCTGGAGAATGTAAACACATAAAGATGTAGGTTGAGTTGTATAAGAATTGCTGAATTTATTTATCCCAAAATTATTTAGCTCTGGAGTCTGCAATATAACTGATATGAATGAAACATTCATTGATTTTACATAGAGAAACAGACGATTTTTTCGATGAAATTTTAAGAATAGAGTTAAATTATTTGTACCTCCATGGTTTTAAATTTTTAAATAAAATAAATTATTGTAGTATTGTGATGAATGTAAGGAATGAAATAAGAGTATATGAATGAAATATTTACAGCTTTTACATAGAGAGCCAGGCGATTTATATTTCAATGACGCCATTTGAATAAAGTTCATTTTTTTCGATGAAATTTTAAGTTTTCAAATATAATAAATTATTGTAGTATTGTGATAATTTTAAAAATTTTACTGCTGAATGCATCGCATTTTTGAGATGTTTAAACCGGGCAATTTATATTTCAATGACGTCATTTGAATAAAGTTAATTTTTTTCTATAAAGTTTTAAATTTTCAAGTATAATAAATTAATGTAATATTGTGATAATTTTAAAAATAATACCGCTTAATGCATCGCATTTAAGAGATGTTTATATAAAATTGCATTGCAGTTGGAAAGTATTGCATAATCAATGTTTTATGCATGATTGACCTTGTTTTTTATAATGTCTGGGCAAGTTCTGATCCTAAAATCTCAAGATATGGACTACATTACAAGTGGGGCTATTCCAAGGCAGGCCACAAAATATCCTGAAATTCTGTGCAACCTTTCTCCTGTAATGATGAGACAAACAAATTAACTAACACACAAAATTACCCAAAGGCAGATTTTCAATTGTATTTATATGGATTTTATATTACAGATGGATATCGTACCAGAATTTGAAAACAAATCATGTGCAAGGATTTGTACTAAAACGCTAGACCAGAAGAATACACATTTAAATATTCCTTTAAATAACTTACATTGTACAAATATTTCATATTCATTTTCTGAAAACAATATCGTCCTCACGATTTCTATGGAATCGCCTCATAGATCTCCATCAAATGTTTTTCGCTAGTAGAAATATATGTATATAACTAACCATTTCCACCCACGAATAGCGTGGGTGAAATAGCTAGTGATCGCTGCATGTAATACACACATGCTCAAAGTTCTAACTATCATAAACAGTATCAAATTTAAAATTCCTAATTCCACGGAAAATAAAATTAGCCTCAATTTCATGTTCCAAACATGTTCCAAACAAAATTATTTTCTGAAAATAAAATAAATAATTATTATTTTCTGATATTAGAATTATTTTCTGAATTAATTATTTATTTAATTAATAATTATTTTCTGAAAATAAAATTAATTATTAATTATTTTAAAAATTAATTATTAATTATTTTTAATAAAATTAATTAATTATTCTTAAAATTTTATTAATTATTTTTAATAATTATTTTTATTAATTATTTTTAATTATTATTAAATAAAATTAATTATTAATTATTTTCTGAAAATAAAATTAATAATTATTATATTAATAATTATATTTCTGAAAATAAAATTAATAATTATTTTCTGAAAATAAAATTAATAATTATTTTCTGAAAATAAAATAAATAATTAATTTTCTGAAGATAAAATTAGCGTCAATTTCATGTTCATTTTCTGAAAACAACAACTTCCTCACGATTTCTATGTAATCGCCTCATAGATCTCCATCAAATGTTTTTCGCTAGTTGAAATATATGTATATAACTAACCATTTCCACCCACGAATAGCGTTGGCGAAATAGCTAGTGATCGCTGCATGTAATACACTCATTCTCAAAGTTCTAACTATCATAAACCGTATCAAATTTAAAATTCCTAAATCCACGGAAAATAAAATTAGCCTCAATTAGTTTAAGATAAACTTCAGACACATAAACAATTATAAACGACTATCCAGTTTCATGGCTTTGGGAAAATGTAATCGGGTTTCACCTAATTTCATTTAACCAATTTTTTTCAATCTTCGTTAATTATTTTCAGTCAACTTTTACGTCTAACGAGGAAGAAGATTCGACGTTTAACTGCAGATGAATCTGCGTTCTTAATGGTTATTTGCCTTCCTGCGATAACCGTTCAATTCCTGCTCATTAAATTTTAATTAAAAATTCCTGAAGTGTGAATCTTCACTCGAATTCCTCATATTCCACATATTCATCATATTCCTCATATTTCTCATATTCCTCATATTCCTCATATTAGTTATACTTACATCCCAATCAATAACAGATTATGAAAAATATGATGTGGTCAGCACATGACTTTTTCCTTCAGACTCGAATTCGTTTTCTCTTTATTTCATTAATGATTCATAAAGTGAGTTTAATTGCATTAAGTAACACGGATGATTATTTGAAATTATACTGAATTTACACTTGTAATTTAGTTTTCGCTTTCATTTGGTAATTGAGAGCATTTTCAAAATCGGCGTAACAAAAATACGAAAAATCTTAAATATAACGACAACGCTAAGTCCCAGAGTAATGGAGTTGGTCTTATTCTTTACAGCGTCAAAAATTACGTATAAAACAAGCCTTTAATTAATGCATTTTAGTATGCGTAGTGTTTTATTATATATTTTGACGATAATTGCTCCAATATGATGGCCCTGGATCCTAGCCAGCATTGGCCAAGTTAAGGAACATCCATACTAAGGATATGAGGTTTGAACGAGGAAATAGAGTTTTCCCTCCATGCACCTGTTTTTACTTTCCCTGCAATACATAGCAATGTATAGGGAAAGTATTGGAATCATGTCGAAAATCGCAACTCGAGTTTTCGACGGATCTACACGTTTCAAGACCTCTAGAATACGAAAAAAACATTTTTAGCGTAACAACTGTGTGTGTGTCTGTCTGTCTGTGTGTCTGTCTGTGCAGATTTTGTATCCACTCTAACTAAAAAACTAATCGACCGAATTTCACAAAATTTTGTAGGTAAGTCACTTGTGGGCGGGGCTGGTGCTGATTAGTTTTGGGTACGATTCGGAATAAAAGAACCCGCCTTTTTTGTGAAATGGCCCGCAAAAGCTTGTATCCACTGTAGCTGAAAAACTAATGGACCGAATTTCACAAAATTCGGTAGATGAGTCACGTATAGGTCACCCTGGTGCTGATTAGGTTTTGGTACGATTCAGAAAAAAATAACCTGCCTTTTTTTGCAAAATGGCCCGCAAAAATTGCCAAAATCTAAAATAAAAAACTGGGTATACTCAAATATATCCATTATACGTAATTTTTAACGACGAAAAGAATAAGACCAACCCCATTACACTAGGTCTAGCCGTTCTCGAGATATTTTAGTTTTTCGTACTTTCCCTACGCCACCTTTGAAATAAGTCCGGTTATCGAATGAGAACGAAATTGAATTAAAAGTGAAATAAATTTAATTAAAATAAAGAGAACGCTAATATAAGTCTGCAGGGAAAGTCATGTGCTGCTCACATCATATTTTTACTTTCCCTGCAATACATGGCAATGTATAGGGAAAGTATTGGAATCATGCCGAAAATCACAACTCGAGTTTTCGACGGCTCTACACGTTTCGAGACCTCTAGAATACGAAAAAACAATTTATAGCGTGACGTCTGTGTGTGTGTGTGTCTGTCTGTGTGTCTATCTGTGTTTCTGCTTGTGTGTCTATCTATGTATCTGTATGTGTGTCTGTGTGTCTGTGCAATGTATGTATCCACTCTAACTCAAAAGCTAATGGACCGAATTTCATAAAATTTGGTAGGTAAGTCACTTGGGTATGACCCTGGTGCTGCTTAGTTTTAATACTATTCGATATAAAAGAACCCGCTTTTTTTACGAAATGGTCCGCAAAAATTAACTGTATCCACTCTAGATGAAAAACTAATAGACCGAATTTCAGAAAATTCAGGAGATAAGACGCTTGTGGGTTACTCTGGTGCTGATTAGATTTTCGTACGCTTCGGAAAAAAAAAAACCTGCCTTTTGTGTTTTGCGAAATGACCAGCAAAAATCATCAAAATCTAATGTAAAAACCACGTATGCTTAAATATATCCATTGGATGCTTGTTTTAAAAGTAATTTTTAATGAAGAGAAGAATAAGACCAACCCCATTACACTAGGACTAGCCGTTCTCGAAACATTTTAGTTCTTTTATATTTTCTCTACGCCACCCCTGAAAATAAATCCAGTTACCAAATGAGAACGAAAATTGAAGTAAAAATGAATTAAATGTAATTAAAATGAAGAGAACGTGGATATAAGTCTGCAGGAAAAGTCATGTGCTGCCCACATCATATTTTTACTTTACCTGCAATATATGGTAATGTATAGGGAAAGTATCGGAATCATGCCGAAAATCACAACTCGGGTTTTCGACAATTTACACGTTTTGGGACCTTCAGAATACGAAGAATCTATTTTTAGCGTGACGTCTGTCTGTCTGTCTGTGTGTGTGTGTCTGTCTGTGCAATGTATGTATCCACCTTAACTTAAAAACTAATGGATCAAATTTCATTAAATTTGGTAGGTAAGTCATGTGTGTGTGACCCTGGTGCTGATTAGTTTTTGGTAGGATTCAGGATAAAAGAACCCGCCTTTTTTTCGCGAAATGGCCGGCAGTAATTGCCTGTATCCACTTTAGCTGAAAAACTAATAAATCAAAGTTTGCAAAATTTGGCAGATAAGTCACTTGTGGGTTACCCTGGTGCTGATTAGATTTTAGTACGATTCGGAAAAAATAATCTGCCTTTTTTTTGCGAAATGGCCAGCAAAAATTTTCAAAATCTAATATATAAAATTACGTATTCTGAAATATATCGATTAAATGCTTGTTTTATACGTAATGTTTAACGATGAAAAGAATAAGACCGACCCCATTACACTAGGACTAGCCGTTCTCGAGGAACTTTAGTTTTTTTATATTTTCTATACGCCACCTTTGAAAATAAGTTCAGTTACCAAGCGAGAGCGGAAATTGAATTAAAAGTGAATTAAATTTAATTAAATTAAAGAGACGTGGATATATACTTCTGCAGGGAAAGTCATATGCTGCCCACATCAAATTTTTCCTCCTTGGCTACTTCCTCTCATCTTCTCGATTGCATGGGACCTTCTTTTGATCTTCTAATAGAGGACCATAAGAGGGGAGCCTCATTGATTTATGGGATTATATTGATTTATGAGATTATATTATATCTTTCGGACTTGACCTAGCATTTTTTAGATCAAGGGGCTTAGCAACAGCAACAAATCAGTATTACAATTTATTTAATGCGATTATTGCTCCCCATGTCGTGTGCAGTACGTACCTGGACATTTTTAATCCAATATCAATGCAATTCAGCATAGCAAGACGACTTTGTATCAGAAATTAAAACAAAAAGTTTTCAAGAAAATAAATCGAAAAATCTGATGTAGGCAGCACATGACTTTCCCTGCAGACTCAAATTCATATATTTTTTATTTTTTCAATAATTCATTGGATTGAGTTTAATTGCACCAAATAACACTAAATTTGCATTTTTAATTAAATTTTTGTTTATATTTAGTAATTAGACATTTTTCCGATAGTGGCGTAACAAAAATGCAAGAAATCTCAAATATCTTGAGAACGGTTAGTCCTAAAGTATAATTGAGTGCTTTATATTCTTTTCCTCGTCAGAAGTTGCGTATAAAACAAGAATTTAATTGATACATTTCAGCATGCGTAGTTTTTTTTTTATTTAGATTTTGCGCTTCTTGCGGGCCATTTCGTAAAAACAGGCAGGTTGTTCTTTTCCGAATCATACCAAAATCCAATCAGCACCAGAGTGATCCATAAGTAACTTATCTACCAAATTTTGTGAAATTTGGCCAATTAGTATTTTAGCTAGGGTGGATACATGAAATTTTTGCGGGCCATTTCGTAAAAAAGGCAGATCTAATCAGCACCAGAGCATCCTACAAATAACTTATCTACCAAATTTTGTGAAATTTAGTCAATTAGTATTTTAGATAGAGTGGATACATGAAATTTTTACCAGCCATTTCGCAAAAAAAGGCGGGTTCTGTTTTTACGAATCCTACCAAAAACTAATCACCAGGGTCTCCTCTTTAGTTAGAGTGGATACTTACATTGCACAGACAGACACACAGACAGACGCACAGACACACACACAGACGTCACGTTAAAAATAGTTTTTTCGTATTCTAGAGGTCTCGAAATGTGTAGATCCGTCGAAAACTCGAGAAGCGATTTTTGGCCTGATTCCAATACTTTCCCTATACATTACCATGTATTGCAGGGGAAGTAAAATATTCTAATTCAAGTATACATAAAAATGCGATTCATGCCAATTGTGACACATATCCCCCACCCACTTGATTTGAAATTAAAAATTTTAGAAAATCCTACTTTCAACAAAACTTTCTCATAGAACTTGCTAAATATAACACTTTTCTCTATTACTAACTACCGAACACAAAAAAGACCTTAACGACAAATGGCTTTTATATTTCATGGCAATATAATTTTAAGAACTTCCACTGTAATAAAAAATCTGATGTGGGCAGCACATGACTTTCCCTGCAGACTTATATTAACGTTCTCTATATTTTAATTAAATTTATTTCACTTTTAATTCAATTTTCGTTCTCATTCGGTAACCGGACTTATTTTCAAAGGTGGCGTAGAGAAAATACGGAAAACTAAAATTTCTCGAGAACGGCTAGTCCTAGTGTAATGGGGTTGGTCTTATTATCTGCGTCGTTAAAAATTACGTATTAAACGAACATTTAATGGATATATTTGAGTATACCTAGTTCTTTAGTTTAGATTTTGACAATTTTTGCGGGCCGTTTTGCAAAAAAAGACAGGTTATTTTTTTCTGAATCGTACAAAATCTAGTCAGCACCAGGGTAACCCGCAAGTGACTCTTCTTCCGAATTTTGTGAAATTCGGTCCAGTAGTTTTTCAGTTAGAGTGGATATAAGCTTTTGCGGGCCATTTCGCAAAAAAAGGCGGGTTCTTTTATTCCAAATCGTACCAAAACTAATCAGCACCAGACTCGCTCGAAAGTGACTTACCTACCAAATTTTGTGAAATTCGGTCCATTAGTTTTTTAGTTAGAGTGGATACAAAATCTGCACAGACAGACAGACAGACACACAGACAGACACACATACAGACGTCACGCTAAAACTGGTTTTTTCGTATTCTAGAGGTCTTGAAACGTGTAGATCCGTCGAAAACTCGAGTTGCGATTTTCGACATGATTCCAATACTCTCCCTATACATTACCATGTATTGCAGGGAAAGTAAAAATATGATGTGGTCAGCACATGACATTACTGAAGACTCATATTCACATTAATTTTATTTCTTCAATAATTCATTAATTCATTATTTAATTGCACAAAATAACACCTTCAATTATTTAAAATTACACTAAATTTGCATTTTTAATTCAATAGTCGTTCTTATTTGATAACTGGGCTTATATATTTTCAAAAGTCAGGTAGAGAAAACGCAAAAAGCTAAAATATCTCGAGAACGACTAGTCTAGTGGGGTTTGTCTTATTTCTTTTATCGTTAAACATTACGTACAAAACAAGCATTTAATTGATATATTTCAACATACTTTGTTTTTTATATTAGATTTTGATGATTTTTACGGGTCATTTCGCAAAAAAAAAGGCAGGTTGTTTTTTCAAATCGTACCAAAATCCAATCAGCACCAGGGTAACCCACAAGTGACTCATCTACCAAATTATGTAAGCTTTGATTTATTAGTTTTTCAGCTAGAGTTGATACAGACAATTTTTGCGGACCATTTCGCAAAAAAGGCGAGTTCTTTTATCCCGAATCCTGCCAAAAACTAATCAGCACCAGAGTCACACAAAAGTGACTTACCTAACAAATTTAATGAAATTTGGTCCATTAGTTTTGAAGTTAGAGTGGATACATACATTGCACAGACAGACTCACAGACAGACACACACCCATAGACACACACACAGACGTCACGTTAAAAATAGTTTCTTCGTATTCTAAAGATCCCAAAACGTGCAGATTTTTCGAAAACTCGAGTTGAGATTTTCGGCATGATTCCAATAATTTTCCCTATACATTACCATGTATTGCAGGGAAAGTAAAAATCTGATGTGGGCAACACATGACTCTCTCTACAGACTCAAATTCGTATTTTCTTTATTTCTTTAATAATTCATTAGATTGAGTTTAATTGAACCAAATAACACTAAATTTGTATTTTTAATTCAATTTTATTTAATAATTGATTGATTTTATTTAATAATTGGAAATTTTTCAGAAAGCTGCGTAACAAAAATACAAGATTACTCAAATATCTTGAGACCGGTTAGTCCTAAAGTATAATGGAGTGTGTTATATTATTTCCTCTTCACATATTGCGTATAAAACAAGAATTTAATTTATACATTTGAGCATACTTAGTCTTTTTTTTTAGATTTTGGAGGGCCATTTCGTAAAAAAGCAGGTTGTTCTTTTCCGAATCGTGCCAAATTATAATCAGCACCAGAGTATCCAACAAATAACTTATCTACCAAATTTTGTGAAATTTGGTAAATTGGCATTTTAGCTAGAGCGGATAAATTAAATTTTTAAGGGCCATACTAATCAGTACACCGTGCCCAAAACTAATCAGCACCAGCGTCATATCCAAGTGACTTACCTACCAAATTTTATGAAATTATGTCCATTAGTTTTTGAGTTAGAGTGGATACATTTATTGCACAGACACACAGACAGACACACACACAGACATTACGCTAAAAATGGTTTTCTTGTATTCTACATGTCTCGAAACGTGTAGATCCGTCGAAAACTGGAGTTGCGACTTTCGGCATGATCTCAATACTTTCTCTGGACTTTACCATGTATTGCAGGGAAAGTAAAAATGTGAAATTTGTCTAAAATTACTAAAATAAAAATATCAAGGTGATAAAAGCCCGAAACTATTTTAAGAGAACTTTTCAAGTTTTTCGTTCGCTTCCTAATTGACAGTTCCTGTCTGATACAAAACTCAAAGTGCTTTTGTCTCAAATGAAAGCTTCAAAGAATTATATTTTTTTCCCCCGAAGAGTCGAACTTTGCCATGAGTGACATTTATTTTGATCAAACAAAAAATATTACAAACCTTGATATCCAATTTTTTGTATTTTTACTTTCCCCACATACGTAGCTCAATATATAGAGGGAGTATTGTGACAGTTCAAGAACTTGAATTCATTTTATTCGTTTTAATCATCCTTGAGAATATAATCGAACTTATTTGAGATAATGTGTATACGTATGTGTGTCTTTGTCTGTGTATTAGACTGAACCTTAGTTCAATGGGAAAAAAATTAATGGTATCCTCTGTCTCATCCCTAAATTAGGTACATTTGAACGATGCAAAATTTTATTAAAAACTATTAATCGTTCAATTTTGCATCGTTCAAATGTACCTACCCGTGCCACACAAGCACTTGAGTTTTAAAAAAACCGAAATAATCTGTTTCTTTGTAAAAAAATTATAATTAAGATATTTTAAATGCTCAACATTTAAATGTCTTGTGAATGTAGCATTGCTATAATCTTGACATAAAAGCATCCAATAAATTGCTTGAACATAGTGAAAAATAGATTTAGCTAGTAATATTAATTACCATATTTAGTAACTAGAAATATACCCGTTCTTCGTAAGGAATATGCAGGGTGTCCCAAAAACATTGATCTTGGCTTTTATTCTTAAATATTGATCTTAGACATATATAATAAATTACAAAAATGCATAAAAAAAGGTACAGAACTTTATGAAATCGATAAAAATTTTCAGAGGCTTAAATTTGAAGAAATACAAAATTTAAATTTTTATACGGCCCCCCGTACAATAACATTTTTAATGAAGAGTAAAATGTGCCCCATACACTAATAAGGTGATGTACAAAATTTCAGCATTTTATCATAAAAAGTCCCAGAAATATGTTTAAACAAAATTGATGAGGGATTCATCACAGATTAAAATGTAAATGTTTACAGCAAGAGTGCAAATGACGCAACGCAAAAATGCATCATAGGCAAATAATATCTGCCTCTTATCTTTAACGGATCTCTGGCATGGATGGAAAACATTTTGAACAAGCTTTGTAATCTTTGTGTAAAGTTATTATTTCTGCACAGTGTAGATACTTTTCTACCAATAAATAGCGAAATTATTATTTATTTATCTAATCATTGTTTTCTTTAGTAATTTATGTATGACCCCTGAAAAGCGATCTGCCGACATGATTTTTCCCCTCTGAAAACCCATGTCGATGCATCGAAAAGTGGTTTAAGTCAGCATTTTTGCCTTTTTATATCTCTGGGGCTTTTATGATAAAATGCTGAAATTTTGTACATCACCTTATTAGTGTATGGGGCACATTTTACTCCTCATTGGAAATGTTTTTGTACGGGGGTCGTATAAAAATATAAATTTTGCATTTCTTCAAGTTTAATCCCTTGAAAATTTTTATCGATTTCATAAAATTCTGTACCTTTTTAACGCAACTTATTATATATGTCTAATATGTAATTTATTATATATTATATATTTATTATATATGTTTAAGATCAATATTTAAGAAATGAAAGACAAGACCAATGTTTTTGGGACACCGTGTATAATATAAATAAATTTGATATTCACTTTTATGTAAAAATTCCTGTAGTATTTTAAATGGCATTATTATTCAAAACATTCTAATAAAATATTTTTCAATTGTCCTATAAAGAAAAATAAGAATCTCTGTTCTTGCAATACAAAACTATCTTCAAAGTTAGATCAAGAACTAAAATATTCTGGTAGCGTTTGTAAACAAATTTACAAAAAATATAAATTGGATCAATATATGTCAAAATCAAAGCGCTAAAATGGTGTTAGATATACCAGTACTACTTTTATTCATTTTCAAAATTTGGCTAAATACAATATACCAGTTAATTGGCAAAACACAATCTTAAGTATGTAAAATTTTTGCCAAAATAAAATAGAACACATAGAAATTGAAAACATTAGTAATTTCCGTAATCTCTAAACCCGACGGCCGTAATTGATATAATCCAAGATTTTAGATAACATTCCAAGATTTTATATTTTACACATTACGTCTAGGTCAAGTCATACGTGTATTCTAAGTTTCAAGTTTGTATCGTCAGCTGTTTTAGCTGTAGTGTAATAAGCCAGTCCCACTCATATGTATGATATAGATGAAGATAAAACATATGAAATATGTATATATCATATAATATGAAAAATATGCATAGCAATTTGATTTCATCATCATATTACATAACATTATATACGACAAACAATATATTTGTCTAGACCGTGTCTTTGTTCATGCTTAACTAAAATTAATTTATAATATTAAAATGTGAGACTTATAAAATCAATTTAAGCAACTTAATTAAAAACATCTTGAATATACATACTGTCATAGGAAAACATTTGTCTTTTTATTGCTCTGAAATTGTTACTTTCCCTGCAGTGCATGGTAATGTATAGGGAAAGTATTGGAATCGTGCCGAAAATCACAACTCGAGTTTTCGACGGATCTACACATTTCGAGACCTGTAGAATACGAAAAAACTATTTTTAGCGTGGCGTCTGTGTGTATGTCTGTCTATGTGTCTGTGTGTCTGTTTGTACCGATTTTGTGTCCACTCTAACTAAAAAACTAATGGACCGAATTTCATAAAATTTGGTAAGTAAGTCACTTGTGGGCGAATCTGGTGCTAATTAGTTTTGGGTACGATTCGGGATAAAGGAACCCACTTTTTTCTTGCGAAATGGCCCCTAAAATTGCCTGTATACACTCTAGCTAAAAAACTAATGAACTGAATTTCACAAAATTCGGTAAATAAGTCACTTGTGGGACACTCTGGTTCTGATTAGATTTTGGTACAATTCGAAAAAAAATAACCTGCCTTTTTTTGCAAAATGGCGGCAAAAATAGCCAAAATCTAAAAAAAAAAAAAAACTACATATGCTCAAATATATCCATTAAATGCTCTGTTAAATACGTAATTTTTAACGAATAAAAGAATAAGACCAACCCCATTACACTAGAACTAGCCGTTCTCAAGATATTTTAGTTTTTTCGTATTTCGCCACTTTTGAAAATAATTTCAGTTATCAAATGAAAACGAAAATTGAAGTAAAAATGAATTAAATTTTATTAAAATAGAGAGAACGTGAATATAAGTCTGCAGGGAAAGTTATGTGCTGCCCACTTCAGATTATTTTTTCTGGGTAAATTTTGTAAATAGACAGTAGAAAATTCATTTATATAAAGTTTTATATGGTTTCAGACAGAACATGATTTAATAATGGAGAGTAAAAGCAGAATGTAAACTACAGACATGCATGACAAAAATATAATTTTACGAAAGTTTGCAAAGATATAATGCAATTATATATATTTTAAATTTCATAAGTGACTCACCAAATGCTTTTCTAAAATTTATCAATATATAAGTACTTACCTAGAAGAGAAAACAAAATGCATTATGATTTTAAAGTTACATTGAATTTTAAGAAATATGCAAGATAAAATATACAACAATTAATTGATTCACATCGTAAATTGCAGAACAAATAAATATAAGCAGCCGGAAATCTTTCGATTTCCTTTAGCTGACAAGCCTAAACCAGAACGCCCAAATTAGCGCAGACTAAGCCGGTTAAACAGAAAATAGCTAAATGACAAAACCCAATATAGTAGCTCCACCTATTGTAACGAAAGGTAAGTAAAACGAGAAAAAGGAAATCAAGGAAATATAATCTTAGAAGAAAATAAGAAAAATGAATAAACTACAGAGAAAATAAACTCAGCGTGCGAAAAATAAGTGAAACTGAGAAACAAAAATTAAACATGGTCTTCCACATCCCAGAGAAATAGGGTGTTATTAGCGAACTATAAACAAGTTATTGGAGTTGTTTTTACTGATATAAAAAGCTTTAAAACAGTCCAAATCGAAAATTGAGAAGGACTTTTGAATAAAAGGCAGGGGAAAATCAAACCGATGGATGGCCATTCATTACTAATTAACGATAGA
Source organism: Amaurobius ferox (assembly GCA_951213105.1). Classification (NCBI taxonomy): domain Eukaryota; kingdom Metazoa; phylum Arthropoda; class Arachnida; order Araneae; family Amaurobiidae; genus Amaurobius; species Amaurobius ferox. The sequence goes on from OX578148.1 coordinate 34,757,453, forward strand.
ATTTTAATTGATTTTAGGGTTTTCACACAATTTTGATTCATATAATCTGTATTTTCTTAATTTTTGGTTATTTGCTTTTAAGTTCCTATTTTCTATGTTTATATTTTTTTCACACTAGTGTCACTGCAATATTAGGTTCTGTCGTTTAACCAATTTCCTGTCCCAATTAGCTGTGTTCGTTTAGACGTTCGGGTACAGACTTGTTGCACTGAAGAAGGATATTCAATGACTTCTGAAACGTACGTATGCTTATATTTATTTGCGCTGAATTTAAACGTTGTTGTTATACACGATGTAATTTTGTTTTTTATTGATTGTGTGCAAAGTCCTAATCTTTACTCAAATTTACTCAATAAACTATTGTTAAAAATTTATCTTGTGAAACCAGCATTTTCCGAGACAATATGAGACTACTTTAACGAAACAAAGTGTTGATGCTTTTACCAACACTTGGTAGTACCTACAAAGTCCGCGTCAAAGCAGATAAGTAATGATAATCGCCTCAGTATCTCAATGGAAAAGAGATACAAAGCAAGTATTTCAATTGAAAATAAATATACCTATAACTATGTTAGAAATAAATAAAAATGGAAATGTTATTGAATAATTAATCTTCAGATATATTAAATAAATAATTTTCAAATATATTGAACAAATAATTTTCTTGAATAAATAATTTTTAGATATATTGAATAAATAATTTTCTTGAATAAATAATTTTCTTGAATAAATCATTTTCTTGAATAAATCATTTTCTTGAATAAATAATTTTCTTGAATAAATCATTTTCTTGAATAAATAATTTTCAGATATATTGAAACAATAATTTTCTTGAGAAAATAATTTTCAAATATATTGAATAAATAACTTCTTTGAATAAATAATTTTCAGATATATTAAAAAAATAATTTTCAGATATATTGAATAAATAATTTTCTTGAATAAATAATTTTCAGATATGTTGATTGGATAATTATCTTGTATATATAGTTTTCAGATAAAATTAATCTCACAATTATACATTTATTAACTATTTACATGATGACTATTTGTCCGAACACAAACTGCTAAATGCAAATTCTCTACCAAAGCGCTTCATCAACCAGAGGAACGCAATGTTATTGACTTAGACATTGCAGTCTTACCCAAATATCCGGTTATTGATGAACTGCTTTAATTAATTCTCACCAGGGACAGACAGCCTGAGCATCTGTTTCCGTGAGATTAAAGAGAAAAGTAGAACTCTGAAGATAAAGGAAGCAATAGGACCTCAGAGAGCAGTTGCATGTTAAAGAATGCAGAAAAGAGCCGACAAAGTTTTGCGTGAATAATGTTTTGCAGAAGAACACTCCAGAGAAAAACTCAATCCCTTTGTTTCTTGTTTTCAGTCCCATTTGTTTCGCTTATATTAGATACCGTGTAACTTAAGGGGACGGTGGACGTTGAAATTGTTTTTATTTATTTATTGACTTAGAAACGTGAAAATTTGTATAAATATTCCTCTTAACATTACAATATACAATACCATAAATTTTTTTTTTCAATTTTGTTATAATTTTGTATTTTTTTTTAATTTAATTTTTTTTAACGAAAATTTGAAAATGTTCCTAGCCCGCCATTTGTTTACATTTTTGATTAATTTTACATTATGATCACTCAAAAACACATTATGAACAAATTTGGGTATTTATTTTTAAATACCTTAGAAAGTTAATTTATTAAAAATATTTTTCTGCATTAAAACTTAATTTTCATCATTTAATTATATTCTTATTCACTTTTAATTACCTTAATAAAGTCCAATTATAAAATGCATACCCAGTTTCACTAAAAAGGATGAGAGGTGTCTTTTTGCCAAATTTCATGCATCTCAAATAAAAATTAATACCGATGGAGCATTTAAAAATGTAAAACCTTTGAAAATTCCGTTTCGAAAAAAATGCATTCAATCTTTTGTTTACGGATGGGACGGCGTCTATCCCAAACGAAGAACCTCCCAAAAAGACAGGTATTTGACATACCCTATCCCAAACAGTTCGACCCCCGACAGAAACATTGCACCTGCTGCAGCAGGTCGAAAGAAATTGATTCGAAAGAAATTTGGTACAAATATCACAATCCGTAAACACTGGAAGCCTATTGCTTTTAAATGTAATCGAATGTTTAGAACCTCCCTAAATTTTGGAGGGAAATTTCGAGAAAATCGTCAAAAAATCAAAACCGCTAATAAAGTTGCGAAAATAGATATTTCTTATGTAATTTTTTATTAGAAAATGATTGACATAAATTTTAGAATGCTAACATGAACCGTTCTCGAGATATTGCACATTTTTCAAAAAATTATCAAAAAGTCATATAAAATTAAAAAAAATATTTCCTATTGAGAAACATGTTCACTTTTCATATGTAATACCATGCGATAAATTTGGTGACATCAATTTCGTGGAACTAGCTGGTTCCATTCATGAAAGAAGATACTTTGAATAATACTTTTGTATTTGGACGCCAATAGTCATTTATCTGCTATAAGAATAAGTTATTTCTCCGTCCATAACGCTTGGCGAGATTTTGGCGACGAATTTAGCTGAACGTCGCCAACTTGGCGACATTTTTAATTGTTGCCAAATTAACAAAAATCTCGCCAAATGGATAAAAATGACGCCAAATCCATGAAAATGACGACTATTTGAAGGAAATTCAATATCTTGGAAAGAATATAAGTATCTACTATAAGAATAACATTTTTTTAACTGTAAAAGTAGTAAATTCATTGCATTATATAAGGAAAGTCATGTTTTGCCTACATGTTTTGCCTACATGTTTTGCCTATTGAGAAACATGTTCACTTTTCATATGTAATACCATGCGATAAATTGGGTGACATCATTCTCGTGGAACTAGCTCGTTCCATTCAGGAAAAAAGATACTTTGAGTAATACTTTTGCATTTGAACACCAATTGTCATTTATCTGCTGTAAAAATAACTTATTTCTCCGTCCATAACGCTTGGCGATATTTTGGCGACGAATTTGACGGAATGTCGCCAACTTGTCGACATTTTTATTTGTTGCCAAATTAACAAAAATCTCGCCAAATGGATAAAAGTGACGCCAAATCAATGAAAATGACAACAAATTGAAGGAAATTCAATATCTTGGAAAGGATATAAGTATCTACTATAAGAATAACATTTTTTGAACTGTAAAAGTAGTAAATTTATTGCATTATATGAGGAAAGTCATGTGTTGCCTACATCAGATTTTTTTATGCATTCATTTAAGTAATTGTGCAATATCTAGAGAACGGTTTCAACTAATATTCTAAAGTTTATATCATCCGTTTTAACATAGATAATTACATATAAGATGATTATTTATTTAATATTATTAAATGACCTGACTTTTTAAAGAATTTTTTAAGAATTCATTCAAAAATTGAAGTGTCTTTAGAACGTTTGATCACATTTAAAATCAATAAGCTTCCAGTATTCACGGATCGTAATAACCGTACCAAATTATTTCGAAATGTTCCATCCAGTCTTTTGAGATCGTATCCACAGATTCACAGACATCATCTTAAAAACTTTCAATTTAGTTCAGGTATGCTTGACACGTGCTATTCCTTCTAAAACACGAATTTAAATTTATGACCCCCGTCACAATATTTTCACGTTGCCACCTCTAAATGCGTGATGTTCTTGGCCTGATTGCTTGTGCCTCGTTCTTTCCAGAACCTTACACGCTTATCATCTAATTCCAGGGCAAATCTGGACTCCTCCGTGAACAGGACGTTGCACCAATCTGAGACAATCCAATTGACATGTTGACGACACCACTTTAATCTTGCCCCTCTGGATTGGACGGTTAGTGGAATACAAAAACGTGGTACACGGGGGCATGCAATCCTTTCACATGGAGCCTTCGTCGTGCAGTACTGGCAGATATTGTCTTACCAAGTGCCGCTGCAACCATGGATGTAACACTTGTGGAGGTCGCTCGTCGATTCCGCTTGGCTACTATAGCAATATACTGATCAACAGAAGGAATGGTAACCCTTGGACGACAGGACATAGGTATCCGGTCAACTGTTTGACTTGTTTTGAATTGTTTCCATAATCGAGAAATTGCAGAATGATCAACGCTAAAGAAAATAACGACATCTTTGATTGACTGTCCTTCTTCAATGTGTCCGACAGCAAGCCAGCCCTCACTATCTTTCATTCGTCTTCTTTCATCCATAGAAACACGAATATCATCAAAAATAAACCTACAAAAGTTATAAACACTTCGTATCAGCATTTAAATACCCCTCCTCAAACCCTTCAGAATGCTGGCGTCTTTAACAACTGTCTAATTAGCATATATCCGGACAGTCAATCATGATTGTCTGTAACTTACGATATATACTACATACTGTCATCTACATTCGCAGCGATTTTCAGCTACTCAAATTCAAATAAGCTTTTGAAAAAAGAAAGTTTGCATTGCGCGCTTAACTTTTGGAAATCAGTGTACATTATACATGTATGTGTGGAAAGTAATAGAGTATTAGATATGTTAGAAATAATCAAAAACGATAATTTTATTGAATGAATAATTTTCAAATATATAAGTAATTGTCATATAAAAATATTATTACAGTAATAATTTTGTAAATTATTTATAGGATTCCTATTCTGTTTGTTCTGATTTATTGTTCTCTTCGAGCGAATACAAAGAATCTCAAGCTTCTGAATGCAAATTCTCTCCCAAAGCACTTCATCAAGGAGAGGAATGCAATATTATTGACTTTGACTTCGCAGACTTACCCAAACATCCGGTCTGCCTTAATTAATTCTTGCCAAGGATAGCCAGGCAGATCATCTGTTTTCCTGAGATTAAAGTGAGGCAAAGTCTTATCTGAAGATAGATGAAGCAATAGGATTTCAGACTGCAGGTAAATGTTAAAGAATGTATACATTTTATTGGAAAGATTTGATGTAAAGAGATCTGTCAAAGGAAATCTCTTTGATCTAATATTTATATAATATACAGGGTGTCCCAAAAAGATTGAAACGCGCTTTAATTCTTTACCTGTTGGAGATAAGTGGGCAATGTAAACTGCAAAAATGTTGAAAGTGAGGTAGGAAATAAGGCTACGTTAATAAAATAGTCCTCCCATTCATTTTCAAAACGTTACACTTTTTAAATTTTTATACAACCACCTTAGACAAATTGGGTCATTCAGAAAATTTTTATTTTTAATGTAACAAGATTATTAAAAACAAGAAAGATCAATCATGCTTAAAGCATTGATTATGAAACACTTTCCAACTTCAATGCAATTTTATTTAAACATGTCTAAAATGCAATACATTCCTCGGTAATATTTTAAAACTTATCACAATACTACATTAATTTATTATATTTGAAACCTTAAACCTTCATCGAAAAAAAATAACTTCATTCAAATGACGGCATTAAAGTAAAAATTGCCTGGTTTAAACATCTCTAAAATGTGATACATTCCTCGGTAATAATTTTAGAATTATCATAATACTACGATAATTTATTATATTTGAAAACTTCATCGAAAACAACTGAAATTCATTCAAATGACGTCATAAAAAAATAACACGCCTGACTCTCTCTATAAAAGCAACATTTCATTCATAAATAATTCCCCCATTCATGTCATTCATCACAATACTATAATAATTTATTTTATTTAAAAATTAAGACCATTGAGCTACAAGCAAGTAAACTCTATGCGTAAAACTTCATCGAAAAATATCGTCCGTCTCTTTCTAAAATCAATGAATATTTCATTCACATCAGCTAAGCAGACTCCATGGACTAAATGATTTTGTGTTAAAGAATTACAGCGATTCTAATACAACTCATTCTACATATTTTGCTGTTTACATTTTACATAGGTGAAAAATAGGCTTAATAGTAGAAATAATCAAATTTGGAAGAGCATTTAAACTGAAATATATTGTCATTGCGTTGTGTCAGTATGTAGATGCACAGAATTTAGGCAAAAATAAAGTAGTTTTAGGACGGATACAACACTCAATATGAATTAAAAAGAACTTTAAAAATCACGATTTTGACACAAGATGGATGCCATATATCATTTTGAAGTGGGTCATGTGATCGTTTCATATCATGGACACGTGATCGCTTCATATAAGAGGTGTTATTATTATTTTAATTTTTATTTAAAAAACAACTGAATATATTTCGCTGAATTTTTTTTTATATATTTTATGGAACAATTTAAATATTGCCTAAAATTTTCGAAGCAATTTGTGAATTTTAAATCCGCTTAAAAAATGCTTGAAAAATTAGGTCCCATAGGGCTCAATGTATTCCATTTTTTCAACCCGGGTTCAATCCAAAACTAATTGGGTGATATTATTCATTTATATTCCCATAGGTCCTATAGACCGTCTGAACAACATACTAAAATTTCATTTTGATTAAGTCATTTTTACGGCAGTTATCGTGCTAACGGACAGACAGACAGACAGAATGAACAAAGTCATAAACACTTTTCAACTTTGTTGTAAAGTGTTAAAAACGCATATCTGTAAGTTTAAAATTGAGCGAGTTATATTTAATTGAAAATTGAACATTGTGAATAGGGACCCTATATCAAATTAGAAATGTAAATGTGTAACATATCACTAAAACAAGAAAGATCAATCATGCTTAAAGCATTGATTATGAAACACTTTCCAACTTCAATGCAATTTTATTTAAAAAAGTCGAAAATGCAATACATTCCTCGGTAATATTTTAAAACTTATCACGATACTACATTGATTTATTATATTTGAAAACTTAAACCTTCATTGAAAAAAATGAACTTCATTCAAAAGACGGCATTGAAATATAAATTGCGTGGTTTAAATATCTCTAAAATGCAATACATTCCACGGTAATATTTTCAAATCTATCATAATACTACGATAATTTATTATATTTGAAAACTTCATCGAAAACAACTGAAATTAATTCAAATGACGTCATAGAAAAAATAACACGCCTGGATCTCTCTATAAAAGCAGGATTTCATTCATAACTTTTCCATTTCATTCGTCACAATACTATAATAATTTATTTTAATTAAAAATTAAGACCATGGAGCTACAATTCATAAACTTTATGCTTAAAACTTCATCGAAAAATATCGTCCTTCTGTTTATAAAATCAATTAATATTTCATTCATATCAGCCATGCAGACTCCATGGACTGAATTATTTTGTGTTAAAGAAATACAGTAATTCTAATACAACTCATTCTACATATTTTGCTGTTTACATTTTACATAGGTGAAAATAGGCTTAATTGTAGAAATAATCAAATTTGAATGAGAATTTAAACTCAAATATATTGTCATTGTGTTGTTTTAGTATGTAGATGCACAGAATTTAAGCAGAAATAAAGTAGTTTTAGGATGGATACAACACTCAATATGAATTAAAAAGAACTTTAAAAAATCACGAATTTGAAACAAGATGGATGCCATATCTCATTTTGAAGTGGGTCATGTGATCGTTTCATATCATGGTCACGTGATCGTTTCATATAAGATGTGTAATTATTATTTTAATTTTTATTTTAAAAACTACTGAATATATTTAGCTGAATTTTTTTTTATATATTTTATGGAACAATTTGACTATTTCCTAAAATTTTCGAAGCAATTTGTGAATTTTAAATCCGCTTAAAAAATGTTAGAAAAATTAGGTCCCATAGGGCTCAATGTATTTCATTTTTTCAACCCGGGTTCAATCCAAAACTAATTGTGTGATATTATTCATTTATATTCCCATAGGTCCTACAGACCGTCTGAACAACATACTAAAATTTCATTTTGATTAAGTCATTTTTACGGCAGTTATCGTGCTAACGGACAGACAGACAGACAGACAGACAGACAGACAGACAGAATGAACAAAGTCATAAACACTTTTCAACTTTGTTGTAAAGTGTTAAAAAGATAAAACTGGATGATAATACATAGGATACCCAACCGCGTAGTGAGTACCACTGCTTTGATCTCTGTCTGTGTAATTAATGCTTTATTCAGATGCATTTGCAATGTGTCTAAGGAGGTCGTATAAAAATTTAAAGAGAGTAACTTTTTGAAAATGAATGGGAGGACTATTTCATTAACGTAGTCTTATTTCCTACCCTACTTTCAACATTTTTGTAATTTATATTGGCCACTTATCTCCAACAGGTAAAGAAAGAAAACGCGTTTCAATCTTTTTAGGACACCCTGTATACCTAACGGGTTTATACAAGTAAAATTTGTTAAGATCTTATAACCACTATATTGCAAAAACAAAGAACCTGGTCCAAAATTCAACTATATATTGTAGTAGAACAGATAATAGGCTTGAAATTTCTCTCCTATTACTTAAACAACTAGCAGTTCTTCTTTTCGACGTGTAAGTACATTCTAGAAACCCCCACTCCGATAATCTGAAAGACTGAATCTTCTCAAGCTTATATTATCAGCTACGGGAGAGAACTTAGCGGTGCCAGATTTTCGATTTACTCCCCGGGGCCCGAGAAAATGGGTTTTGACGCCGAACTGTGTCTAATTACACGGTATAGGGGTAACTTACGGCACACCGCTTGTGATAAAAATATGTCCCAATTGAATTCGTTATATCCTTGAAAACGTACGTTCCGAACGTTCCTTGTACGTTCCTTGTACGTTCCGGACAGTAATTGTGTTAGCATATTCACAAACAGTATGGAGTCCATTTTGCGTACCGTGCATTTCATCGTGCAAGCGACTGACCTATAGCTAGCTCCTCGCCCGTGGCGGAGATAATGCAATATTTCTGGGATGATGCAATAATAATGCAATGGAGATAATGCAATATTTCTAATATTTCGCATCCTCGTTTGACTCAGTCTGTCCCGGCAACCGTGAACGCAACGCGGCTGCTGTGGTATCGTTTTAAAGCTCTCGGTAAGATCTTTTGAAATATACGAAGAACATTTCGCGGTGGTTTGAATTGAAAATTTTAAAAATTGTTTTGTTGAGAACCGGTGAACACTTTTGACAATATCGCGGTTTATCTAGACAAACGTGAGTGCAAACTGACTGTGCGGGGTATAGCTTCAAAGTTCTCTCTACGAGATATATTCAAATATATATAGAACATTCATCGCAGTGGTTCAAATTAAAATTTTATAAATTTGTTTTTGTATGAACCGGTTAACATTTTCGACAATGACGCGAAATTCGCAGAATGAACATAAGCAAAAAAAGAGAAAATCAAAACGAGAGGCAATATCAAGCGATACGAAATGTAAAATGCCCAAGAAGACACAACGAACTAGAGATTATCATCAACGTTTGAAAACACGTACCAGTTACTGTAAAATGCATCGAAACCATACTCGACTGACTGATTTCAACTCTTCGATCTGTGAGTCATAATCCCATGCTCCACACTTAGGCTCAATTAGAACTGAGCCTACATATTTTTTTCCCTTTTGAAAAGTATTTTCATATTCTCTAGAAAACCTCTGGTGACTTAAAAGGCGGAATCTTTGTGCAGGCATTGTATCGGGCTTCGGACAGAACTTAACATAGCCGGGTCTTCGATTCCTTCGGGACAAGAGGAAAATTATTAGGAAATCGTCTGATTTCCTAATCAAGTTAAGAGTGTGATGTATTTAAATTGTTAAGTTAAACTGTGCTATACTGACAAAATGCATTTTGAAAAAATAGTTCTGAGCTCATGAACCACATTAAAAACTGTATTCATCCGTAGCAATAACCCTATGCAAAAAACGATTATCGCTCTGCACCATAAAGGGACAAGGGAAAACTAAATTTGAAAACATTGTTTATCTGGATTTTGACTCAGACAGTCCGACCTACCTAAGGGTGTAAGGTATGTGTTCGGTCCGCGGGGACAGTATCGCGTAATTTCAACTGGAACCCAGTGAGGGTGGTATCCACGGAGATCGTACCACCAACTTTTCGGAAGGACGTGTGGACCCACATATTAATCGTGGCCGTACTCTGCTTGAATTCGGAGCAGATTGAGCAGAGTCTGGAATTGAACTCGGGTCTTTGGGGTGTAATCCTGGTGCGCTAACCACTGGGCTGTCCCACTTCTAAGCATTTGAGGTGAAAGAAATTTTAAAAATCTAGTTCTTTCGACAGTTTTTACATTTTGTAATGAACATTTTAAGGTACAATTAGTCTTTGGCCAACTTTAACCTATGAAGTCTAGTTTCGAAGGAAAAACGATATAAAATACGGGCCGACTTACATAGAGGGCCTAAACTATTGTGCAGAAAAATTTTTCAGTGTTATCATTTCTGTTAAATAGCATTAACCGCAAAGACCGTGGAAAGGTGGTGATAAAACAACTCTGGCTTCAATTATTTGCATATGCAAACGCTCAAATTCTATTTTATTACCTTATATTTAAAAATAATGTGTTTTAAAATTAGCTAGGACCAAAGAATGCTCAAAGTACTCTTAATATTCAAGTTTTCTGACTGTATTGAGTTTTTTCCTTCCATCTGACCAATCCCTACTCTTTAAGAATGAGTAATAATAAAAGGAAAGGTAATGATAAAATTTTATATGGTTGAAATTCCCTATATTTTATGCAACATCTCGGGTCAAAATTGCACATTTGTTACCTTTTAAACTTGAAATGTTATTTTCATAACGCTGTGGCGTTTCACCACATCAAGTCGTCGTGTCCCTTAAGGACTCCGATCGATACCGCTGGTCAAGATTTCTTTAAAATTCATATTAGTTTAAAAGTTATGAACATTTAAAGCCGAAAATCCGTCGAAATTTCTGTTTCAAAATCAGTTATTCCTGCATATGATTTAGGAGTGCAAAAGATACGAAAGTCAGTATTCTGCAACAGATTTATCAAACTTTTGGTCTAGACCTTGAGTGCTATGAAGCATTCTAATTTCGTATATTTTAAAGATAAATTTCTAATTTCTGGAATATAGAATTTTTTAATATTACAAATGTGCTTTAAAAGTTTAGCATAAATTGAACTGAAAATTCTGAATATGGCATATGAAACTTTATTTTTACTTTCAGCTTCAAAATCAATTTGAAGCAGGAGGAAAGGAATTTTTTTTATTATTATTAACTCCAAGCCGTGACTTTTAAACTAAAACTTTCGAAAACGCAAAACGAAACTAACAAACGAAAATCTAATTTTTCTAACTAAAAGGATTTTTTCCCCTTTTTTGCGACTTCTTTCATTTTTTCTTTTTCTCTTTTGCGAAAAATTTTCAGTTCGCTTATTTAGGGCGTATCAGAAGAGCTTATTTAGGACGTACTACCCCAGCGTTTTAAGGTTGCCATAGTTGCTCAGGGGACAAAATGAAACTCGGTGATAATTTTGATTAAAAAAAGCGATTAGTTTGGAAATTAAGTTGGCCTATCTGTATTTGCATTATTTAATCAGCGGGCGCTTATTTAACCCAGACAGCACCGCACAATTCGTTCTAGTATTCTATAAAACTTCTCTTATAGAACTTTATTAAAAATGTTCAAACTGTACGTGTATCCAGATTGATTTCGTCTTACAATAATATACTTGATGACTATTTAAAATATAAGTATGTGTATTATTTTCGATTTATCCTTAGAATTCGTATAAACCGGTCATGAATATTTTATTTGTTTGCCAAAGAGGTTTACCGAAAAGAGGATCACGTGATCGTTATTGACTTAAGTTGGGCTTCTGGCAGTCTTCGAAATACCTAGTCACTGATGAAGAACTTTAATTAATTCTTTCCAGGGATCGTATTTGGAAGATACGATTTCGTAAGATTGAAGTGAAGTGAAGTCTTATCTGTTGATAAATCATGCAATATCCCATGAAGCAAAAGTAAGGAGTTAAAACTTCATATTAAGAAAACGCCAATATCGTTTGAGACAATAATTCAGGTGGAGCTGGGATAAGATATGTAGTCCTGCAACGTATGCATTTCTATGGCGTAAGGCCTGAAATATTATTTAAACTGTCAGCATAGGTTATTAGCGCAATGCAAAGTAGAACTGAAACAATAAAGAATATTTCTACGCATTCAAAATTATTTTACCTTTCAATTTATTTTTATCTCCCTATATTCTGTACTCTATCCTACAACTATGAAAAAATACTGGTTAATTGTACTCATAATTAGGGAACCCTTAATTTAAAAATAATCAAGAATACATATACTAAATACTACGCCTTTATGTTGTGTCAACTAATAATAGACGTTACTTTACTAACACTAGCGGCACCTAGATGTAATTCTCAAACCATCATGGCATTTTTAAGGGTTTTATCCATAGGAGTATTACTTTCCTTATATAGATATAGTATAAGGAAAGTATTGTTACGGGGTCGAAAATTCGAATCCGAGTTTTCGACGGGAGATCATGTTTTAAGCATCTCTGATTACGAATCGAACGTCTTTGAAGTGATTGATGTCTGTGTGTGTGTGTGTGTGTGAAAGTATGTGTGTGTGTGTGAAAGTATGTGTGTGTGTATGTGTGTATGTGTGTGTGTGTATGTGTGTGTGTGTGTGTGTCAATGAGTTTCTGGAGACGATATCTCACGAACGAATGGAGCGATTCAAATGAAATTTGGTACAAAAATCACAATCCGTGAATACTGAAGCCTATTGTTTTAAAACACAATCGAATGTTCAGAACCCCCCTAAATTTTCGAGTGAAATGTGGAAAAAATCATCAAAAAATCAAAACCTTTAATAAAGTTACGCAAATAGGCATTTTTTATGTAATTTTTCCTTAGAAAATAATTGACATAAACTTTAGAACGCTAGCATAAATCGTTCTCGAGATATTGCACATTTTTCAAATAAATTTATTAAAAAATCCTATAAATTAAAAAAAAATATTAACTGTTAAGAAACATGTTCATTTTTCATATGTAATATCATGCGATAAATTGGGTGACATCATTTTCGCGCATCTAACTCGTTCCATTCACGATAAAAGATACTTTGAGTAATAATTTTGTATTTGAACGCCAATAGTCATTTATCCGCTGTAAGATTAACTTATTTCTCCGTCCATAACGCTTGGCGAGATTTTGGCGACGAATTAGTTGGAATGTCGCTAGCTTGGTGACATTTTTAAATGTTGCCAAATTAACGAAAATCTCGCCAAATGGATAAAAATAACGCTAAATGAATGAAAATGACGACTAATTGAAGAAAATTCAATATCTTGGAAAGAATATAGGTATCTACTGCAAGAATAACATTTTTTTTAACTGTAAAAGTAGTAAATTCATTGCATTATATAAGGAAAGTCATGTGCTTCCCACATCAGATTTTTTCATTTTCTTTCTAACTCCATGCTATATTCTCATGAAGGAAGTAAAATGCTGGGAAATATATACGGATTCCTTAGAAATTGAAGTTAAAATAAATAAAATCAATGATAAATATATTTTATGTTGAAAAATTTAAAAAAAATACTGACATCTATATCTATATTAATATTTAGGTCTGTCAAAAACTAGAAAACAATTTAAAAAAAAAGAAATAGGTCATAGCGGGACCTTGGAAATACTTTGAAGATACCCCATTTTCCCATCTCCCACGGAAAAATCTAAAATTCAGCTCAGTTAGACTCTGATCCTTAGTGATATGCGCAGAAAAATTTAGCTATATATGTCACAGAGGGACTTCTGGAGGGTATGAATGGATACATAATCAATTACACTTTAAATAATTCTTTTATAGATGTTAAAACATATGTTTGTTTTTCATTCCATTTCGTTGTCGTCAAGGTCATCTAAAGTCTCCAAGTTACCGATATTTCGCCAAATTTGTCGCAGCAATTTGTCGCCATTGTCGCCAAATGACAAACAGGAAGGCAAACAAAGATACAAGTTCGTAGCATTCATTCTCTTCTACTTCGTCTTTTGACAGTCCGTTTCGCGCAATCGCCAAAAAATATCGCCAAAATTGCAAAAAGAACGCTACATTGACGAAAATATTACCAAATCGATGATTTGATTAACTTCTTTCAAAATATGGACTATATTGCTTATTGTGGATGTTATCAACATTGATAATTGTTAAAATAGATTTGTTCGAAATGTAAATAGGGTTCTTTGAAACAGTTTTACGTATTATCACCCATAAAAGATACTAAATGTTCACTTCAACGATAAAAACATTGTGGACGTGGACCTTGTACATAATTTTTTTGCTGTGAAGAAAATTAATTCATTGCATTATGTAAGGAAAGTCATGAAAGTCCCACATCAAAATTTTTTATACAGGATAAAGTAAATTGGGAAAAGGTTTTTGAATTGGACAGTTTTGCACTTATTATGAGCTCATTCATCATCATGGAATAACCAATACCAGCAATTGCGAAATCTTTCGAGATTCTATCCATGGATGCTCTTATTTACAATGTAACTATGAACTGTTCCTCAGGTTTAGAGACACCTAAATTAGTTTTAGGTTTCAAAAACTGCCGGCAATTTCAGTTTTCTTTTCTAATTTCGGTTCAAATTCTTCCTGTTGTTGTTGTTGTTGTTACTAATCTTAACTGGTCTAGCAAATAGGCTAGACCAGGTCCATGAGACCAAAAACACTCAAAAATTCCAAGACGAGGAGGGAGCTCTGTGTCAAATCCTCCTTGACAAGTCCCAGGCAGGACAAAGGATGATCAGGGATGGATTGGTTGATGTTACATTTCCCACAAATGGGGAAGATCTTATTGCCGTGATCAAATTTAAGGCATTTCAAATGACCACTTAAGAGTCTGGACAGAGCAGTCTGCTGAACACGATTGCCCGCAAAAGCAATAGCTCCACCAGCCCGCTTGCCACAATACCAGTCATGTGCTGGGAAGAACGCCAAGATGAGGCTTCTGGTAGATTTAACTCTTGAGCAGATCTCTATAAAAGTCAAGATGTTAGAGGTCAAATTCATCGAAGTTCCCTCCTTAGCATTTTTTCTTGAAACATTTATTGACCAGGCCTGGCTATAGATATAGCTTAGAGGATAACTGATATGGTCTCAATAGTAAATTCTGGAGGGGTTTGGTGGTTCGCTAAGTATTTCCATTTTCTGTTTTGGAGATGTCACTTTCGTATATTTTCTTTGCAACACCTATTTCTGAGAATCGTCAATAAAGCTTAAATGGTGACTGGTATAGATTCAGCATCGAATTCCGGGGGGGGGGGGGGTTAGGGGCTCCGCAAGAATCTCCACTTCCAGTTCAAAACAAATTCTTGAAACATATATTTCACAGCATCAGCTTTAGATAGGTATTAGATGATGACATCAGCAAGAAGGACATGAGATAATGACTTAGATATTAGATGATGGATTAAGCATCAAATTCAAGAGGAGAGGGTAGCGGAATTCAAAATTTTCACTTCTGATTTAAAAAAAATTTCTTGAAACAACTTTTCTCCTACAGAATCAGCTACAAATTGAGCTTAAATAATGACTGAAATGGATTCGGAATTAAATTTTTGAAGGAATTAAGAATCTTACTAAGGATTTCTATTACCGATTCTAGAGATGTTACGTCCGATTAAAATATTACATCTTCATGGCAACCTATTTTTCTCGGTATTGGCTATAGATAGAGATTAGATGATGACTGATATGAATTTTGCTTCTAATTTCAAAGAAGATAGAAGATTAATTTCCATTTCAGGTTTTTAGATGTGTCAATTCCGATTTTAACACTTTACAGCATAGTTGAAAAGTGTTTATGACTTTGATCATTCTGTCTTTCTATCAGTCTGTCTCGCTGTCCGTTCGCTCGATAACTTCCGTAAAAATGACTTTATCAAAATGAAATTTTAGTATGTTGTTCAGACGGTCTGTGCAACCTATGGGAATGTAAATGAATACCATCACCCAATTAGTTTTGGATTGAACCCGGGTTGAAACAATGAAATACATTGAACCCTATGGGACCTACTTTTTAGAATGTTTTTTAAGCGAATTTAAAATTCACAAATTGCTTGGAAAGATTTTTGAAAATATTTAAATTATCCCATAAAATATATAAAAAAGTTCAGCGAAACATGTTCGGTAGTTTTTTAAATAAAAATTAAAATAGTAATGGCACCCATATAATATGACGAGATCACGTGATCCACTTCAAAATAAAATATGGCGTTCAGTTTTTTTTTCCAGTGTAAAAATCGTGATTTTTAAAGTTCATTAAATTTATATATAGTGTTGCATCTATCCTAAAACCGCCTTATTTTAGTGTATTTTCTGTGCATCTATATTCTGCGCCAACATAATGGCAATAATTGCAATATTTAGTTTAAATGATCATCAAACTTTGATTATTTCTACAACGTAGTCTAATTTTAAGTGGTTGTAAGATGAGTTGTATAAGAATTGCTGAATTTTTTCAAGCAAAATTATTTAACTCTGGAGTCTGGAATAAAAGTGTATCAATGAAATATGCATTGCTTTTAAAGAGAGAGTCAGCCGTTTTTAACACTTTACAACAAAGTTGAAAAGTGTTTATGACTTTGTTCATTCTGTCTGTCTGTCTGTCTGTCTGTCTGTCTGTCCGTTAGCACGATAACTGCCGTAAAAATGACTTAATCAAAATGAAATTTTAGTATGTTGTTCAGACGGTCTATAGGACCTATGGGAATATAAATGAATAATATCACCCAATTAGTTTTGGATTGAACTCGGGTTGAAAAAATGGAATACATTGAGCCCTATGGGACCTAATTTTTCAAGCATTTTTTAAGCGGATTTAAAATTCACAAATTGCTTCGAAAATTTTAGGCAATATTTAAATTGTTCCATAAAATATATAAAAAAACATTCAGCGAAATATATTCAGTAGTTTTTTAAATAAAAATTAAAATAATAATAACACCTCTTATATGAAGCGATCACGTGTCCATGATATGAAACGATCACATGACCTACTTCAAAATGATATATGGCATCCATCTTGTCTCAAAATCGTGATTTTTAAAGTTCTTTCTAATTCATATTGAGTGTTGTATCCATCCTAAAACTACTTTATTTTGGCCTAAATTCTGTGCATCTACATACTTTAACAACGCAATGACAATATGTTTCAGTTTAAATGCTCATACAAATTTGATTATTTCTACTATTAAGCCTATTTTTCACCTATGTAAAATGTAAACAGCAAAATATGTAGAATGAGTTGTATTAGAATCGCTGTAATTGTTTAACACAAAATCATTTAGTCCATGGAGTCTGCATGGCTGATATGAATGAAATATTCATTGATTTTAGAAAGAGAAGGACGATAATTTTCGATGAAGTTTTACGCATAGAGTTTTACCTACTTGTAGCTCCATGGTTTTAATTTTTAAATAATATAAATTATTATAGTATTGTGATGAATGACATGAATGGGGGAATTATTTATGAATGAAATGTTGCTTTTATAGAGAGGGCCAGGCGTGTTATTTTTTGTATGACGTCATTTGAATAGATTTCAGTTGTTTTCGATGAAGTTTTCAAATATAATAAATTATCGTAGTATTATGATAATTCTAAAATTATTACCGAGGAATGTATCACATTTTAGAGATGTTTAAACCAGGCAATTTATATTTTAATGCCGTCATTTGAATGAAGTTAATTTTTTTCGATGAAGGTTTAAGGTTTCAAATATAATAAATTAATGTAGTATTGTGATAAGTTTTAAAATATTACCGAGGAATGTATTGCATTTTAGACATGTTTAAATAAAATTGCATTGAAGTTGGAAAGTGTTTCATAATCAATGCTTTAAGCATGATTGATCTTTCTTGTTTATTTCGATGACATCATTGGAATAAAGTTTATTTATTTCGATAAAGTTTCACGTTTTCAAATACAATAAATTACTGTAGTACTGTGATAATGTAAAATATATCAGCGCTGAATGTATTGCATTTTAAAGATGTTTAAATAAAATTAATTTTCAGTTGGAATGTGTTTCATAATCAATGCTTTATGCATGATTGATCTTTCTTTTTTTTTTTCTTTTTTTTTTTAAATTTGTAAGATTGTGCGAAATTAGTGTGCAAAAGTGTATTTCATAAATATCCTCTTTCATAAATACCTTTTGTTTAAATTTATCATAACGAATCCGTAAAAGATTCTACCCTTTTATTAAACTGGTATATCGATACTGAAATTTTATCCGTAAATCTTTTCTACTTAAGAAGTCTGATTGAACCATTTAACTCAAAACGTCCAAACTTTCGAAAAAAGTTTGTGAGAGTTCGGCAGCTATTTTCAAACTAGTGGAAATGAAAGAAGCAATTTAATCTCTACAAATCAGAGGAGCGAGTAACTGTAAACGACCGAATAGGCTACTGAAGCAAATCTTTAAACTGATCGATAAATTCTGTTTTTCAACAAGTACAGTATGGTATATCTTACATCATGATGTATTTGTTTTCGAGACAGCACATATTAATATTAAATAAGCAAATATCCGTTAGTGTATCGCCATTTTTGCAATGATGACGGCATTTTCGTCAATCTGGGACAAAATATCGCCAAATTGGCGATATTTTGATGTTAGTCTAAAGGTTCACGAGATTTATCCAAGCATATATTCGTTAATGTATCGTCGTTTTTGCAATAATGACGACATTTTCTTAAATCTGGGGCAAAATATCGCCAAATTGGCGATATTTTGATAAGTTAGTCTAAAGGTTCACTAAATTTATCACCAATCATATATTCGTTAATTTTATCGTCATTTTTGCAATAATGACGACATTTTCGTAAATCTGGTTCAAAATATCGCCAAATTGGCGATATTTTGATAAGTTAGTCTAAAGGTACACTAAATTTATCACCAAGCATATATTCGTTAATTTTATCGTCATTTTGCAATAATGACGACATTTTCGTCAATCTGGGGCAAAATATCGTCAAATTGGCGATATTTAGATAAGTTAGTCTAAAGGTTCACTAAATTTATCGCCAAGCATATATTCGTTAATGTATTGTCATTTTTGCTATAATGACGACATTTTCGTCAATTTTGGGCAAAATATATCGCCAAATTGGGGATATTTTGCCCCAGATATTTATAAGTTAGTCTAATATTTTGATTAGTCTAAAGGTACACTAAATTTATCGCCAAGCATTACAGATAAACGGAGAGCAGAGCTTTTCTTATATATCAATTGCATTTGGCGAATTGTTAGATGTCAAAATACAAACCTATTACCCAAAGTATATTCTCTTATGAATGGAAGGAACTTGATCCACGAGAATGATGTTAACACATTTATCGCATAATATAACATATGAAAGGTAAACATGTTTCACAATAGTTAATATTTATTTTAATTTTATTTGTTTTTTGATAAATGCATTTGAAAAATATCCAATATCTCGAGAACGGGTCATGCTAGCGTTCTGAAGTTTGTGCCATTCGTAAATAATAATTTACGTACCATTATTGAAGGTTCTGATTTTATAATGATTTTTTCAAAATTTCATTTGAATATTTTAAGTATCTTCCAAACATTCGTTTGCGTTTAAAATCAACTAGGGACGAGTATTCACTGATTATAATGTGTGTACCAAATTTCATTTGAAACGTTCCATTCATTCGTGAGATATCGCATCCAGAGACTCACGGACACACATGCACACACATACGTACATACAGACATCACCTCAGAAACGTTCGATTCGAGTTCAGGGATACTTGAAATGTTCTATTCCGCCGAAATTTAGTCGTAAATCCCCCTGTCACAATATTTTACCTATACATTATACTATGGAGTTGATCGGAAAGTAATGCAGGATTTTAGCTTACCAAAACATAAGTGCATAACAATGTGTTAAATTGTTTCTGTAACCGCAAATTTTATAATTGCTATAATCTTGAGCTCATTCCCTTTCTTACTTCATTTTTCATATAATTCATTTTACTTTCCCTGCAATATATGGCATTGTATAGGGAAAGTATTGGAATCATGCCGATAATCGCAACTCGAGTTTTCGACGGATTTACACGTTTCGAGACCTTTAGAATACGAAAAAACTATTTTTAACGTGACGTCTGTGTGTGTGTCTCTGTGTCTGTCTGTGTCGAAAGCCCAGACTAACCGACTCATACGAAGACATAGAGTAACAAGATGGATGGCCGGTGTGTCTGTCTGTGTGTCTGTCTGTCTGTCTATCTGTGCAGATTTTGTATCCACTCTAACTAAAAAACTAATTGACCTAATTTCATAAAATTTGGTAGGTAAGTCCCTTGTGGACGAATCTGGTGCTGATTAGTTTTGGGTACGATTTGGGATAAAAAAACCCGCCTTTTTTTTGCGAAATGGCCCGCAACAGACTGTATCCACTTTAGCTGAAAAACTAATGGACCGAATTTCACAAAATTCGACAGATAACTCGCTTGTGAGTTACCCTGGTGCTTAGTAGATTTTGGTACGATTAAAAAAAACCTGCCTTTTTTTGCAAATTGGTCAGCAAAAATAGCCAATATTAAAAATAAAAAACAAATATATCCATTAAATGCTTGTTTTATACGTAATTTTTAACGAAGAAAATAATAAGATCAACCCCATTGCACTAAGACTAGCCGTTCTCGAGATATTTAAGTTTTTTCATATTTTCTCTACGCTACCTTTGAAAATAAGTCCAGTTACCAAATGAGAACTAAAATTGAATTAAAAGTGTATTAAATTTAATTAAAATAAAAAGAACGTGGATATAAAGAAGTCTGCAGGGAAAGTCATGTGCAGCCCACATCAGATTGTTTTATTTGCAGATAAATGATGCCTTATGATAAGCTATATATCCGCCATATCGTGCTTTATGAATTTTGGCTTCATGGAAATGCTGCTCGGAAGATTTGTTCAATATATCCAAATGCTATCAGCAAATGTCAATGCCAACGATGGTTTAAAAAATTTAGAGAGGAAAATTTCAATCTTGAGGATGAGCCTAGGTGTGGCCAAGGCAAGTTATCACCAGTATCACCAGTAGGGAAATAGCCGAGATCCACGTATCACCGATATAATAGTAGACCGAGTTGATATATTATATTAGTAGTTAAGATATTACATAATAATACCGAGTAAATATTATAATAATTAAAAAATATAGAATAATAAATATAGAATAATAATTATAATAATTATATAATAATTATATAATAATTAATATGATATTATAATTATATATTACTATAATTATCATTTATATATGTTAATATATATTAATATATAATTCATATGTATTAATTAATATTATAATTATATAATATTATATAATAATTATAATAAATAAATATAGAATAGTAATTATAATAATTAAAAAAGTTATCGAGTAAATAATATAATACCGACTAAATTATATAATAGTCCAATGTACCCGAGTTGATATATTATATAATAGTAGACCGAGTTGATATAATAGTGACTCGGTCTACTATTATATCACCGATATAATAGTAGACCGAGATCCACGTATCACCGATATAATATATATAATAGCCGATCCACGCATCACCAGTAGGGAATAGCCTAGAGCCTTGATTATGTAAAATCAACAGCAATGAAACATTTAAAACGAACAGACAAATCTTGTCGTGCTGGTATATGGATATCCCACATGAATTCTCAGCTCAAAACCGTCAGCACAGAGTATCACTTTACTGGTTATATGAAACGAAGTAGAATCTTTTTTAAGGCGATTCTGACTGGTTTCAAAAAGTGGATCCTTTATGTTAATGTTATACAAAAAAGCCAAAGGTTGAGCCCAAAAGAGACGGCTATTCCCACAGCAAAGCAAGGGTTGCATCAAAAGAAAGTTTTGCCCTGTATATGGTAGGATATGGAAGGTATAGCCCATTATGAACTGTTAGAAAATAATCAAACCATTAATGCAGACATCTATTGTCGTCAGTTGAGTAATTTGGAAGAGCTTTTAACCACCAAACGACCTGCATTAGTCAATCCTGCATAACTTTCCGATCAACCCAATATATTGGGGAAGCAATGTAAATTAGCTGAGGTGTGGCTCAACTCGACTTTCTCATACCAGAATACCCTTTTTTTACTTTCCCTGCAATACATGGTAATGTATAAGGAAAGTATTGGAATCATGCCGAAAATCGCAACTTGAGTTTTTGACGGATCTACACGTCTCGAGATCTCTAGAATACGAAAAATCTGATGTGGGCAGCACATGACTTTCCCTGCAGACTTATATTAACGTTCTCTTTATTTTAACTAAATTTATTTCACTTTTAATTCAATTTTCGTTCTCATGCGGTAACCGGGCTTATTTTCAAAGGTGGTGTAGGGAAAGTACGAAAAACTAAAATATCTCGAGAACGGCTAGTCTTAGTGTAATGGGGTTGGTCTTATTCTTTTCGTCGTTAAAAATTACGTATTAAATTAGCATTTAATGGATATATTTGAGAATACCCAGTTCTTTAGTTTAGATTTGGAGGATTTTTGCGATCCATTTTGCAAAAAAAGGCAGGTCATTTTTTTCCGAATCGTACCAAAATCTAATCAGCACCAAGGTAACCCACAAGTGACTCATCTACCGAATTTTGTGAAATTCGTTCCATCAGTTTTTCAGTTAGAGTGGATACAAGCTTTTGCGGGCCATTTCGCAAAAAAGGCGGGTTCTTTTATTCCGAATCGTACCCAAAACTAATCAGCACCAGACTCGCTCACAAGTAACTTACCTACCAAATTTTGTGAAATTCGATCCATTAGTTTTTTAGTTAGAGTGGATACAAAATCTGCACAGACAGACAGACAGACACACAGACACACAGACACACACACAGACGTCACGCTAAAAATAGTTTTTTCGTATTCTAGAGATCTCGAAACGTGTAGATCCGTCGAAAACTCCAGTTGCGATTTTCGGCATGATTCCAATACTTTCCCTATACATTACCATGTATTGCAGGGAAAGTAAAAAACTATTTTTAGCGTGACGTCTGTATGTGTGTGTGTCTGTGTGTGTCTGTGTGTGTCTGTGTGTGTCTGTCTGTAAATCTGTCTGTCTGTCTGTCTGTGCAGATTATGTATCCACTCTAACTGAAAAACTAATGGACCGAATTTCATAAAATTTGGTAAGTCACTTGTGGACGAATCTGAGACTGATTAGTTTTGGGTACGATTCGAGATAGAAAAATACGCCTTTTATTGCGAAATGGCTCGCAAAAGTTTGTATCCACTCTAGCTGAAAAACTAATGGACCGAATTTTACAAACTTCCGCAGATAAGTCACTTGTGGGTCACCCTGGTGCTGATCAAATTTTGGTACGATTCGGAAACAAATAACCTGCCTTTTTTTGCAAACTGGCCTGCAAAAATCGCCAAAATCTAAAATAGAAAACCACGTATGCTCAAATATATCCATTAAATGCTTGTTTAATACGTAATTTTTAACGAAGAAAAGGATAATACCAACCCCATTACACTAGGACTAGCCGTTCTCGAGATATTTTAGTTGTTTCGTATTTTCTCTACACCACCTTTGAAAATAAGTCCAGTTATCAAATGAGAACGAAACTTGAATTAAACGTGAATGAAATTTAATTAAAATAAAGAGAACGTGAATATAAGTCTGCAGGGAAAGTCATGTGTTACCCACATCAGATATTTTTACTGCATTGTTGATCCAAATGATCACAATTATAGTATGTTCCCCTTTATTCTAAAGAACTTGAAAAATCTTTCGATTAATACAGTTTGACAATGTACCCCCTGGGGGGGTATAACCCCTTTCAGAGTGGGGCAAACACCCTGAAAGGGGACTACTGACGCCACAAACACAAAAATTGTATCGCGGCTATGTTTGATTGAAACTGTTAAGTTTCATGATTATAGAGCCATAAATAACTCCTTTTATGCATTATTATGTTACATTTTGTTCTATACAGCTATATTAAAACAATATAAAATTTCGAATCAATTTCGAAGTTTTCGTTTAAATTAAAAAAAAATTCCATCTAGTGCTAGATTTTTCATTAGCAAAGCCTAATATGAAGTTTCTTGAAAATCCATTGATATCTGTGACAGCTATTGTATACATAAGTAATCGAAGGCAGACAGATGGAAATCACTCCAATAATAGTCAAACCGTGTTCAGGAGGTCTTAAAACATGTATCGGCATTTAAATCTCAAAATCAAACATGTTCGTGAAAACAACACTTTCTCTATACTATATTTTATAATATGAGAAAGTAAAAATTATTTTAAGAAGTATAGAGCAATATATACAATGTCTTTACTTATACATTTTGCCATCTGAGATGTTTATTAAATTTCCTTTCTAATTAAGTCGTCTTTACCAAGAGTTTATGACAGCCATTATTATCTAGGTATCTAGCTCAGGTCTTTATCAAGACTACGTCATTCTTTCATTATTTGAGTCAATTTTATCTTCAGCAATATTTGAACACATAATATTTCGTAATATTCTTCAAAGAAAATGACTACCAATTTTGAAAGACAACATACACAGCTGAAATCTATTGTTCTTTAGCCATTTGCGATAATGTCGTCTGCGCATAATGTCTCCATAAAATTGTCTTCTATAAAGAAGTTACGACGTCGTTAACAATGAATGGGATGTAAATTTACATAGAATAAAACATAAAAAGTTTTTGTTAGGAAATATTAATACTTATAATTCTGGTATTACTAGCAAAAGCCAGCTTTGAAGGGACTAGCCCATGTAAAGTGTGAGAGCTGTAAAAGATTTCGAATTATGTCTTAATTCAACAAATAATTATGAAATAAAAAATCTGATGTGGGCAGCACACCCTGCAGACTCAAATTCATTTTTTCTTTATTTCTTCAAGAACTCATTAAATTGAGTTTAATTGCACAAAATGACACTAAATTTGCATTTTTAATTCAATTTCTGCTTTTATTTGGTAAATGGACATTTTTCCAAAATAATGCAAAAATGCATAAAAATGCAAAAAATCTCAAATATCTCGAGAACGGTTAGTCCTAGAGCAATAGAGTTGTTCTTATTCTTTTCCTCGTCAAAAATTACGTATAAAACAAGCATTTAATTGATACATTTGAACAGACGTAATCTTTTTTTAGATATTGGCGATTTTTGCGGGTCATTTCGTAAAAAAAGGCAGGTTGTTCTTTTCCGAATCGTAGCAAAATCTAATCAGCACCAGGGTATCCCACATGTGATTTATCTACCAAATTTTGTGAAATTTCATCAATTTGTATTTCAGCTGGAGTGAATACATGAGATTTTTGAGGACCATTTCGCAAAAAAAGGCGGGTTCTTTTTTTCCGAATTGTACCAAAAACTAATCAGCACCAGGGTCACATCCAAGGTCCTTACCTACCAAATTTTATGAAATTCGGTCTATCAGTTTTTGAGTTGGAGTGGATGCAAACATTGCACAGACCCACAGACAGACACTCAGACAGACACTAAGACAGACAGATACAATAATAAAGATCAATCATACATAAATCATTGATTATGAAACATTTTTTCGACTGAAATGCAATTTTATTTAAACATTACTAAAATGCAATACATTCAGCACTGATATTTTTTTAATTACACAGTACTGCACTAATTTATTATACTTGGAAACTTAAAACATCATCGAAATGTAAATCGTCTGATTTTCGATGTAAAATCAATGAATATGTCATTCATATCATTTATATTTCAGACTCCAGAGCTAAATAATTTTGAGTGAAAAAAATGCAGCAATTCTTATACAATTCGCCTTACAATCACTTGATTTGTTTACATTCTGTAGAAGAAATAATCAAAGTTTAGTTATCATTTAAAATAAGAAATATTGTAATTGCGTTGGCACGAATTCTGATACACAGATAATACACAAAAATAAAGAGGTTTTATGACGGATGCAACACTATATATAAATTTAAGCTATCATTAAATATCACGATCTTCGCACAGTGGAAAAAAAAATGGATGCCATATTTTATTTTGCATTGAGCAACGTGATTTCTTTATATATCATGGGTGTAATTATTAATTCAATGTTTATTTAAAAAACTACTGAACATATTTTACTGAATTTGTTTATATATATTTTATGGGATAATTTGCATATTTCCTAAAATTTTCAAAGCAATTTGTGAATTTTAACTTTGCTTAAAAAATGTTTGAAAGATTAGGTCCCATAGGGTCTTCAATGTATTTCATTTTTTCAACCCGGGTTCAATCCGAAACTAATTGGATAATATTATTCATTTACATTCCCATCTGTTCCATAGACCGTCTCAACAACATACTAAAATTTCGTTTCTATAAAGTAATTTTTACAGCAGTTGTCGTGCGAACGGACAGGCAGAAAGACAAAATGGCCAAAGTCATAAATGTTGGAAAGTGTTAAAATGTAGAATACTCCTACTTCAAATACTTTTAAATCATTTCGTCCGTAATTTACTATTCCACACAATCGTATCCTTTCTAATGGCTAAGTTCCCAGCCTATCTCGCCATGTCTCAAGAAATATTCACAGATCGGAAACAGAGGCCCATCCAGTGCAGGAAATTGGATTTCGGAGTGGAAATGGAATTGTATCGATTGGTTTTCAGATAAAGACGATAAAATGCTATTTTAGTTGCTAGGCGAACTCAAACAGATGTCATGTTAGCGCGCATGATAAACAAGATATAATTATTAAGCACAGTTTAAAAATATTTACAAAACGAACCCTTAGAGAAATCTCACAAGTCTTATTTTCCTTCTCATGTTTTACTTCCTTTATAATACATGTATTATAAAATATGCACATTCTATTTACAGAATATGCATATTAGGCAAAATGCATGCACGCAGCTGTCCTGTAGAAACCAGGAATTTAACTGCTCGGTACAAAATAGAATTTATTTATTTATTTATTTTGTGGGGGGGGGGGGTGTTGTTATATAAATAATTTAACAAGAATTTACAAGAAAGAATTTCACAAACTCTGACTTTATGTCTTCAATGGGTCAGCGCTATGTCGACGACAAATAAATCGGTAAATATACTTGGCGCTGCTAGCTGTGAGGACAGGTCATAACTTGTAAGAGACTACGATTTATGATCCTGTAAAAATACCACTTAAAATACCTTAAGAAGCCGATTAAATAAGTCCCAACCCCGCATATCTGTATCTTTAAAATTGAGCGAGTTATATTTAATTGCAAATTGAACATTGTGAATGGGGAACATACATCAAATTAGAAATATAAATTTGTGACATATCAGATAAAACTGGATGATAATATATAGGATATCCAACCGCGTAGTGAGTACCACTGCTTTATATGATCTCTGTCTGTATAATGCTTTATTTAGTTGCATTTGTGATAAAAAATTTTGACACATATTAACGTATTTTTGATCTAAACAATTTCCATCGTCAATTTGTTTGCCATCCCTATTTTCACTGATGAAACAGCCTTTCGCATGGTACGGAAAAGTGGTATAAGTCAGATTTTTTCCTTTATCATAAATCAGTTGATTTTAAAGATACAGATATGAGGTCTTTTTTAAAGATCTTTTTTCATTAAAAATAAAAAAATTCTATTTGATCCAATTTATCTAAGGGGGTCGTATAAAAATTTAAAAAGTATGACTTTTTGAAAATGAATGGAAGGACTATTTCATTAACGTCGTTTTATTTCCTTCCTTACTTTCAACATTTTTGCAATTTACATTGTCCACTTATCTCCAACAGGTAAAGAATTAAAGCGCGTTTCACTATTTTTGGGACACCCTGTATACGTAGTATAATGAATAAGAAAAGCATTGTGACGGGGTTGAAAATTTGATTAAGAGTTTTCGATGGAAGCATCGCTGTACACGAATCGAACATTTTTGAAGCAATACCTGCCTGTATGTTAGTGTGTATGTATCTTAGTGTATGTGTCCGTTAGTCTGTGGATGAGGTATTTCACGAACGAATTGGGCGTTTAGAACGAAATTTGGTACAAATATTAAAGTCGTTAAATACTGGAACCATAACCATTTTTCGACGCATTTGGGATGCCTCCCAATTTTAAATGAAAATTTGAAAATCCAGTTAAAAAAATCGGAACTTAATAATGTTACATAAATAATACGTAATTTTTTATTAGAAAACGAATGGCACAACCTCTAGAACGCTAACATGAGCCGTTCTCGAGATACTGCACTATTTATAAAAAAAAAATTATCAAAAAATTACATAAAATTAAAAAAAATATTAACTATTATTATGCGAGAAATCTGTGAACACCATTTGTTCCACATACAAGGATCTAATTTGCTCTATACACGAAAGGAGATATTTTGCATAACAGTTTTATATTCTTACTCCCACAATTGAAAATAGTCATTTAGTTATATATACGAAAAGCCCTTATAACGCTAAGTAATAAATGTAACGAAGTTGGCGACTAATTTGACTAAATATCGCCAACTTGACACATTTTTAATGGTGCCAAATTGAAAATATTACCAAATTACAAAAATAACGCTAAATTAACGAAAATGGCACCAAATTGATGAATTAATCATTAAAATCTTTTATTATGTGGACTATATTGAGGATACTATCAATATTGACAATTATCGTATTTGTGCGAAGTATAAATTAATAATAGTGTTCTTCGGAAATGTTTTACATACTGTCATTCAGAAAAGATTCTGTTCAACTCAACGTTAAGAACATTGTGCAGGAAAGAATTAAATTCATTATTACTTTCCTTATATACATAATGTATTACTTTCCTTATATACATAATGTATTACTTTCCTTATATACATAATGTATTACTTTCCTTATATACATAATGTATTACTTTCCTTATATACATAATGTATTACTTTCCTTATATACATAATGTATTACTTTCCTTATATACATAATGTATTACTTTCCTTATATACATAATGTATTACTTTCCTTATATACATAATGTATTACTTTCCTTATATACATAATGTATTACTTTCCTTATATACATAATGTATTACTTTCCTTATATACATAATGTATTACTTTCCTTATATACATAATGTATTACTTTCCTTATATACATAATGTATTACTTTCCGTATACACATAATGTATAAGGAAAGTATTGTGACGGGGTCGAAAATTCGAATTCGAGTTTTCGACAGGAGAGCACGTTTCAAGCATCTCTGATCACGAATCAAACATTTTTGAAGTGATGTCTGTGTGTGTGTGTGTGTGTGTGTGTGTGTGTGTGTGTGTGTGTGTGTGTGAAAGTATGTTAGTGTGTGTGAAAGTATGTGTGTGTGTGTGTGTGTGTGTCCGTGAGCCTGTGGAGACGATAACTGACGAACGAATGGACCGATTTGAACGAAATTCGGTACAAATATCACAATCCGTAAACACTGGAAGCCTATTGTTTTTATATGCAATCGAATGTTCAGAACCCCCCTAAATTTTCGAATGAAATTTTGAAAAAATCGTTAAAAAATCAAAACCGCTAATAAAGTTACGCAAATAGACATTTCTTATGTAATTTTTCATTAGAAAACGATTGTCACAAATTTTAGAACGCTAACATGAACCGTTCTCGAGATATTGCACATTTTTTAAAAAAATTACCAAAAAGTCATATAAAATAAAATGAAAATATTTCCTATTGAGAAACATGTTCACTTTTCATATGTAATAGGATGCGATAAATTTGGCGACATCACTTTCGTGGATCTAGCTCGTTCCATTCATGATGAAAGATAGTTTGAGTAATACTTTTGTATTTGAACGCCTATGGTCATTTATCTGCTGTAAGAATAACTTATTTCTTCGTCCATAACGCTTGGCGAGATTTTAGCGACGAATTTGGTGGAATGTCGCCAACTTGGCGACTTTTTGAAATGTTGCCAAATTAACGAAAATCTCGCCAAATGGATAAAAATGATGCTAAATCAATGAAAATCACGACTCATTGACGAAAATTCAATATCTTGGAAAGAATATTAGTATCTACTATAAAAATAACCTTTTTTTTTAACTGTAAAAGTAGTAAATTCATTGCATTATATAAGGAAAATCATGTGTTGCCCACATCAGATTTTTTTAACTTTAAAAGTAATAAATTCATTGCATTATATAAGGAAAGTCATGTGCTGCCCACATCAGATTTTATTATATAGGAAACGGTGTGTACTGCCCACATCAGATGTTTTTAACTAAAATAAGAATTTTTAAATGCAGTACTAATGAACTAGATACTTTAAGAGTTCATAAGTAGCTTATATTCAAAAATATTAGTTCGAAAATCCTTCGATATTTTGTGGAAAACTAAATTCTCTCATAACTCTGTTAAAATACGGAATTAGTTAGTGAAATAGCAATGATTTAAAGGAAATGCGAAAACTGAGCAATTGCCGGCAGCGAAAAGAAACCGAAGCCAAAAAAATGCGAAAATAAATTGGCCAGTTTCCGATGCGTAGAGGAGGAAGAAGTGGGAAGATAGATCTTTTCAAGAATGCTTCATCCTATTAGCAGTTGTTTTTCGGAGTTTTAATCATTTTCGCGGAAATGGTCTTGGTAAGTGTTATTTTTACCCAGCTAGTTTAAGTTTAAATTGGCTTTTTGCAAAACATATAAACGTGAGCTGCAATCTAATTTATATTACTTTCCCTACATAGTATAGGGAAAAGGTACTTTTCCATTTCGCCGGCGCAAATTTCGCCAAGCAGACTTTATTGGCGACAACACACAGTATACAGATAAAAAAATGTTAATAAATGTTGGTTCTAACAATTTTTTACTTTGGAGGCATAAACATTTTAATATCGTTTAACGTATTTTTTGTAGTATTTTTGACGACTTTATCGCACGCCGGCGAAATGGAAAAGTACTAGTGAAAGTATTGCGACGAGGTCGAAAATTCGAATTCGAGTTTTCGACGGGAGAATGTGTTTCAAGCACCCCTGAATTCGAATCGTACGTTTGTTTGCGAGGTGATATTTGTGTTTGTAAATATGATAGTGGTACGAACGTTTAAAATGCTCTCACCGGAGTTTCTTTTGAAAACCAAACGGAGAAAACACCCGTACAGGCAACTTTTCCTATGACGTGAATCTAGGGTTACCACGTGCTGAAATTTGGATAGGGATTGCCAGATTTAATCATTTGTGACATTTGGCGACGTTTTGGAGATTCGAGAAACACCTTCAAACAACAAATATTCAACTAGATATGAGAGAGTTCTAGAAGTTTCTATAGAGTCCATAAAAGGAGTCATCACTCGGTTGGAAGGCAGTTGATATGATGCAAGCTACATTAAACTGTGACATACCTCAATGTTTTGAGAATAGTATAGACTGTTTCGTGAAATTAGTGGAGAATTTATTTGCTGTTTTACTGTACCTCACAGTTATTTGGTGATTAGTTATCGAGCTATGTAGTTATCGATGTAGTCATCGAGCTAGTTTGCAGTACATTGTTCCTGTATACGCTGTGCCTGTAAATAAACGTGTTAGTTATCCAGAAATTTGGACTCATTCTTCTATCCTGGGGATACACCCACGCTTCCAAAGGTTACATCGTAGCAACAGTGTCTGTGCGATATCTTAGGTACGAATGAAGCGTTTTGAATACAACTTGGTGCGATTAATACCATCAGTGAATACTGGAACTCTATGGGTTTTGAAACCCCAATCGAATGTTCGGACACTCACCCCCACCATCACATTAAAAAAAATAGTGTTGGGATTGGGGGCCACATATTTTGAGATGACTGCAAAATTGTTATTGTGAGATTATTACAATTCGGCAAAATGATAACTTGAGTAAATCATTCACTTGCATTTAAAAAAATCTTATGTGGGCAACAGATGACTTTCCTTATATAATGCAATGAATTTACTACATTTACAGTAAAAAAATGGGTTCTCCTTATAGTAGATACTTATATTCTTTCCAAGATATTGAATGTTCGTCAATTAGTCGTCATTTTCATTGATTTAGCGTCATTTTTATCCATTTAGAGAGATTTTCGTTAATTTGGCAACATTTAAAAAGTCGCCAAGTTGGCGACATTCCTTCAAACTCGTCGCCAAAATCTCACCAAGCGTTATAAACTGAGAAATAAGTTATTATTATAGCAGATAAATGACTATTAGTGCTCAAATACAAAAGTATTACTCAAAGTAACTTTTCTCATGAATGGAACGAGTTAGATCCATGAGAATGATGTGAACAAATTTGTCGCATGATATTACATATAAAAAGTGAACAGCTTTCTCAACAGTTAATATATTTTTTTTAATTTATGGATTTTTTGATAAATTTATTTTAAAAGTGTGCAATATCTCGAAACGGTTCATGCTAGCGTTCTAAAGTTTATGTCAATCGTTTTCTGAGGAAAAATTACATAAGAAATGTCTATTTACGCAACTTTATTAAAGGTTTTGATTTTTTGATGATTTTTTCAAAATTCCACTTGAAAATTTAGGGGGGTTCTAAAAATTCGATAACGTTTAAAAACAATATGCTTCCAGTATTCACGGATTGTGATTTCTGTACCAAATTTCATTCGAATCGCTCCATTCGTTCGTGAGATATCGTCTTCACTACTGACACACACACACACACACACACACACACACACATACATACATCACTTCAAAAAAGTTCGATTGGTGATCAAGGATGCTTGAAACGTGCTCTCCCGTCGAAAACTCGAATTCGAATTTTCGACCCCGTCACAATACTTTCCTTATACATTATGTATATAAGGAAAGTAATAACTTTTCTATGAGATTGATGAGAAATGATTTCTATGAGAAATGATTTAGAGTTCCTAATTGATTCCGAGATGGCTCTACAACGGGAAGTTAGTATATTAGAAGTTAGTATATTAGAAGTTAGTATATTAGAAGTTAGTATATTAGAAGTTATTATATTAGAAGTTAGTATATTAGAAGTTAGTATTAAAACAAGAAGTTAACATATTTGTCTGCACGTAGAAGGGATTTGTGTGCCAATGAAGCGGCTAATAAAGTTATTGAAGGAAATGCATTGGGAAATGAAGTTAGACTTAGACGGACCGATAAAAGTAGTAAAAATCTTATGTGGGCAGCACATGACTTTCTCTGCATACTCATATTCACGTTCACTTTATTTCTTCAATAATTCATTATATTGATTTTACTTGCACAAAACAACACTAATTATTTAGAATTACACCGAAATTGCATTTTTAATTAAATTTTCGTTCTTATTTGGTAACTGGACTTATTTTCAAAAGTGGTGTAGGGAAAATACGAAACAACTAAAATATCTCGAGAACGGCTAGTCCTAGTGTGGGTTGGTCTTATTCTTTTCAGAGTTAAACATTACGTATAAAACACGCATTTAATGGATATATTTCAGCATATGTACGAGTTTCTTATTTTATATTTTGATAATTTTTGCTGGTCTTTTCACAAAAGAAAGCAGGTTACTTTTTTCCGAATCGTACTAATATCTAATCAGCACCGGGGTAACCCACAAGTGACTTAACTACCAAATTTTGTAAAGTTTGATTTTTTAGTTTTTGAGCTAGAGTGTATACGGGCAATTTTTGAGGACCATTTCGCAAAAAGGTTGAGTTTTTTTTATCCCGAATCGTACCCAAAACGAATCAGCACCAGGGTCACACAAGTGACTTACCTACCAAATTTTATGAAATGTAGTCCATTAGTTTTTGAGTTAGAGTGGATA
The DNA here is from genome assembly GCA_951213105.1 of Amaurobius ferox. Taxonomy (NCBI): domain Eukaryota; kingdom Metazoa; phylum Arthropoda; class Arachnida; order Araneae; family Amaurobiidae; genus Amaurobius; species Amaurobius ferox. The sequence continues at coordinate 34,791,196 of OX578148.1, forward strand.
CATACATTGCACAGACAGACACACACACACAGACAGACACGCACACAGACAGACACGCACACAGGCAGACAGACACTCACACAGACAGATAGACACACAGACACATACGTCACGCTAAAAATAGTTTTATCGTATTCTAGATGTCACAAAACGTGCAGATCAGTCGAAACCTCGAGTTGTGATTTTCGGCATGATTCCAATGCTTTCCCTATACATTACCATGCATTGAAGGGAAAGTAAAATAGGTTAAGTTAAAGAAGAAATGCAAAATTTTGAACCAATTAAATTTCTAGCGGTCACTAAATGTAGCAACACCTTTTCAGCACGATGAAGTACAGCAAATCCCCTTAAATAGCGATACATGACCAAGGTACTTTAAACATACATGACGTCTTTTTGGCATTCCCGAAATCCTATTGTTAACTAAATTAGGGCACCTCCATCTTCCTTTCGCGGACCAGCAAGGAGATGTTTGAGGTCAGTGGTGCTGGTTCTCACGCCTTTTCACCAAGGATTTTCTCACTATAATTCAACATGAGGGTCATGGGTCAGCCTGTGTTGTAGGAGCTATCTATATATATAAAGAAGAAAAGTATGTATGTATGATCCAACATCACGGGAAACGACTGAACCGAATTTAATGAAATTTGGTGGGTAGTCTTGAAATAGCCCCACTCTAAATTTAGACTATGTTTTGAGTTTCTGACACCAGGGGTTGTTGCGATATTAATGAGAAATGAAACTTTCGTTTGTCTCATCATCTTGAGAGAACAGCTGCACCGAATTTGATGAAATTTTGTGGGCAGTTTTAAAATAGCACTCCATAAATTTAGTCGAAGTTTCGAGTTTCTAAGACCAGGGGTTGTCGAGATATTAATGGAAAATTTTCTAGGAGTTCTACTCTCTAACTCCATGATTCCCAACTAAGAAGGTGGGAAATCGTTGGTTTAAAAAGTGAAAGTTAATTAAATCTCTGAGTTTTGTGGGAGTTTATTGAACGTATTAGTCACTTTTGAAAATCGCAGGTTTGAAATATGAATTTAAATGGAAACTCTATCACTATGGTTTATTTTTCACAGGCTTACTTAACAAATATTATTAATTTGAATAATAAATAAATGGATATAAAAATATCTATCCATCTATCTATATATATATATAAAGAAGAAAAGTATGGCCAATCAGATCCATTTTTTTTTCTCACATAATGCAATGAATTCACTTCTTTCACAGTGTAAAAACAATGTAAAAGATTCACGGTCCTATATGCTCGGTGTAATTTTTATCAGAGTTTTGTATCGTAAATCCCGAGCAACGCCGTGTAATCGCTGCTAGTAGGCTATATAAATACGCTGCAGTCTGAGCTCTCCATAATAACAAACACTCCCACAGTTGTGACGTCATGAACATGGGAGGAACACTTCTTTCGACTGAGAGTTCGAAAGAAAAATTGCAACTTCCTTTAAAAATTCAGATATGGGGTATTTAAACATATATGGTAAGATATCGCTCTATATGTGAGCTATGTGAACAAAAAATAAAAATCAAGTGAATCTGTAATCCAACGATGCATCAAATTAAAAATAAAATGATCTAAGAACGCATATTTTCATGCATTTTCAGAAAAAAAGTTTTAATATGCAGGAATTATCCTATGGATACGGTTTAAAGCCTGTTGAAAAAACGTTCTTCGGTCTTTCTGATGATGTTAAGATGGGAACTCCATTGTAATATTTTAAATAGCCAAAGAGCCAATTTGTTCAAAAATTGCACAAAGTAGAGTTATAAAAAAAATAACTAAAAATTAATTCAAATTTTAAAATAATCTCTCCAAGGTGCCTCAGGACCTGTCTTTAACTTTCACTGTACCGAATTTCGTGGACGTGAGTCACTTAGATTTTCTACTATATCGCCAAAAGACATAGAAATAGACAGCAAAGAAATTAATATATACACTACATATGGTTTGTATTCTTTCACCGTTGTTGTTGAAACCAAGACCGTCCGACCTACCAGAAAGGTGAAAGGTAACTGTTTGGACGGTCGGGAAGTGCCACCCAATTTAGACCGGAACCCAGTGGGGGAAGCATCTACAGGGACCGTACCCTCCTTCCCCTACCACCAACCTCTCGGAAGGACTTTCGGACCCACATGTTTAACGTGATCGTACTCCGCATGAACACGGCGGCAGTTTTGGCAGTGGCTGGAATCGAACCCGGGCCTACCGAGTGCAACTCCAGCGCGCTAACCAATGGGCTACCGCGGTCGTATTCTTTCACCGTGTATTAGCTGAAATTTCAGCTGACAGTAAAGTTGCTCTCATAAGCAATCTATAGATTCACCATAAGCTCACAATTAAACACAATAACTATATCAAATATTTTCAAAATATGCTTTACTTCAAAAAAATATATGCACCCATAAAAATTGAGGGACACCCACGAAACTCAGCATGTAAATGTCGTTTTAACAGTTATGCAAATGATCAAACTGGTAGACTTAAGGGAAGCTCATTGGTTCATCAAACGTATCAGTCGCCATTTTGGTTGAAGCGATATGGTACTAGTTGCTCGATAATAATAAAGTAAATACACTTGGAGAAACCCGTTTCCTTCACCCACCTCCGGGAGAAGGTAAATGAAGGATGCCGCTACGTTGAATCTTATCCGATGGTCAATACTGTAAGTGTGCAAAGATTCAGCCTTCTAGGTCACCAGGGGACTTTGGAGTGTTTGATAGTCCAAAATCACGTTAAACGTGTTAAACAATTATATATATGATAACCTTGGTCAAAATTGCTGATGCTTTTCCAGACGCATGAGGAAAAAGGATCATCGATTATTGAAAGTTCATTCATTTGCTCACCATTTCTGCTCCAGATAAGCCAAACCGTCCATCACTCTGTTATTCATGTTATTCGGGTCGTCCCCTTCTCCAATATCAATCAGTATTGCTTCCCTTCCTCTTATTATCACCTCCTCCTAGCCTCCAACCATTACGGGCTGCCTCCTCATCTTTACTTGATTTATGCACTTATACTTTAGTGCCTTGAAATGTTTCTCATTTATAGTCTAACTTTTTCTAGCCACCAGACATTTATGTGCAATTTTATAATGCCATTTTAAGAACTATTTGTGTAAATATGGGATACTAAACTAGACAGGGCCGCTGGGGCACAGAAGTTCAGATCTTTCATAGTTCTCCATAAGCTGTCATATGCGATCAAATATGCTAAAAGGAAACGGCGAACTATCTTCCCTTAGTGTAGCGGCGAAACTAGAAATGTTAGTCCCTTAAGCCAAATATGTGAAGGGCATACTAAAATAAAACAATTTAAAAAAAATTATATTTGTCTTAGACCCAGAACTCTTACTCTTTATGCGTCTGTAGTATCAATAATGGGATGAAACCTAATGGAGCCGCAATGTTGTATTTCTTCTGCTGAGGGTTAAGAAAGTTGTGTTTTCCAAAAAGTATTTCCAAACCCTCGCCCTCCCACTCCCTCCGTGGACTATAAGGCTGAATCTTTGCACGCTTGTAGTATCGTCTAGGTACAGCACCTAACATAGCCTGATTTTCGATTTAACCCCCTCCCCTTGGGTGGAGAAAATTGAGTTTTTGAAAAGTGTCCTCCAGACACCCACTATAAGCTTGAAGACTCAAACGGTGCACACGTATACGCTGAGAGATCAAATTATTATAACCATTTCATTATTTCTTCTATTTCTGCTGTCCATGCCGTGAATAAAGCTGACAAATGTGCCATCTGACTTGGTCCCTGATTCAAATTATCTGTAACTAGATCAACTGTTGCTTTTCTGTATTGGACTAAACAAAACTGCCAGCTTTCCTCTCAACTTCAGCATCAAGTGGAGATATTATCGCATATCCTTAATCTTTGGCGAAATTACCTTAATGATTATATTTCTATCCAGGACTGGTGATCCTGCTAGAATCCTATCTTACCTCCCTTCATCGTTAATCTTAATTTAAATTTTTTTAATAAATTCCTCATTTTCTTTCTTACTGGTCATGGCCCCTTTCTTGATTACCTATATTTTTTCAAAATTAAATCCACCTCTAACTATACTTGCAATAAATAATTCGGTGACGTTGACCATTGCATTTTCGATTGTCCTTTTTCTAAAAATTTTCATCTTTGTAAACCTTTCCCCTCTAATAAACCAATTTGGTTCTCCAAAGTTCGTTCAAATCCCTCGTCAATAGATAAAATTAACAAGAAAGATCAATCATGCTTAAAGCATTGATTATGAAACACTTTCCAACTTCAATGCAATTTTATTTAAACATATCTAAAATGCAATACAGTCCTCGATAATATTTTAAAACTTATCACAATACTACATTAATTTATTATATTTGAAACCTTAAACCTTCATCGAAAAAAATTAACTTCATTCAAATGACGGCATTAAAATATAAATTGCCTGGTTTAAACATCTCTAAAATGTAATACATTCCTCGGTAATAATTTTAGAATTATCATAATACTACGATAATTTATTATATTTGAAAACTTCATCGAAAACAATTGAAATTCATTCAAATGACGTCATAAAAAAATCACACGCCTGGCTCTCTCTATAAAAGCAACATTTCATTCATAAATAATTCCCCCATTCATGTCATTCATCACAATACTATAATAATTTATTCTATTTAAAAATTAAGACCATTGAGCTACAAGTAAGTAATCTCTATGCGTAAAACTTCATCGAAAAATATCGTCTTTCTCTTTCTAAAATCAATGAATATTTCATTCATATCAGCTAAGCAGACTCCATGGACTAAATTATTTTGTGTTAAAGAATTACAGCGATTCTAATACAACTCATTCTATATATTTTGCTGTTTACATTTTACATAGGTGAAATATAGGCTTAATAGTAGAAATAATCATATTTGGATGAGCATTTAAACTGAAATATATTGTCATTGCGTTGTTTTAGTATGTAGATGCACAGAATTTAGGCAAAAATAAAGTAGTTTTAAGACGGATACAACACTCAATATGAATCAAAAAGAACTTTAAAAATCACGATTTTGACACAAGATGGATGCCATATGTCATTTTGAGGTGGGTCATGTGATCGTTTCATATCATGGACACGTGATCGCTTCATATAAGAGGTGTTATTATTATTTTAATTTTTATTTAAAAAACTACTGAATATATTTCGCTGAATTTTTTTTTATATATTTTATGGAACAAGTTAAATATTGCCTAAAATTTTCGAAGCAATTTGTGAATTTTAAATCCGCTTAAAAAATGCTTGAAAAATTAGGTCCCATAGGGCTCAATGTATTCCATTTTTTCAACCCGGGTTCAATCCAAAACTAATTGTGTGATATTATTCATTTATATTCCCATAGGTCCTATAGACCGTCTGAACAACATACTAAAATTTCATTTCGATTAAGTCATTTTTACGGCAGTTATCGTGCTAACGGACAGACAGACAGACAGACAGACAGAATGAACAAAGTCATAAACACTTTTCAACTTTGTTGTAAAGTGTTAAAAACGGTATTCTCGTTGTCATGGAAACTTCAAATAAAGTGATAAGCTTATTAGTAGATTCTGCTCTCAATTAATTTTGATCAATGAACCTTTATTTCATTCTTATTAACGTATCTGGATTTATTATGTTCCTTTCATATTTTCTGTTCCATGTAGATAATAGGAAAAAAAATATGTTACCTTTTTAACACTTTACAACAAAGTTGAAAAGTGTTTATGACTTTGTTCATTCTGTCTGTCTGTCTGTCTGTCTGTCTGTCTGTCTGTCTGTCCGTTAGCACGATAACTGCCGTAAAAATGACTTAATCAAAATGAAATTTTAGTATGTTGTTCAGACGGTCAATAGGACCTATGGGAATATAAATGAATAATATCACCCAATTAGTTTTGGATTGAACCCGGGTTGAATAAATGGAATACATTGAGCCCTATGGGACCTAATTTTTCAAGCATTTTTTAAGCGGATTTAAAATTCACAAATTGCTTCGAAAATTTTAGGCAATATTCAAATTGTTCCATAAAATATATAAAAAAAAATTCAGCGAAATATATTCAGTAGTTTTTTAAATAAAAATTAAAATAATAATAACACCTCTTATATGAAGTGATCACGTGTCCATGATATAAAACGATCACATGACCCACTTCAAAATGATATATGGCATCCATCTTGTCTCAAAATCGTGATTTTTAAAGTTCTTTTTAACACTTTACAACAAAGTTGAAAAGTGTTTATGACTTTGTTCATTCTGTCTGTCTGTCTGTCTGTCTGTCTGTCTGTCTGTCTGTCCGTTATCAAGATAACTGCCGTAAAAATGACTTAATCAAAATGAAATTTTAGTATGTTGTTCAGACGGTCTATAGGACCTATGGGAATATAAATGTATAATATCACCCAATTAGTTTTGGATTGAACCCGGGTTGAAAAAATGGAATACATTGAGCCCTATGGGACCTAATTTTTCAAGCATTTTTTAAGCGGATTTAAAATTCACAAATTGCTTCGAAAATTTTAGGCAATATTCAAATTGTTCCATAAAATATATAAAAAAAAATTCAGCGAAATATATTCAGTTGTTTTTTAAATAAAAATTAAAATAATAATAACACCTCTTATATTAAGCGATCACGTGTCCATGATATGAAACGATCACATGACCCACTTCAAAATGATATATGGCATCCATCTTGTGTCAAAATCGTAATTTTTAAAGTTCTTTTTAATTCATATTGAGTGTTGTATCCGTCCTAAAATTACTTTATTTTTGCCTAAATTCTGTGCATCTACATACTGAAACAACGCAATGACAATATATTTCAGTTTAAATGCTCTTCCAAATTTGAATATTTCTAGTATTAAGCCTATTTTTCACCTATATAAAATGTAAACAGCAAAATATGGAGAATGAGTTGTATTAGAATCGCTGTAATTCTTTAACACAAAATCATTTAGTCCATGGAGTCTGCTTAGCTGATATGAATTCATTGATTTTAGAAAGAGAAGGACGATATTTTTCGATGAAGTTTTACGCATAGAGCTTACTTACTTGCAGCTCAATGGTCTTAATTTTTAAATAAAATAAATTGTTATAGTATTGTGATGAATGACATGAATGGGGGAATTATTTATGAATGAAATGTTGCTTTTATAGAGAGAGCCAGGCGTGTTATTTTTTTATGACGTCATTTGAATGGATTTCAGTTGTTTTCGATGAAGTTTTCAAATGTAATAAATTATCGTAGTATTATGATAATTCTAAAATTATTACCGAGGAATGTATAACATTTAAGAGATGTTTAAACCAGGCAATTTATACTTTAATGCCGTCATTTGAATGAAGTTAATTTTTTTCGATGAAGGTTTAAGGTTTCAAATATAATAAATTAATGTAGTATTGTGATAAGTTTTAAAATATTACCGAGGAATGTATTGCATTTTAGACATGTTTAAATAAAATTGCATTGAAGTTGGAAAGTGTTTCATAATCAATGCTTTAAGCATGATTGATCTTTCTTGTTAATTCATATTGAGTGTTGTATCCATCCTAAAACTACTTTATTTTTGCCTAAATTCTGTGCATCTACATACTTTAACAACGCAATGACAATATATTTCAGTTTAAATGCTCATACAAATTTGATTATTTCTACTATTAAGCCTATTTTTCACCTATGTAAAATGTAAACAGCAAAATATATAGAATGAGTTGTATTAGAATCGCTGTAATTCTTTAACACAAAATCATTTAGTCCATGGAGTCTGCATGGCTGATATGAATGAAATATTCATTGATTTTAGAAAGAGAAGGACGATAATTTTCGATGAAGTTTTACGCATAGAGTTTTACTTACTTGTAGCTCCATGGTCTTAATTTTTAAATAAAATAAATTATTATAGTATTGTGATGAATGACATGAATGGGGGAATTATTTATGAATGAAATGTTGCTTTTATAGAGAGAGCCAGGCGTGTTATTTTTTTATGACGTCATTTGAATGAATTTCAGTTGTTTTCGACAAAGTTTTCAAATATAATAAATTATCGTAGTATTATGATAATTCTAAAATTATTACCGAGGAATGTATCACATTTTAGAGATGTTTAAACCAGGCAATTTATATTTTAATGCCGTCATTTGAATGAAGTTAATTTTTTTCGATGAAGGTTTAAGGTTTCAAATATAATAAATTAATGTAGTATTGTGATAAGTTTTAAAATATTACCTAGGAATGTATTGCATTTTAGACATGTTTAAATAAAATTGCATTGAAGTTGGAAAGTGTTTCATAATCAATGCTTTAAGCATGATTGAACTTTCTTGTCTTATTTTTGTTCCGTTTTCTTTTTCTCTTTGACCCTTTTTATTTGTATATTTTCTAAATTTTCGTTTTTGAATTTTATTCTAAATATCTTAAATTTCTGTTTTTAACACTTTACAACAAAGTTGAAAAGTGTTTATGACTTTGCTCATTCTGTCTGTCTGTTTGTCTGTCTGTCTGTCTGTCTGTCTGTCCGTTAGCACGATAACTGCCGTAAAAATGACTTAATCAAAATGAAATTTTAGTATGTTGTTCAGACGGTCTGTAGGACCTATGGGAATATAAATAAATAATATCACCCAATTAGTTTTGGATTGAACCCGGGTTGAAAAAATGAAATACATTGAACCCTATGGGACCTAATTTTTCAAACATTTTTTAAGCGGATTTAAAATTTACAAATTGCTTCGAAAATTTTAGGTAATATTCAAATTATTCCATAAAATATATAAAAAAAAATTCAGCAAAATATATTCAGTAGTTTTTTAAATAAAAATTAAAATAATCATTACACCTCTTATATGAAGCGATCACGTGACCATGATATGAAACGATCACGCGACCAACTTCAAAATATAATACGGCATCCATCTTGTCTCAAAATCGTCATTTTTAAAGTTCTTTTTAATTCATATTGAGTGCTGTATTCGTCGTAAAACCTCTTTATTTTCGCTTAAATTCTGTGCATCTACATACTGAAACAACGCAATTACAATATATTTGAGTTTAAATGAGCATCCAACTTTGATTATTTCTCTAACGAAGCCTATTTTTCACTTATGTGAAATGTAAACAGCAAAATATGTAGGATGAGTTGTATAGGAATTGCTGTATTTTTTTAACGCAAAGGAATTTAGCTCATGGAGTCTGCATAGCTGATATGAAAGAAATATTCATTGACTTTACCGAGAGAAGGACGATTTTCTGCGATGAAGTTTTAAGCATAGAGTACAATTACTTATAGCTCCATGGTCTTAATTTTTAATTAAAATAAATTTATATAGTATTGTGATGAATGACATGAATGGGAAATTATTTATGAATGAAATGCTGCTTTTTTAGAGAGAGCCAGGCGTGTTATTTTTTCTATGACGTCATTTGAATGAATTTCAGTTGTTTCCGATGAAGTTTTTAAATTTCGATGAAGTTTATCGTGGTATTATGATAATTCTAAAATTGTTACCGAGTAATATATCATATTTTAGAGATGTTTAAACCAGGAAATTTATATTTCAATGCCGTCATTTGAATGAAGTTCATTTTTTTCGATGATTGTTTAAGTTTTCAAATATAATAAATCAATGTAGTATTGTGAGAAGTTTTAAAATATTATCGAGGAATGTATTGCATTTTAGATATGTTTAAATAAAATTGCATTGAAGTTGGAAAGTGTTTCATAATCAATGCTTTAAGCATGGTTGATCTTTCTTGTTGTTTTCCATGTGCCTGAATTTCTTTCCTTTTCCAGATATCTTCTTTTTTATATATTTTCTAAATTTTCCTTTGAAAATTGTATTATTTTCTTTCATTTTAATCTATTTTTCATTATGTTAATATATCTCAGTCTAAATTTTATTTTTCAATGATCTCTTTATCTTTATTCGTAATAACCATTTTCCCATTATCGAAAAATGGACGTACTTGTCAAGTTCAAATATAATGTAAAACTGTCTATTTAGCCACAATATTTTCCTTCAGTTGTTATCTTTTTAGACCTAAATAAATGTTCGTTTGGCGGGATGGTAGACCTTTGGTGCCTCCTGAGTGCAGAATGTATCCTTTCCCGGCCGTGCAGTTAGCTGCTCTAAACCCACAATGTGAGTCTCACGGTCTGGGATCTTCAGCATCCAGTTGAGGTTGCCAGCAAAACGTTCAGTTTTTAGACCCGATAATTTGTCTGGTGAAACACTCTTAGCAGATTCTAATAACTGCTGCCATTGAACCATTCACAAGTTCAGCTGTTTTTGTTAGTTCTCATACACATATGTAGAACTCCCGGCCGTTCAAATAGTTGCTCAAGTCCTTTGGATGAGTCGAACGGCCTGGGTTTTCAACACATATGTAGAACGTGCACGATAATTTCGTGTTTTAAAATCCATCAGATTGTGTCTCTTATCCTTTATTTCTTAAACAATGCATGACGTTTCTCCTTGCACGTCTGCATCTTTCCGTTCATATATATTTTCAGTGATATAACGAAGGCGATACATGCGGGATAGCAAATTTGCATAATACAGCCTGGTTGCCATAATTCGGCCACTCAGTGCGGTATACACCGCAGAACAGAATCTATACTGTAAAACATTTTGCAGCCTTTGCTCATTTTTTCAGCTACTTTGTTCATAATTTCAGTAAACTATCAATATAACCGAAGCTACAGGTGTTCATGAAAATTCCAGCTCCATATCTGAAATATTCAGCCAACTATCGTCTGCCTAAGTGGCGTTATTTTTGTGTGTATATATATATATATAATATCATAACTATCAGAAACTTTACACTCCATTACGTAGGGCTAATCCCCCTAAATCTTTTAGTAACATGCTTGCAAATGTTTTATAGTATAACTAAGCCTATTTTGAATTAAAATTACTATTTTTAAACCTAAACACCATACATTGTTAAACAAAATGAAACTTGTTAAAACAGTTACCATTTAATATTTTAAGAATGTTAGTTTCCCAGGCTAAAATACTAATATTGACAACAATTCACCGACATACCTGTATTGTGCACGATATTGGTAACCGTTGCACTATTCCATCATGACTGTGGTCAACATCTCTTATCCTCATTCACAGACAGTGGCAAAATGATTTGGGGTCAATTTTTCATATCCCCCCTTTCTGTTCCAAATACGCATAACAACCGTCACTCTTATCAACTTATTCAGTCCGCTCCTTTCCCGAATATCGATTTTTTGGGTTCTCTCTCCCCTTATCGTCCAACCACTAAAAGTTCTACCATTTCTCCAGACTCACGCCGCCGATGGAGAGCTGCGATTTTAATAAAAAGTAAAACGAGGTAATTGTGTCATTACAAAAGGTGCCATTTATTTGAAAATGTTCATTTCGATTTGAAAAGCAGTTTTATTAAATACGAATAGGCTCGTAGTCACAGTAATCCCCAAAAGGTATATTTCCACAGCTGGGAAACGCGTTTCATTGCGTAGATACTATTATCCGTGAACCGCTTTCGTGATTTTTAGTGTCTTTCAGTACATAATAACCAATAACTGGTGTCTGTAATATGAAGTTAGTGTCTGTAATAGAAGCACTATTCCTAGCTTCAGAAAACATAAATGCAGTAAACTCTGATGAAAGAAACCAAGAAGTTTTTCTCACTGACTGTCAAGGTGCAAAATATTAGCTTAGAGTGGTTCTAGCCCAAGCAAAAACAGTAGAGTCAATAATACTAAACTCGCTGTTAAACAACGTAATGGAAGCAGGTTGGACTATTTTGAATCAGTGAATCCCAAGCCACTGCGAATTCTCAGGAAATAAACGCGCTGACCATTTGGCAAAGGAGGGCAGCTATATGTCCCAGAATGAGAAAACGTAACTTACCATCAAGCTGTGACTTACCCCGTAACTTACTGTCAAGCTGTAACTTACCCTGTAACGTACCATCAAGATAAAGTGGAAGTATGCAATAAAATTAATCTAATTGTAAAAGACGACCATAAGAAAATTTTCAAAAGCAACAACTGATAAGTCGCCGGCCGTCCAACTAGTTACTCTAAGTCCTCTGGACGAGTCGGACGGTCTGGGTCTTCAACTGATAAGTCGAATTCCACCCAATGTCCCAAGAAGATACTCTCATCAAGAGCACATTTCTTCCCCCCACTCTAAGACCCCAATGTAATTATGAAGGACGACCATCTGAAATTCTGACAGAAATTATCTGAGAATATCTTCCCTGCCATCTTGTGGTGGCAAACTCGTATCATACTGAACGGCAAGAAAAGAAATAACATTCCAACTTGTTAAGATAAAAAACTGATTCCTAGCTTTATTAACGCCTTCCTATATGTTGGTTTTGTATGCCATTTGCAACCTGACAGCAATGGATTATAGTGTCAGTCTCGTATACAGGGAAAATAGCGGCTATGAGTTTTCATTCAGTTATTGTTGGTAATCAGCCATCCCATAGTAAAGGACGTCGAAAAAAGCAACCACAGCAAACGTACTATGTACCTGCAGTGAGTGTGTGATTTTATGATTTGGAGAGCTCGTTTATAAGCGAATTCTATGACTGTGAGCATGTCAAGTGTGTGCTCATGCGCCTGATATCGATATTACTTTCCTTATACAAATAGTATAAAAATCTGATGTGGGCAACACATGATTTTCCTTATATAATGCAATGAATTTACTACTTCTACAGTAAAACAAGAAAGATCAATCATGCTTAAAGCATTGATTATGAAACACTTTCCAACTTCAATGCAATTTTATTTAAAACAGTCGAAAATGCAATACATTCCTCGGTAATATTTTAAAACTTATCATAATACTACATTAATTTATTATATTTGAAAAATTAAACCTTCATTGAAAAACATGAACTTCATTCAAATGACGGCATTGAAATAAAAATTGCCTGGTTTAAATATATCTGAAAAGCGATACATTCCACGGTAATATTTTTAAAACTATCATAATACTACGATAATTTATTATATTTAAAAACTTCATCGAAAACAACTGAAATTAATTCAAATGACGTCATAGAAAAAATAAATAAAAAGAACGAATATGAGTCTGCAGGGAAAGACATGTGCTGTCCACATCAGAATTTTTAACAATATTACAACAATGATTTATAGAAGTGAACGGGGATTATTTTCAGGCCATTTCGAAAAAAATGTATGATCTATATTTAAAGATCCATCAAATTTTTGTCGAATAAAATGTTCAAAAAATTTAAGCTGTGTACCAAATTTTAACTCTCTAGGACGTAGGAAAGTGCATTAAAAATGCCATCAAATAAATTTACCATGAAGAGTTATATAAAATTTAAAAAAATGAAAAATTGTTATCTACCAAATTTATTTTAAAATGTGACGCCACTCCCATATGCAAAACGTTTAAACAAATGGAGAGATATTTATTATATAATATATCTCTCTTTTCTTTCTGGAAGATATCGCAAAGTCAGAATTTAATTGAATTTGTTTTTTTCACTATATTAAATAATTTTTAATTAAAAAACTACTTAACATATTTTACTGAATTTTTTTTTATATATTCTATGGGATAATGTGAATATTTTCTAAAAATTTCGAAGCAATTCGTGAATTTTAAATTTACTTAAAAAATGTTTGAAAAATTAGGTCCCATAGGGTTCAATGTATTTCATTTTTTCAACCCGGGTTCAATAAAAAACTAATTGGGTGATATTATTTATTTATATTCCCATAGGTCCTACAGACCGTCTGAACAACATACTAAAATTTCATTTTGATAAAGTCATTTTTACGGCAGTTATCGTGCTAACGGACAGACAGACAGACAGACAGACAGACAGACAGACAGACAGACAGACAGACAGACAGAATGAACAAAGTCATAAACACTTTTCAACTTTGTTGTAAAGTGTTAAAAATAGGTTTTTCTTATAGTAGATACATATATTCTTTCCAAGATATTGAATTTTCGACAATTAGTCGTCATTTTCATTGATTTAGCGTCATTTTTATCCAATTGGCGAGATTTTCATTAATTTGACAACATATCAAAAAGTCGCCAAGTTGGCGACATTCCGCCAAATTCGTCGCCAAAATCTCGCCAAGCTTTACTGACGGAGAAATAAGTTATTCTTATAGCAGATAAATGACTATTGGCATTCAAATATAAAAGTATTACTCGAATATCATTTCTCATGAATGGAATGAGCTAGATCAACGAGAATGATGTCAACAAATTTATCGCATGGTATTACATATGAAAACTGAACATGTTTCTCAATAGGAAATATATATTTTTTTTATTTTATATGACTTTTTTGATAATTTTTTTGAAAAATGTGCAATATCTCGAGAACGGTTCGTGTTAGCGTTCTAAAATTTATGTCAATCGTTTTCTAATGAAAAATTACATAAGATATGTCTATTTGCGTAACATTATCAGCGGTTTTGATTTTTTGACGATTTTTTCAAAATTCCACTCGAAAATTTAGGGAGGTTCTGGACATTCGATTACATTTAAAAACAATAGGCTTCCAGTGTTTATGGATTGTGATTTTTGCACCAAATTTCGTTCGAATCGGTAAATTCGTTCGTCAATTATCGTCTCCACAGACTCACTGACACACACGCACACATACTTTCACACACACACACACAGACATCACTTCAAAAAGGTTTGATTCGAGATCAGGGATGCTTGAAACGTGCTCTTCCGTCGAAAACTCGCATTCGAATTTTCGACCCCGTCACAATACTTTCCTTATACATTATGTATATAAGGAAAGTAATATACATAAGGAAAGTATTGTGACGGGGTCGAAAATTCGAATTCGAGTTTTCGACGGGAGAGCACGTTTCAAGCATCCCCGATCACGAATCAAACCTTTTTGAAGTGATGTCTGTGTGTGTGTGTGTGTGTTTGAAAGTGTGTGTGTGTGTGTGTGTCAGTAAGTCTGTGGAGACGATATCTCACGAACGAATGGAGCGATTCGAATGAAATTTGGTACAAAAATTACAATCCATGAATACTGGAAGGTTATCGTTTTTAAACACAATCGAATGTTCAGAACCCTCCTAAATTTTTGAGTGACATTTTGAAAAAATCATCAAAAAAATCAAAACCTTTGAAAAAGTTATCCAAATAGACAGTTTTTATGTAATATTTCCTTAGAAAACGATTGACATAAACTTTAGAATGCTAGCACGAGCTGTTCTCGAGATATTGTCCATTTTCCAAATAAATTTATCAAAAAATCCCATAAACTAAAGAAAATATTAACTGTTGAAAAATATGCTCACTTTTTATATGCAATATCATGCTATAAATTGGGTGACATCATTCTCGTGGATCTAGCTCATTCTATTCATGAGAAAATATACTTTAAATAATAATTTTGTATTTGAACGCCAATAGTCATTTATCTGCTATAAGAAAAATTTATTTCTCCGTCCATAACGCTTGGCGAAATTTTGGCGACACATCTGGCGAAATGTCGCCAACCTGGCGACTTTTTAAATGTAGCCAAATTAACGAACATATCGTCAAATGGATAAAAACTACGCAAAATCAATGTAAATGACGACTAATTGAGGAAAATTTAATATCTTGGAAAGAATATAAGTATCTACTATAAGAATAACCTATTACTTTCCTTATATTCATAATGTATAAGAGGAAAGTATTGTAACGGGGTCGAAAATTCGAATTCGAGTTTTCGACGGGAGAGCACGTTTCAAGCATCTCTGATCACGAATCAAACATTTTTGAATTGATGTGTGTGTGTGTGTGTGTGTGTGTGTGTGTGTGTGTGTGTGTGTGTTTGTGTGTGTGTGTGTGTGTCAGTGAATCTGCGGAGACGATAACTGATGAACGAATTGACCGATTGGAACGAAATGTGGTACAAAAATCACAATCCGTAAACACTGGAAGCCTATTGTTTTTCTATGCAATCGAATGTTCGGAACCCCCCCCTAAATTTTCGAATGAAATTTTGAAAAAATCGTCAAAAAATCAAAACCGCTAATAAAGTTACGCAAATAGACATTCCTTATGTAATTTTTCATTAGAAAACGATTGACATAAATTTTAGAACGCTAACATGATCCGTTCTCGAGATATTGTAAATTTTTCAAAAATATTATCAAAAAGTCATATAAAATAAAATGACAATATTTCCTATAGAGAAACTTGTTCACTTTTCATATGTAATAGGATGCGATAAATTTGGCGACTTCATTTTCGTGGATCTAGCTCGTTCCATTCATGAAGAAAGATAGTTTGAGTAATACTTTTGTATTTGAACGCCTATAGTCATTTATCTGCTGTAAGAATAACTTATTTCTTCGTCCATAACGCTTGGCGAGTTTTGGGCGACGAATTTGGCGGAATGTCGCCAACTTGGGTGACTTTTTCAAATGTTGCCAAATTAACGAAAATTTCGCTAAATGCATAAAAACGACGATAAATCAATGAAAATTACGACTCATTGAAGAAAATTCAATATCTTGGAAGGAATATAAGTATCTACTATAAGAATAGCCTTTTTTTAACTGTTAAAGTAGTAAATCCATTGCATTATATAAGGAAAGTCATGTGCTGCCCACATCAGATTTTTTTTCATGTGAATATCTTGGGGTTTACCGGAAACACGGAAATCGGAGAGCACGAAAGATGTAAACTCTTTGGACGCTTATACCTCCAAACTTAATGGATAATAATGTAAATATATATATACATATATATATATATATTGCCAGAAATAGAGTCCAGCTTACGAATGTATGAAAATAATTTCAATACTTTAATGTTTTGAACCTTTTCTTTTTCGAAAAACTCAAAAAAGTATTTTTCTGAACGAGATTTATTCCCCCTTACTTTCAATCGAAATATCTTCGAAACTATAAAATATAAATATAAAAAAATAAAGAACAAAAATATGTGTTAGGAAATTTAATTTATAAATCCATATGTATTTTTTAAAAGAATTTTATAGTTTTCGAATAAATGTCTTGTTAAGCTGAATAAGATTGAATTTTCAGTTTTTCAAGTTTGCAATGCTTATATCTCAAAAATTAAAAGTGCTACGAACAATAAGGAAGAATCTGCAGTTCCTTAAAGCCTTAACGGTGTATATAAATGTATACTATATTTAGATTTTGGATAGATCTCACAGTTTTTGAGATATAAGCATTGTTATAATTTTTATATTTACTTTCCTTATATACATAATGTATAAGGAAAGTATTGTGACTGGGTCGAAAATTCGAATTCGACTTTTCGATGGGAGAGCACGTTTCAAGCATCCCTGATCACGAATCGAACATTTTGAAGTGATGTCTGTGTGTGTGTGTCAGTGAGTCTGTGGAGACGATATCTCACGACCGAATAGAGCGATTCGAATGAAATTTGGTACAAAAATCACAATCTGTGAATACTGGAAGCTTATTGTTTCTAAACATAATCGAATGTTCAGAAACCTCCTAAATTTTCGAGTGAAATTTTGAAAAAATCATCAAAAAATCAACACCTTTAATAAAGTTACGCAAGTAGACATTTCTTAAGTAATTTTTCTTCAGAAAACGATTGACATATACTTTAGAACGCTAGCATGAACCGTTCTCGAAATATTGCACATATTTTAAATAAATTTATCCAAAAAATCTTATAAATTAAAAAAAATATATTAACTGTTGAGAAACGTGTTGACTTTTCATATGTAATATCATGCAATAAATTGGGTGACATCATTCTCGTGGATCTAGCTCGTTCCATTCATGAGAAAAGATACTTTAAGCAATACTTTTGTATTTGAACGCCAATAGTTATTTATCTGCTATAAGAATAACTTATTTCTAAGTCCATAACGCTTGGTGAGATTCTAGCGACGAATTTGGCGGACTGTCGCCAACTTGGCGACTTTTTGAAATGTTGCCAAATTAACGGAAATCTCACCAAATGGATAAAAATGACACTAAATCAATGAAAATGATGACTAATTGACGATTATTCAATATCTTGGAAAGAATATAAGTATCTACTATAAGAAAAATCTATTTTTTTATTGTAAAAGTACTAGTAAATTGATTGTATTATATAAGGAAAGTCATGTGTTACCCACATCAGATTTTTTAGTATTATAACCTGGATTTTTTAAAGGGTGGGAAAAAGCTGTGATACTTAATGCAACGATTGTTACAGATCAGTCTCTTTGGGTACTTCTTGGTGAAATATTGATGCATAGATAAACAGAATAGATAAAAGTGGACGCATTCAATTACTATTTATGTGCCGCCGACAAATTTATTGATGCATAGATAAACAGAATAGATAAAAGTGGACGCATTCAATTACTATTTATGTGCCGCCGACAAATTTATTGATGCATAGATAAACAGAATAGATAAAAGTGGACGCATTCAATTACTATTTATGTGCCGCCGACAAATTTATTGATGCATAGATAAACAGAATAGATAAAAGTGGACGCATTCAATTACTATTTATGTGCCGCCGACAAATTTATTGATGCATAGATAAACAGAATAGATAAAAGTGGACGCATTCAATTACTATTTATGTGCCGCCGACAAATTTATTGATGCATAGATAAACAGAATAGATAAAAGTGGACGCATTCAATTACTATTTATGTGCCGCCGACAAATTTATTGATGCATAGATAAACAGAATAGATAAAAGTGGACGCATTCAATTACTATTTATGTGCCGCCGACAAATTTATTGATGCATAGATAAACAGAATAGATAAAAGTGGACGCATTCAATTACTATTTATGTGCCGCCGACAAATTTATTGATGCATAGATAAACAGAATAGATAAAAGTGGACGCATTCAATTACTATTTATGTGCCGCCGACAAATTTATTGATGCATAGATAAACAGAATAGATAAAAGTGGACGCATTCAATTACTATTTATGTGCCGCCGACAAATTTATTGATGCATAGATAAACAGAATAGATAAAAGTGGACGCATTCAATTACTATTTATGTGCCGCCGACAAATTTATAGACTAACTTCAATGTAAAATCTCGTCAGATATATTATATAAGTTTAATTTATTTACCGAAAAGCAAGTTAGTAAAATAATTTGATATTTTAAAGTCAAAGTCTATGGTCGGAGTATTCAGATGAAATTGGAACGAAAACTAAAAGTAAACCAACTATAAACAGTTAGCGAGTAGTTTGCAATGCTTTGAAAGCCTACAAACTAAATTAATGAATTTCAAAAAATCGAATCAACGTATTGAACTGTACTGGACTTTCATTTCATAAAATACCATTCATACAAAACAGTTTCAGCTCCTTTAGACTGGAGCCAGAGCTGGTTATTATTTTTACTTTCCTTATATACATAATGTATAAGGAAAGTATTGTGACGGGGGTCGAAAATTCGAATTCGAGTTTTCGACGGAAGAGCACGTTTCAAGCATCCCTGATCACGAATCAAACATTTTTGAGGTGATGTCTGTGTGTGTGTGTGTGTGTGTGTGTGTGTGTGTGTGTGTGTGTGTGTGTGTGTGTGTGTGTGTGTGTGTGTGTGTGTGTGTGTGTGTGTGTGTGTGAAAGTATGTGTGCGTGTGGGAAAGTATGTGTGTGTGTGTGTGTGTGTGCGTGTCAGTGAGTCTGTGGAGACGATATCTCACGAACGAATGGAGAGATTTCAATGAAATTTGGTACAAAAATCATATTCCATGAATACTGGAAGCCTATAGTTTTCAAATTCAATCTAGTGTTCAGAAGCCCCCTAAATTTTCGAGTGAAATTTTGAAAAAAAACCATCGAAAATTCAAAACCTTTAATATCGTTATGCATACAGACATTTGTTATGTAATTTTTCTTTAGAAAACGATTGAGATAAACTTTAGAACGCTAGCATGAACCGTTCTCGAGATATTGCACATTTTTTAAATAAATTTATCCAAAAATCTTATAAATTAAAAAAAAGTATATTAACTGTTGAGAAACATGTTCACTTCTGTTCAAAAATCTGATGTGGGCAGCACATGACTTTCCCTGCAGACTCAAATTCATATTTTCTTTATTTCTTTAATAATTCATTAGATTGGGTTTAATTGAATCAAATAACACTAAATTTGCATTTTTAATTCAATTTTTGTTTTTATTTGGTAATTGGACATTTTTCCGATATCGGCGTAACAGAAATGCATGAAATCTCAAATATCGTGAGAACGGTTAATCCTAAAGTATAATGGAGTGTGTTATATTCTTTTCCTTTTCAAAAATTGCGTATAAAACAAGAATTTAATTGATACATTTGAGCATACACTACTCAGTCTTTTTTTTTTAGATTTTGGCGATTTTGGCAGGTCATTTCGTAAAAAAGGGAGGTTGATCTTTTCCGAATCGTACCAAAATCTAATTAGCAGCGGAGTATCCCACAAGTAACTTATCTATCAAATTTTGTGAAATTTGGTCAATTAGTATTTTAACTAGAGTGGATACATGAAATTTTTGAGGACCATTTCGTAAAAAAAGGCGGGTTCTTTTCCGAATCGTACCAAATTCTAATCAGCACCAGAGAATGCAATAAGTAACGTATCTACCAAATTTTGTGAAATTTGGTCAGTTGGTATTTTAGCTAGAGCGGATAAATGAAATTATTGAAAGCCATTTCGCAAAAAGGCGGGTTCTGTTTTTACGAAGCGTGCCAAAAACTAATCAACACCAGGGCCATATCCAAGTGACTTACCTACCAAATTTTATGAAATTCGGTCCGTTAGTTTTTGAGTTAGAGTGGATACATACATTGCACAGGCACACAGACAGACACACAAACAGACGACACGCTAAAAATAGTTTTTTCGTATTCTAGAGGTCTCGAATCGTGAAGATCCGTCGAAAACTCGAGTTGCGATTTTCGACACGATTCCAATACTTTCCCTGCAATACATTACCATGTGTTGCAGGGAAAGTAAAAACGTAGACCTTTTTAGTTTAATTAGTGTCACTAAATTTTGTGTAGTTTTGCATAAATAATTAACGAAGGTGTTTTGAGCGAATTTTTTTAACTTTCTGTTGCTCGATTCACTCTATCTCTTTCGTTTCGTATTTAATATATTTTTTCGTATTGGCAACGCCCATTTTATTAAATCACATAAGTTATACAGTCCAAAGAAATTTCCCTATCTCTTCTGTAGTGACCGCTCTATTTTATTCATCCTGATAAATCAGACTCCTTTTTGTCTCCGAAACAATTGATCCAATATTTATAATGTTGCTAACGAAGTATTTCCATTTTGATTTAATCTAATCAACTGTTTATACTCAATAAGTAAAATACACTATTAAGGAAGGATAAGGACAACTTAAACAACGCATATAAGCACAAGTAACGAAATAATACAACATACAGCAGTTTCGAGGATGCGCTGGAACCCCTTCGTCAGTGCAAGAGAACTAATAAACTGGAAGTCCAAAAGAGGAATGGACGCAAAGGGAAGAAACAAAGGGGATTATACATCAAAAGCCTAGATTAACAGAGAACCAATCAGAAAGCAGCATGAAGAACAATCAAGCCAACCCAAAACGAGAAGTAACACATGAGATTGGCGTGCGCCAAAACAGAACAGGAATATCCCGACAAAACGAGTAAGTCCGAACCAGAATAAATGAGACCCAACAAGATGAAAAACAGGTTAAAATGGCACATGAGAACCCCAAAGGAATAGAACGAAGAAAGTGGAAAATTTTGCAAAGCACTCCGCCAGACCGCGAACAAAAATGAAGTACTGGACAAGTCATTCACTACATGACTGTTATACTGTTACTTATACGGTTACTCATTTTCAAATATAATTTAATCAATTGTCTGTACCGTTGCTAACAAAGTATATTTTCATTTTCAGATTTAATTTAATAAACTGATTACACTCAGTGTTTCGTTCAGGAATTTATTGACGCGGGACGAATGAAATTCTAGGACGGAGGGCAAGTTTTCTATTTGTCCTATATAAACATATCTAAATGCTGTCACATAAATAGAAACTAGATTAACATAAAATGTCTCCAGGGGATCTTCTCCCCCCTCTGAGGTATGCCTGAAAGAAACACTGATTACACTGTTCATAAGAACGTATTTTTATTTTCAGATCCAATTTCTATTGCGACCTTGGTCTACTCAGCTGATTTGTTTGCGGTGGCATAAGAGACAGGATTGGCGATTCTAGGTCATCATTCATATTTCCGTCCTTTCTGCCCTAAATTACCATAACAACCGTCCATCATTTTGTAATCCAACGATCCCTTGCGGACTTTTTCTCAAAATCGATTCCCTCTTGTCCCTTTCATTATTCTCTCTGTCATTGGACCACTAACGCTTCTTCATTCTTAATTGTATCGGTGTACGATTTGCTCATTTTAATAAAAAGCACAGCTAACCGATGCAATTATTATGGATGGATATCATTAATTTAAAATTCTTGCTTGCCTCTCTCTCGTACCATTATATAAATATATATATATATATATATATATATATATATATTTGAAATATGTAATAATAAGAATTATGTAATAATAAGAATTATGTAAAAATAAAAATACAATTCAAGTAATATTAACATCACCATAGAAGCAAATTCACGGCCATAATGCCGATAAGAGAAAAGAACAGAACCTTCCCAAATTCGATGATAAATCAGAATTAAATTCATCTTCAGGTCTGAGTATTTAATTCTAATTTACCCAAACAAATGCCTGTTTCAGATTAAGCAATAGTACATTACTATAAATGCTTAAACTCAGACTATAGGCATCAAAAAATGAAGAAAGGATACATTAAGAAAATTGTATTACCATGCGGCATGAACCCTTCTTCTTCTACCACGTGTATACACGATCAACCTCAACAGCTTAATCTGGAAGCACCGGAATGAACAAGTCGAAATTCTACCAGGGAGGCAGTACGAACGTTCACGGAAATACACCCAAACCCGTCCAGTGAGTCTAAGCTGGAGACTGGACAAGCAATTCAGAATACAACTTCCGAAACATGCAGAACTGAATATGAATATGAATCAAAGATGAAAATTCCTACTAAACAAGTAATTCATAGGAAAACTGGATAATCGAGAATGCCACTATACACCATTATAAGGGCGCTCAAATTGTAGTTTCAATACTGACAAAAGTTACATTTTTTTGCGAAAATAAAATTAAAAACATTAATGTTAATGCATCTTATTTTCCGATTTTTTGATTTTTCTAATGTTTTTGACTTAGTTTATTATTTTTCATTTTTATTTATTTATATAATTAATAAATAATTATATATAATATACACACACATATATATATATATATATATACATATATATATATATATATATATATATATATATATATTTTCCTCTCTCTCCTGTATGTTAGTCACTATAATTGGGAATGTTTTCTAGGATGTTATCGAGTGAAATTTGATACACTGAGTTGATAATTTTAATAACAAAATTGGGGGGATATGCATTATTAGTCGCTGTACTCAATAATTCCATAAAGTGCGCTAATTTATAATATTCATCACAAATTTTATTGATTCTAAGAGCCTGGTTTATTATAATATTTCTAAATACAGATATATGCAGACAAGAGTCAAAATGTTGAATTTTTGATGTATTAAATTTAAAATCCTATATATATATATATATATATATATATAATATATATATCAATATCACCTACATAAATACATAGCTTTACACAAATTCAAGGCTATCTTGGATATTGTGCTTTTTGAAAACGTTTTATTCAATGGTATGAATTATTATAGGCAAGTAAAAGGTATACCTATGGGGGGAGGCTGCTCCTCGATGATGGCAGATCTATACCTCCATCACTATGAAAAAGGCACACATATATTAAACGAATTGCCGTATTTCCGTTTTGTGGATGATATACTTGTGGCACATCAGAAAACCAATATTAAATTTAACTTCGACTTTTACCCTGCACAATTGGATTTAATCGAAACTCCTGCAGATTCTGCCGATGAAATTAATTACTTGGATATTATCATTCACTTCGCTGAAGATGAACCCTTGTATACGATACTTTATGATAAAAGACGACATTTCAAGATTAAAGTGAATTATATTATCAATTGGAGGTCTAATTTAAGTCAGAAAGTTTTTCGTAATATCGTAATGAATCACTTTATACGGAACGCCCGCTTGCATACTTATAAAAAAGACCGTATAAAAAGTGATGTTATATTTATCAAGGAGGCTATAAAACAAGACTATCCCCTTGGATTCCTAAGACATATTTATAATACCTATCATAATAAAACAGTCAACGCATTTGAAAATGATTTTGGCAAACGTTTAGTTTTGGGTTATAAATGGCAACGATGGTGTTAGTCCTATACACTCTACTCCCTTCTCTCTTTTGACTGAGGGATTTCAGTTGGACGTTTTACTTTTCTTGTGTGTTGTCACTCTGGATTCTGACTTTGTATGTATATCCTTGCTTTTACAGCTTCGTAATGGAGTCCATTTGTTCCTTGTTCGGACTGTTTTGTGCGTCTTTTGCTTTGACGTTTGTACGGAGATTGGCCTCAGGTATTTTTCGGCTCCGGGAGTGTTTCCTTTGGAATAAAAGTCGACTTTTAACCGGGGAACTAGGGGTCACCACCCCCCTAGGCCTTTTCAAATTTCCCTGTTGGCTTTTCTCCACCCCCCCCCCTTTTTTGAGATTTCTTTGTAGAATTTTTCTCTTTTATATATATATATATATATATATATATATTTATATTACATATATATATATATATATTATATATATATATATATATATATATATATATATATAAATATATATATATATATATATTAAAATTGCAAATCAAATGGTAGAATGGAAGAGTAGTAACTCATAATACAATATCTTAAAATTTGCCTACAAAATACAATGAGATAAAATGAAATTCAACCATAATGAGGTAATTATAATACATATTACAGTTTTTCCAGCCATCCAAATTGCTACTCTAAGTCCACGGACGAGTCGGATGGTCTGGGCTTTCGACATATTACAGTTCAGAAAGCTAAAGTTAATCAACAAATGTCAATGGTGAGGAATCGAAAAAAGGAATACAAAAATAATCAAGCATTAAAGCTTGCATGTGGAAGAGCTCTAGGCTTAAAAATAGTTCATTTCGAAAAAATTATTTTTCAAGTCCTAATATTTAAACGAAATGAACACAAAAATGCTTGTTTCTGAAACACAAGATAGAATTTATCTATAAACATGTGTTATTAGGACACACACACACACACACACACATATATATATATATATATATATATATATATATATATATATATATTACACTCCCCTCCAAAAAATAAGCACAAAATGCAAATTCTCAGATCGCGAACGGAAGGATGAATTTTATTGGACAAAACTCACTGTATACTTTGAGTACAATATGCAAATATAGAAATAATATAAATGCATAACAGCAATTGGCTCTGTGTCAAATACGTAAATCAGCGTCTTGATAAAAACAGGTGTTTCCTTCTGTGCGTCCTTACTTCTACTACGGACGTTAGCGTGAAAATCCGAAATAGCTATTTCATTCGATGTGTCCCAAAGAAAGCGTTTAAGGTCAATGATGGTCAACTATGGCGAGCCGACAGGTTAGAATCCGGCCAATCTATTGGAGTAGTTGTTGAATTCTTCAGAGTCCACCATTCTGTGATGCCATGCTTAATGGCCCAATTCCAAAACAGCGAAACAATAATCAGAAGCCAGGCTCGGGTCGCCGTCGAGTTACAATGTCTTCCGATAACCGCTACTTAACGTTATTGAATTCGTTGTTGCAACCGGCAAGCAAAGGGACCTACTTTACGTTCTAGCCTCGCTGCAGCTACAGGTAACCCTGTATCTGCTACAACTGTGAGAAAGAGATTGCATCCACGTGGCTTTTATGCGCGGGGGCCAACCATTTGTGTTCCATTGTCTGCGAGGCACCCATCTCCAATGGTGTCAGGAACACGTCAGTAGGATCATAGACGATTGGAGCAATGTTTTATTCACCGATGAGTCCGGATTCTCCTTACAGTCGGACGACCGATGGATTTTTTCGTGAAAAGAGGCTGGTGCAAGGTATCAAGCGATTAACATGATAAAGCAACACTCATTTTCTGGTGGTGGTACCTTTGTATGGAATGGTAATTCTTTTGGTGGACGTACTGACCTCCATTTCTTCCTCAACGGTACTGTGACTGGCCAAAGATATTGTGACGAAATCCTCCATCCCTATGTTCGCCCTTATGCGGGTGCAATAGGTTCTGAGTTTGTTCTTATGGGTGACAATGCCGGACCCCATAGAGCTCGTATCGTAAGCAATTACCTAATGACAGAGGGAATCCAGCGAATGGAATGGCCAGCTTATTCTCCAGACCTAAACCCAATAGATCATGTATGGGATGCTCTCGGGAAAGCAGTAGCTTCCCCACAAACTCTTCCAAACACTACCCAAGAGCTCCAACGAGATCTCATACAAGAGTGGCGATTACTGCCTTCCCACCTCATTGAGCACTTAATCGGTGGCATGAAGCGTCGTTGCCAAGTCTGCATTAGTGTGAAAGTAGGTCATATTCCTTATTGACGGACATTTCACATTCAAAACAACGACCTGCCGTTTTCTCCATTTTTTTTTATTTCTTTTTAATGTGTATGTATACATCCGAAACTCTTTTTTTATGCAAATAATAGGCAGAATCCTATTCTATGTTACTGTAAAATTTGGAATAAATTGTTGTATTCGTTTCTGGTTTATGCCTGATTTTCACTTTTGTGCTTATTTTTTGGAGGGGAGTGCATATATATAAACTATCCGCCATAGAAAATGCAACACTATGAAGCTTTGGCCGTATAATTATGCAAATTACAAATTTGGATTTGTTGGTTCCTTTCCACTGATGAAGGTGGTCCAGTGTACCCTCGAAGCATCTGTATGCTGCATTATTATTTTATTTGTGTTTAAACACGGAGTTCATACATTCATGTCTAAAAGTTAAGCATAATTCGTAAAATGCGAAAAATTCAGAGTTAATATGGATACAATGGTTCACAATCAGTTGTGGAGAATCGTGGGACGAAAGTAAATCATTGTGCATATCCAAAACAGGTAAGTCGATATCGACATGCACAAAGCACCGGCGCACGTTGGAATGAGTATAAAACGGCTTCGAGCGGCATAGCAGGTTGAGGCAGAATTTCGCAATTGCTGTGGTACGGAGCGTTATTAACAATCAAAAAGGACGAAAAATTTTACAAAGATGCACACTGAATATTTTTTTGAATGGACGAATTATTGGAATATTGGAATCCGGTCGATCTCAAACCGAAGCGTCTCGAATTTTAATTGTGCCTCAGTGTGTGATCTCCAGACTGTGGCAGAGGTTCTAAACCATTGGAGATGTTACCCGGCGACCAGTACCAGGTTGGCCAATGGTAACAACCGTTCGGCAAGACCGATATTTGGTGACAACAGTGCGGAGTCAGAGAAACCGTTTTGCCAGACAACTGGGTTCTGCCCTGACAGCCTTGGGGTATACTTTTACTTGGGGTATTTTCTTGCTCGGCCTTGGGCTTCAAAGCGGCCTTAAGCCATTCGTGGCAGGTGCCAAAGTCTGAGATTATAAACAAACATAAGCCCTGACAGCCGCCACAGGAGTCACTGTTTCGAGATAAACTGTTTACAGGAGACTCAGACACGCTGGTCTGTATGCCAAACAACCAGCAGTTTTCATCCCCCTGACGTCTGCACAGAAACACGCGTGTTTACATTGGAGTTTGGAACATCGGCAGTGGAATGGACAACAGTGGGGCAATGTCATGTTCAGTGACGAGTCCAGGTTTAGCCTGCAAACTGATTCTCGTCGTACTACGATCTGGAAAGAACGTGGAACGCGTTTTCACCCGGGAAACATCACGGAAAGACACTGTTTTCCGTTTTTGAGAGTCATGGTCTGGGCAGACATCATGATGGACGGCCGCACAGACCTCCACATCTTTGACACGGGGTCGGTTACCGGTCAAAGATACAGAGACGATGTCCTTGATCCTACCGTTCGATTATTTCGAAGTGCTGTTGGTCCTTATTTCACTTTCATGGATGATAACACGCCTCCTCACCGTGCGGTCTTGTTCGAAGACTTTCTTCAAACTGAAGCTATCCAGCACATGCAGTAGCCTGTCAACTCTCCTGATCTGAATCCAATAGAGCATGTGTGGGATATGCTCGTGACACATCTTGCAGCCTTCAACTCCCAACCAAGCTCCGTTCTGGGATTGAAAACTGATCTCCGTGAGGCTTGGAGCTCTTTAAGCACACAACTCATCCCAACTGCATTTAGGGAACCACCAAGATATCGAAAATAGGGGAAAATATATTTGATCACCCTGTATCATAAAAAGTTGGAAATGATTTGTAACTTTCACAAAATAGTTGACTAGCTTTGTTCAATGTGTATAAGTATTTTCGTAAAACGAAAACGTATATTCGTGAAGATATAAACGTTTCTTTAACAAAAACACATTTTGTTACATGTTTTTTGCTTACAATATCCATAGGTTTCAATCAAATTTCACGAAACTTACAGAACATTTTTCAACGTCCAAGAAAAACAATATACTTCAATTGAAAATTAAAGCAATGAATATACGATAAGATATAAGGATTTGAAGATTCTGTAGTGAATACTGTAGGGCAACTTCTATAAAAAAATCCACAGGAATATCGTGAAAATTCACAAAGATATCAACAAAGATAAGTGATCAGTTTTTCTCTGACTCTCTGAATGTACCTGGATGATAAGGGGGGTTCCACAAATTTACATTTTATAAATTCAGCGGACACCTCTGTTCTGAAAATGAAATAGTCCAATTTTATGCACATAATGATTAAAAGTCTCCGGACACACCCTGATCATTATTTTGTATAAAATTGAACTAGTTCATTTTTAGAACAGGGGTGTCCGATGAATTTGTAAAATGTCAATTTGTGGAAACCCCCTTATCATCCAGGTACTTTCAGAGAGTCAGAGAAAAACAGATCACTATATCTTCGATATCATTGGGAATTTTCACGATATTTCAGTGTTTTTTTTATAGAAGTTGCCCTACAGTGTTTACTACAAAATCATGAAAGAAAACTGTTGCTATGTTTCGCACCTGAGCAGTTAGAACTTAGTTTCTTCAAATGCTTATATCTCATCGTATATTCAATGCTTTAATTTTCAATTGAAGTATATTGTTTTTCTTGGACGTTGAAAAATGTTCTGTAAGTTTCGTGAAATTTGATTGAAACCTATGGATATTGTAAGCAAAAAACATGTAACAAAATGGGTTTTTCATTTTTAAAGAAACGTTTAAATCTTCATGAATATACGTTTCTGCTTCACGAAAATGCTTATACACATTGAACAAAGCTAGTTAACTATTTTGTGAAAATTACAAATCATTTCCAGCTTTTTATGATACAGGGTGATCAAATATATTTCCCCCCTTTTTCAATATCTTGGTGGTCCCCTAAATGCACAAGTCACCGAAGCTTTACTGAAAAGTGTGCGTTCAAGCATGTTCTTTACATTGCCAAAGTTACAGAACCCTTCGCCAAGTATTTGTTTAGAAATTTGAAAAACATTCTAACATCCAAAGTCGCTATGCACACGTAGGAGATGAGTTTCTCGACCACTTCGTGACAGGTGATGACAATTGGGTTTAACACCATACGCCTGAATCCAAACAACAATCGCTGCAATAGCACCTTAAGCATTCCCCAAATGCAACAAAATTTAAAACTTCAATTTCAGCCAAAAAAAAAAATCATTGCTTCTGTTTTCTGGGACAGAAAAGGCATTCTTCTAATTGACTTCATGCCTCCCGGCACCACAATTAATGTCGCTGCATATAGCCAAACCTTCCAACCCTTTCGTAAGTGCAAGAGAACCAATAATCCCAAAGTCAGGACTTCGGCGTCGGAGGGGATTTTGGACTTCGAGTTTTGGGTTCTCTTGCACTGTTGAAGATGATCCAGCGCATCCTCAGAACATCCATTATTGTGTTATAAATGCTTATATACGCTGCTCACGTTTTCCGTATTTTTAGAATGTTTTAAGAATTTTCGAATTTATTCTTTTGAACTTGAGGTTCTCCTTGATGAAACGCCCGATAATCAGCCTCTTACGTCTGCCGATTGAAAAATAATCGTATCCAATTTTGTTAGATTGTAGCTTCCATAGACTTACAGACGACCAGATATTGAAAAAATTGTTGATTTGTATTCTGGTCTACTCAAAACATGCACATCCATTGAAAGCTAGCGCCATATTTTTGACTCCGTCGCGAAACTTTGCTTTAAAACCGAAAACTATTTCCAAATTTACATCTAGGACAACCTAGGCCGTGGCTTAGGGTTGCAAGGCCTTAGGGTCGCACGGTTTAGGGTCGCACATGGCTTAGGGTCGCACGGGTAGTATATTATTCTTTTAGCATTATTATTTTAATCTGGCTAATGATAAAACTGTTAAAAATTTAATGCAAAATACTGATATTAATATCATATTTTTACTTTATCATACATACTATTGAGAAAATATTGTTACCACGAAAATTATCGAATTTGAGTTTGAATTTTAATGCCACTGTGTGTTTTAGAATCTCTTGCATTCGCTCTGACTATTTTTAGAATGATGTCTTTCTGTCTGTCTGTAGCCGATTTCTTGTGCACACGATAACTGGCTCAAATACTCATATATTTTCACGAAATTTTATACCCGGCTTATGAAAAATGAAAACTATGGATTTTTTTTTAATTCGAACTTAAGCTCCGAACTTTATTCGAAATTTTATATTCTGGTATGAGAAAGCGGAGTCGAGCCACAGTCCAGTTCATTGGGCGCGGTAGCCCAGTGGTTACAGCGCGGGAACTGCACTCGGTAGGCCTGGGTTCGATTCCCGCCACTGCCAAAACTGCCGCCGTGTTCACGAGGAGTACGATCACGTTAACCATGTGGGCCCGTAAGTCCTTCCAAGAGGTTGGTGGTAGGGGAAGGAGGGTACAGTCTCTGTGGATGTCTCCCCCGCTGTGTTCCGGTCTAAATTGGGTGGCACTTCCCGGCCGTCCAAACAGTTACCTTACACCTTCCTGGTAGGTCGGGCGATCTGGATCTCAACAACAACAACAATCCAGTTAATTTAGTTTGGTTACAAGACGATTATTTAATCTTTACCGAATATCTATATTGCATGCACGTCAGACACACGCAATAACGTGGCCAGAAAAAAATTGGAGTGGAAAGGTTGTAACCAAATATTTCGTCTCCCATTTCCCCAAATATCGTTTCTACAAACTTTAATGGATTTCTAACGGTTTCTAGGGGGGGATTGTAACCCCCAAATCCCCCCTTGGAGACCCTACATACACACAGTCGTTGAGCGGAAAATAGTTTTCCCTATTCTAGAATACTCAAAACGGGTATATGCAATGTAGGATGAAAAAGTTCGGAGACTGCGCTGACATCTCCAACCCTGCTTGGAGGTGAGGGAAACTATTTTACCATAACGTAGAGGCACATGTGGCGGTAGATGTGAAAAGGAAGAAGCAGGTCCGCAGTGCTGGGTTTTCCCAGACAATGCGTGTCAGTGAACTGTAGTCGTTCGCGTTTGTCAAAAATGGAAATGGCGTTTGAAGAACCACGTGCGAATATCAAATTCTGTTCTTCAAATGCCATTCCCATTTTTGACGGATGCGAACGACTATAGTTCACTGCCACGCATTGCCTGGAAAAACACCTGCTTCTTCCTTTTCACATCTCGCGTCAGATGTGCCTTTACACCACGGTAAAATAGTTCCCCTCTCCTCCAATCAGGGTTGGAGATATCAGCACAGTCTCCGAACATTTTGATTCTACCTTGTAGTTCAAAAACTAGAGTTTCAATTTAAATACTATTCCGATACTTTCCTTACTACAACAATATCGGTGATCCATTTCCAGTGAGGTGGTGATCTCCAAACGAGGCTGACCTAGTACCTTAAAAGCTCAAGAGGCGCTTCTGGCCAGTCTCATATGACGTCATCCTTGAAATAACATCGATTGCTGCGACTTTAAAAATAAATGATAAATCTCCCCACCAGAAATGCATTCCTAAAATACTTATTAAAAACACCTCATCGTTTTTAGAAAAAAAATTCCTAAAAAGCTTATTAAAAATATTTTTGTAGTTTTTAAAAAACATCCCTAAAAAGCTTATTAAAAACATTTTTTGTAGTTTTTAAAAACATTTCATAAACTGAATAAAAAGGAAATAACGGACAGACATATGATTTCATTGAAATGGACAATTATTAATTTCTACAGAACTGCCATATTGGAACCTTTCATATATACTTAACATTTTGCTAAGAGCACCTACTTTCAAATTAATGCTTGGAATTTTTCTTTCCCCTTTGCAACATTTTCTTTTCCCGTCTTTGTCTGGAACAAATATTGATCCTAACTCCATCAGCACCTAGCCAATATCGATTATATCTTTTTTTTTTCATCGAAATGGCCTCTACAATAAGTACACTAACTGATTGCGTGTGTTTTTCGTTTGAGTAGCAGGCATTACGCAAAACGGTGGGTTGCAGCTTGAGAAATTCTTAGTTTGTGTTTTGTACGTGTGTCAGCTGTTGAAATGTTTGTTAGGCGTAAGTAGTAGTTAAAAAAACATCTTTTCGGATACATATATTATAAAGATTAACAATTCATATTTAAGACTTCAATAGCTTCAAAACAATGCCCTTCCCGTGAAATGTCAAAAATTCCAAAGTTACATCCATTCACAGTACGTAAAAAGATGATTTTTTTTATTTTGCATAAAATTGTATGAGGATAATTTTCCTAAATATAATTGGTAGGACCGGGGGACTGTATAAACATTATATTTCGTATTTCTTTCAGAAACGCATTTATTGATTTAAACTGTTTCTAAGATAATAGATTTTAAAATTTAAAATATTTTTGCAATTGGAAGTGTATCTCTGTGACTAACGGTTGAGGAAATAACCATTGGGCACCAATAGCTGTAGACACCCTGTGTATATATATATCAATCGCAATCCACCCCTGTCATTTTTATGTAATTCATAAGGTCACTCCCGTCTTTATATGCTTACAATCATATATATATATATATATATATATATATATATATATATATATATATATATATATATATATATATATATATATATATATATATATATATATATATATATATATATATATATATATATATATATATATATATATATATATGTGTGTGTGTGTATATAAATATATATATATATATATGTGTGTGTGTATATAAATATATATATATATATATATATATATTTAATATATATATATATATATTTATTACATATATATATATATATTTATATATATATATATATGTATATATTAGAAAAATGTAATAATAAAAATAATCAATTCAAGTAATCATGCAGCATTAACATTACCAAAGCAGCAAAACCACGGCCACAATGCCGATAATAGAAAAGAACACCATATATATATATTCTTTCTTAATGTAACTCAATCTAAATGTTAAAAAGCTTTTTACACAAATATCAGAGCATCCATCAACCAGAATAGTTTAGAAATAATAGAAACTATAAATTTCTTTCGCTTTTCTTATTACTACTTTTATAATCTCATTATATTTTCACCGAAAATAATTACTTCGAAAGGCAAAGGAACAATTTAGCAGAACATCTTACTTAGACTGATACTTAAAATATTTTTTTACTCCACGAAAAAACATCGTTTTATGCTTCCAAAAATTATAGCAGTACGATATATAAAACAAAGTCATAAACACTTTTCAACTTTGTTGTAAAGTGTTAAAAACGAATATGTAGTTTTTCTCTGAGTCACCTGTGCTTTTATGAAATTCAACTGAGACAAAATGCATTTGCATATATATTGTTTTGTGGAGGTGCATAAAGAAAACGAATATTTAATATTTTGGTTTCATTTAGCTGAGCGTTGCCACCGCTAAACTATAAAGTAAGTACGTATTTTGTAAGCTAAAATTTAATACTCAAAATTGCATTTGCACCCGCGGCTAAAACGTAGTATACAAAAATAAACATTTTTATTTTTTTCTTATGATACACTCAAGTATTTATTTCCCGAAAGTATTTAAATTTAAGATTTGGACTAATATTCGCGTTTGAAGGCCTCCTGAATATAGTTTGAACAATTTTTAACATTTTGCGACATAGTTAAAAAGTGTTTATGACTTTGTTCATTCATTCTGTCTGTCTGTCTGTCTGTCTGTCTGTCCGTTCGCACGATAACTGCTGTTAAAATGACTTTATCGAAATGAAATTTTAGTATGTTATTGAGACGGTCTGTGATACATACGGGAATGTAAATGAATAATATCACCCAATTAGTTTTGGATTGAACCCGTGTTAAAAAAATGAAACACATTGAACTCTATGGGCATTTTTAAGCAAATGTAAAATTCAGAAATTGTTTCGAAAATTTTAAGAAATATTTAAATTATCCCATAAAATACATAAAAAAATTTCAGCGAAATATGTTGGGTTGTTTTCTAAATAAAAATTGAAATAATAATTTCACCCATATTATATGACAAGATCACGTAACCAACTTAAAAATAAAATATGGCATCTATCTTTTCTCCAAGTGTCAAAATCGTGATTTTTCAAGTTCTTTTTAATTTAGTGTAGCATCCGTTCTAAAATGGCTTTATTTTTGAGTAATTTTTGTGCATCTATATACTGCGCTACGCAATTACAATATTTTTGAGATTAAATGAT
Source organism: Amaurobius ferox (assembly GCA_951213105.1). NCBI lineage: Eukaryota > Metazoa > Arthropoda > Arachnida > Araneae > Amaurobiidae > Amaurobius > Amaurobius ferox. Next base: position 34,826,142 of record OX578148.1, read on the forward strand.
CATCAACCTTTAATTATTTTTACACCGAAGCCTAATTTTAACATATGCAGAATGTAAACACATCAAGCTGTAAGATGAGTTGTATAAGAATTGCGGAATTTTTTAACGCATAATTATTTAGCTCTGGAGTCTGGAAGCTGATATGAATGAAACATTAATTGATTTTACATAGAGAAGCAGACGATTCTATAGTATTGCCTTTTTCGATGAAGTTTTAAGCATGGAGATAGAAAGTGCTTTTAACTCCATGATCTTAAGTTTTTAAGTAAAATAAATTATTGTAATATTATGATAATTTTAAAAGTATCATGTGTCACGTTTTAGAGATGTTTGTTTAAAAATCATTGCAGTTGGAAAGTGTTTCATAATCAATGTTTTGTGCATGATTGATCTCTCTTGTTATGTATGTTTTAGTGTACTTATGCAAAGAGCAACATATCGATATAAAATATTACATAAGACAGATCATGCACATAATTTGAACCATCTATATTTCTTTGTCAGTTTCATGGTTATAATAAATATCATTGAAAATTTAAGACCTTGAAAACACACTCTCTCTCTCTTTCTTTCTTCTTTCTCTTCTTCCTCCTACTATACATGTGTAAAGAGAAACAAGAGAAGGAAGAAAGCAGTTGTTTATAATACTGGAAAAGCATACTGCTTTAGAGTCTTTTACACCTCAGTTAGTATAAAAACTATATTTAGGAATAGAAGCTAAGTTAAATACAATAAATAATGGCATTTTTTTGCAGTAATAAGGAAAGTTTTATTTCATTAAATGTTATAATTGATTGCTTCCGACAAGACATTTGTCTGCAATTTTGCTAGTAAGGCTATATTGTACGTATTGCACTTCAACTCAACACGCCTGCAGGTTTCCCTTCAAATACAAAGGAATAGATACTTTTACTTTCCCTATATATACATAATGTATAAGGAAAGTATTGTGACGGGGTCGAAAATTTGAATGCGAGTTTTCGATAGAAATGCACATTTCAAGCATCCCTGATCACGAATCCAACATTTTTGAGGTGATGTCTGTGCGTGTGTGAAAGTATGTGTGTGTGTGTGTGTGTGTGTGTGTGTGTGTCAGCGAGTCTGTGGAGACGATATCTCATGAACGAATGGAGCGATTCAAATGAAATTTGGTAAAAAATCACATACCGTGAATACTGGAAACCTATTGTTTTTAAACATAATCGAATGTTCAGAACCCCCCAAAATTTTGGAGTGAAATTTTGAAAAAATCATCAAGAAATACAAAACCTTTAATAAAGTTACGCAAATAGACATTTCTTATGTAAGTTTTCTTTAGAAAACGATTGACACAAACTGTAGGACGGTAGCATGAACCGTACTCGAGATATTGCACATTTTTCAAATAAATTTATCAAAAAATCTAGTAAAATATAAAAAATATTAACTCTTAAGAAACATGTTCACTTTTCATATGTAATATCATGCGATAAATTTGGTGATATCATTCTCGTGGATCCAACTCGTTCCAATCACGAGAAAAGATACTTTGAGTAATACTTTTGTATTTGAAAGCCAATAATCATTTATCTGCTGTAAGAATAACTTATTTCTCCGTCCATAACGCTTGGAGAGATTTTGGCGACGAATTTGGTGGAATGTCGCCAACTTGATGACGTTTTTAAATTTTGCCAAATTAACGAAAATCTCGCCAAATAGATAAAAATGAAGCTACTTGAATGAAATGACGACTAATTGAAGAAAATTCAATATCTTGAAAAGAATATAAGTATCTCCTATAACATTTTTTTTACTGTAAAAGTAGTAAATTCATTGCATTATATAAGGAAAGTTATGTGCTGCCCACATCAGATTTTTTTTGTAGATTCAAAGGGTTATTGTGAAGAAAAAAATCTTGGAAACTTAGTTTAGTTATTTTCTTTCAGAGAACAAAAATTATGCATATACAAGAAATCTCTTAACAAAAGCTTTTTTAAATGTCTCAAACACAAGTATTCTTCTTAGCAAAAGCTCTTCTACAGAAGAACTGGGTATTTTCATATATTTTGTGTTTTATCTTCTTCATAATTTTTTCGAGAGCTTTCGTTTTTTCTGCCATTATGGTTTTCATCATCAAAATATTTATGTATGGTTATAAAATACAGTACAAAAATAAAAACAGCTACCATTGTAATATACATATGGAAGCAGAAAATTCTCTTATTAAATTAAATATTTAAAAAACAAACTTTCTTCCATCTATGATTGCAATTCTCGTTTTGGTTGAATTGGATAATTCTGGCACTGTAGATTTCGTTATATACACACCAGGATTTTGTAGACTGGGATCTAAAGTTTAATTAAGATTCTGAACTAATACTGGCCATAACTGGGCTTTACAGCAGACAGAAACACTGTTGCTAAGAGTTTTCTTGGATCGGAAATTATTGTATTTCCTGAACGAAAACAATTGACTTTTTCGAATATTTCCTTATCAATAAACGAATTTCAAGGAAGTGTTTTATTCTTCAAACTATTCCTGGGATCGCTTTGAAAATCAAAGCTAGTCTGTCTGTAAAAGGTTCCTAGAAAACTCCTTAAGCGCCCAATAGCATTGTAAGAAAAAGTCATTGAGTGTATGCATTTGGTCTAGATATAGTAAAGTAACCATGCTGGATCGATTAAAAGGGATAGCAGCGTCCCTGGCGGAGAATTTAAAAAGTTAGAATAACTAACTCAACGACAAAGCGAGTTAAATGAAAAAATTCGATGACATATATGTAGAGCATTGTTTATGAGCAGAAATAAAACGAAAGAAACGCCTATATGGAAAGCAATATTTACCTGTCAAAAAGAACACGATGAAGACTTTAAGAGGCTTGTCAGAGTACGTTCTAATATTCTTTCTGGTATTTAAATGGGCATTGTATCTGTGAAGAGCATTTTAAATAGGTTCTACACTAGATTTCTGGTCATGCAGGTGTTTATTATATTATTTCTGAAGCTTACAGGAGCTTAATAAGATACCCATTCACCATCAAACCTATTGTATCAAATAGTTACCATTTGTAACCGTTTAGTGTCTATTTTTAGTCATTAGACAAGTATAAAACTATGTATAACACTTCCAATGCGTCCTTAAAGAAAGCAGATATATACCAATTACGTGGTAACAATTGATTGGAAGGAATTTTGATCCCTCTTCATCAAGTTAAAACAGTGCCTTTATTTAATAAAAGCCAAGCAAGAATTGAGGGAGTTTTAATCGCTCTTCATCAAGTCAAAAGTGTTTTAACTTAACAAACACTAACCAAGAATCGGGGACGTTGAAATCCCTCATCATCAAGTTAAAAGTGTTTTTACTTAGCAAACACTAAGCAAGAATCGGGGAAGTTTAAATCCCTCTTCATCAAATCAAAAGTGTTTTTACTTAGCAAACACTAACCCAGAATCGGGGACATTTAAATCTCTCTTCATCAAGTTAAAAGTGTTTTTACTTAACAAACACTAAGCAAGAATCGGGGAAGTTTAAATCACTCTTCATCAAGTCAAAAGTGTTTTTACTTAACAAACACTAACCAAGAATCGGGGACGTTGAAATCCCTCTTCATCAAGTTAAAAGTGTTTTTACTTAACAAACACTAAGCAAGAATCGGGGAAGTTTAAATCACTCTTCATCAAGTCAAAAGTGTTTTTACTTAACAAACACTAACCAAGAATCGGGGACGTTGAAATCCCTCTTCATCAAGTTAAAAGTGTTTTTACTTAACAAACACTAAGCAAGAATCGGGGAAGTTTAAATCCCTCTTCATCAAATCAAAAGTGTTTTTACTTAGCAAACACTAACCCAGAATCGGGGACATTTAAATCTCTCTTCATCAAGTTAAAAGTGTTTTTACTTAACAAACACTAAGCAAGAATCGGGGAAGTTTAAATCACTCTTCATCAAGTCAAAAGTGTTTTTACTTAACAAACACTAACCAAGAATCGGGGACGTTGAAATCCCTCTTCATCAAGTTAAAAGTGTTTTTACTTAACAAACACTAAGCAAGAATCGGGGAAGTTTAAATCCCTCTTCATCAAATCAAAAGTGTTTTTACTTAGCAAAGACTAACCCAGAATCGGGGACATTTAAATCTCTCTTCATCAAGTTAAAAGTGTTTTTACTTAACAAACACTAAGCAAGAATCGGGGAAGTTTAAATCACTCTTCATCAAGTCAAAAGTGTTTTTACTTAACAAACACTAACCAAGAATCGGGGACGTTGAAATCCCTCTTCATCAAGTTAAAAGTGTTTTTAATTAACAAACACTAAGCAAGAATCGGGGAAGTTTAAATCCCTCTTCATCAAATCAAAAGTGTTTTTACTTAGCAAACACTAACCCAGAATCGGGGACATTTAAATCTCTCTTCATCAAGTTAAAAGTGTTTTTACTTAACAAACACTAAGCAAGAATCGGGGAAGATTAAATCACTCTTCATCAAGTCAAAAGTGTTTTTACTTAACAAACACTAACCAAGAATCGGGGACGTTGAAATCCCTCTTCATCAAGTTAAAAGTGTTTTTACTTAACAAACACTAAGCAAGAATCGGGGAAGTTTAAATCCCCCTTCATCAAATCAAAAGTGTTTTTACTTAGCAAACACTAACCCAGAATCGGGGACATTTAAATCTCTCTTCATCAAGTTAAAAGTGTTTTTACTTAACAAACACTAAGCAAGAATCGGGGAAGTTTAAATCACTCTTCATCAAGTCAAAAGTATTTCTACTTAACAAACATTAACCAAGAATCGGGGGCGTTTAAATCCCTCTTCACCAAGTTAAAAGTGTTTTTAGTTAACAAACACTAAGCAAGAATCGAGAAAGTTTAAATCACTCTTCATCAAGTCAAAAGTATTTCTACTTAACAAACATTAACCAAGAATCGGGGGCGTTTAAATCCCTCTTCATCAAGTTAAAAGTGTTTTTACTTAACAAACACTAAGCAAGAATCGGGGAAGTTTAAATCACTCTTCATCAAGTCAAAAGTATTTCTACTTAACAAACATTAACCAAGAATCGGGGGCGTTTAAATCCCTCTTCATCAAGTTAAAAGTGTTTTTACTTAACAAACACTAAGCAAGAATCGGGGAAGTTTAAATCACTCTTCATCAAGTCAAAAGTGTTTTTACTTAACAAACACTAACCAAGAATCGGGGACGTTGAAATCCCTCTTCATCAAGTTAAAAGTGTTTTTACTTAACAAACACTAAGCAAGAATCGGGGAAGTTTAAATCCCTCTTCATCAAATCAAAAGTGTTTTTACTTAGCAAAGACTAACCCAGAATCGGGGACATTTAAATCTCTCTTCATCAAGTTAAAATTGTTTTTACTTAACAAACACTAAGCAAGAATCGGGGAAGTTTAAATCACTCTTCATCAAGTCAAAAGTGTTTTTACTTAACAAACACTAACCAAGAATCGGGGACGTTGAAATCCCTCTTCATCAAGTTAAAAGTGTTTTTACTTAACAAACACTAAGCAAGAATCGGGGAAGTTTAAATCACTCTTCATCAAATCAAAAGTGTTTTTACTTAGCAAACACTAACCCAGAATCGGGGACATTTAAAACTCTCTTCATCAAGTTAAAAGTGTTTTTACTTAACAAACACTAAGCAAGAATCGGGGAAGTTTAAATCACTCTTCATCAAGTCAAAAGTGTTTTTACTTAACAAACACTAACCAAGAATCGGGGACGTTGAAATCCCTCTTCATCAAGTTAAAAGTGTTTTTACTTAACAAACACTAAGCAAGAATCGGGGAAGTTTAAATCCCCCTTCATCAAATCAAAAGTGTTTTTACTTAGCAAACACTAACCCAGAATCGGGGACATTTAAATCTCTCTTCATCAAGTTAAAAGTGTTTTTACTTAACAAACACTAAGCAAGAATCGGGGAAGTTTAAATCACTCTTCATCAAGTCAAAAGTATTTCTACTTAACAAACATTAACCAAGAATCGGGGGCGTTTAAATCCCTCTTCACCAAGTTAAAAGTGTTTTTAGTTAACAAACACTAAGCAAGAATCGAGAAAGTTTAAATCACTCTTCATCAAGTCAAAAGTATTTCTACTTAACAAACATTAACCAAGAATCGGGGGCGTTTAAATCCCTCTTCATCAAGTTAAAAGTGTTTTTACTTAACAAACACTAAGCAAGAATCGGGGAAGTTTAAATCACTCTTCATCAAGTCAAAAGTATTTCTACTTAACAAACATTAACCAAGAATCGGGGGCGTTTAAATCCCTCTTCATCAAGTTAAAAGTGTTTTTACTTAACAAACACTAAGCAAGAATCGGGGAAGTTTAAATCACTCTTCATCAAGTCAAAAGTGTTTTTACTTAACAAACACTAACCAAGAATCGGGGACGTTGAAATCCCTCTTCATCAAGTTAAAAGTGTTTTTACTTAACAAACACTAAGCAAGAATCGGGGAAGTTTAAATCCCTCTTCATCAAATCAAAAGTGTTTTTACTTAGCAAAGACTAACCCAGAATCGGGGACATTTAAATCTCTCTTCATCAAGTTAAAAGTGTTTTTACTTAACAAACACTAAGCAAGAATCGGGGAAGTTTAAATCACTCTTCATCAAGTCAAAAGTGTTTTTACTTAACAAACACTAACCAAGAATCGGGGACGTTGAAATCCCTCTTCATCAAGTTAAAAGTGTTTTTACTTAACAAACACTAAGCAAGAATCGGGGAAGTTTAAATCACTCTTCATCAAATCAAACGTGTTTTTACTTAGCAAACACTAACCCAGAATCGGGGACATTTAAATCTCTCTTCATCAAGTTAAAAGTGTTTTTACTTAACAAACACTAAGCAAGAATCGGGGAAGTTTAAATCACTCTTCATCAAGTCAAAAGTGTTTTTACTTAACAAACACTAACCAAGAATCGGGGACATTGAAATCCCTCTTCATCAAGTTAAAAGTGTTTTTACTTAACAAACACTAAGCAAGAATCGGGGAAGTTTAAATCCCTCTTCATCAAATCAAAAGTGTTTTTACTTAGCAAAGACTAACCCAGAATCGGGGACATTTAAATCTCTCTTCATCAAGTTAAAAGTGTTTTTACTTAACAAACACTAAGCAAGAATCGGGGAAGTTTAAATCACTCTTCATCAAGTCAAAAGTGTTTTTACTTAACAAACACTAACCAAGAATCGGGGACGTTGAAATCCCTCTTCATCAAGTTAAAAGTGTTTTTACTTAACAAACACTAAGCAAGAATCGGGGAAGTTTAAATCCCTCTTCATCAAATAAAAGTGTTTTTACTTAGCAAACACTAACCCAGAATCGGGGGCATTTAAATCTCTCTTCATCAAGTTAAAAGTGTTTTTACTTAACAAACACTAAGCAAGAATCGGGGAAGTTTAAATCACTCTTCATCAAGTCAAAAGTGTTTTTACTTAACAAACACTAACCAAGAATCGGGGACGTTGAAATCCCTCTTCATCAAGTTAAAAGTGTTTTTACTTAACAAACACTAAGCAAGAATCGGGGAAGTTTAAATCCCCCTTCATCAAATCAAAAGTGTTTTTACTTAGCAAACACTAACCCAGAATCGGGGACATTTAAATCTCTCTTCATCAAGTTAAAAGTGTTTTTACTTAACAAACACTAAGCAAGAATCGGGGAAGTTTAAATCACTCTTCATCAAGTGAAAAGTATTTTTACTTAACAAACACTAACCAAGAATCGGGGACGTTGAAATCCCTCTTCATCAAGTTAAAAGTGTTTTTACTTAACAAACACTAAGCAAGAATCGGGGAAGTTTAAATCCCTCTTCATCAAATCAAAAGTGTTTTTACTTAGCAAACACTAACCCAGAATCGGGGACATTTAAATCTCTCTTCATCAAGTTAAAAGTGTTTTTACTTAACAAACACTAAGCAAGAATCGGGGAAGTTTAAATCACTCTTCATCAAGTCAAAAGTGTTTTTACTTAACAAACACTAACCAAGAATCGGGGACGTTGAAATCCCTCTTCATCAAGTTAAAAGTGTTTTTACTTAACAAACACTAAGCAAGAATCGGGGAAGTTTAAATCCCTCTTCATCAAGTTAAAAGTGTTTTTACTTAACAAACACTAACCAAGATTCGGGGACATTTAAATCCCTCTTCATCAAGTTAAAAGTGTGTTTACTTAGCAAACACTAAGCAAGAATCGGGGAAGTTTAAATCACTCTTCATCAAGTTAAAAGCGTTTTTACTTAACAAACACTAAGCAAGAATCAGGGAAGTTTAAATCACTCTTCATCAAGTCAAAAGTGTTTTCACTTAACAAACACTAAGAATCGAGGAAGTTCCGTTCCCCCTTTCAGTAGGTCAAAACAGTGTCTTTATTTAAAGAAAAACAATATTTTTAGTGATTCCATTATACCTTTGACACTTTTTTGTGAGACACACAAAATTGAATAATATTTTAGAAAAAGAATTTTTTTTAAGGTCTGAAGATGTTAGTACCCTTTCAAAATATAGTGAGTTTTACTGTTCGGGCGGCAAGTACATTTTGTTAGGGAAGTCTTAAAATTACTGCGTTTTTCAAGTGGCAGTATAGTAAATATGCTTTACTCGGCGATCGTATAGTAATTAATAGTAATGAAGGTGGAGGAGTGCGATGCCTATGTGTCCGGGAATTTTAAGAGACTACTTTCAAAAATCTCTATCTCTGTCACCACTTTAATTTCCGCAGGAGGTAAAAATTGAAATTTTTTCAGCCCAGGGACTCTAATAAAATACATTTCTTGATCCTTGTTCTAATATTTTTACCTTCCTTATATACATAATATAATGTATAAGGAAAGTATTGTGACGGGGTCGAAAATTCGAATTCGAGTTTTCGACCGGAGAGCACGTTTCCAGCATCCCTGATCACGAATTGGATATTTTTGAGGTGATGTCTGTGTGTGTGTGTGTCGGTGAGTCTGTGGAGACGATATCTCACGAACGAATGGAGCGAGTCGAATGAAATTTGTTATAAAAATTACAATCCGTGAATACTGTAAGCCTAATGTTTTTAAACACAATTGGATGTTCAGATCTCCTCTAAATTTTTGAGTGATATGTTGGAAAAAAGATCAAAAAATTAAAACCTTTAATAAAGTTAAGCAAATAGACATTTCCTATGTAATTTTTTCTTAGGAAACGATTGACATAAACTTTAGAAAGGTAGCATGAACTCTTCTCGAGATACTGTACATTTTCCGAATAAATTTATCAAAAAATCCAATACATTAAAAAAAATATATTAATTGTTGAGAAACATGTTCCCTTTTCATATGTAATATCATGCGATAACTTGGGTGACATCAATCTCGTGGATCTAGCTCGCCCCATTCATGAGAAAAGGTACTTTGACTAATATTCTTTTATTTGAACGCCAATAGTCATTTACCTGCTATAAGAATAACTTATTTCTCCGTCCATAACTCTTGGTGAGATTTTGGCGACAAATTTGGCGGAATGTCGCCAACTTGGCGACTTTTTTAAATATTGCCAAAATTAACGAAAATCTCGCCAAATGGATAAAAATCACACTAAATGAAAATGACTACTAATTGACGAAAATTCAATATCTTGGAAAGAATATAAGTATCTACTATAAGATTAACCCATTTATTTATTTTTTACTGTAAAAGTAGCAAATTCATTGCATTATATAAGGAAAGTCATATGCTGCCCACATCAGATTTTTCAGGAAGGGGAAGACTGAATATTTACAAGGAATGGAAGATCAAATATGGAGGGGGTCGTGATAAATATTTCTGGGAAGGGCCCTAATTTGTATGGACGGCCCTGTTCAATATAGAACTCAATTGTAAGCAAAATAAATGATAATATTACGAAAGCGCTTATACATCGAAAGATGCGAGAAACAGTGATTATTTTCCAATGAATATGTGACCCTGAGATTGCGAATGTCCATACCTCTGCCGCTTGTAATCCATCCAACCAAGGTCGTTTTTGACATATCCATCCTATTTTTATTCATTACGAAATATTAATTTTAAAACCTTTATTCATATTCAATTAGTATCGTTTATATAGTTCTAATCATAGTTACCAATACTCCAGCAATTTTTCGAACATTTCATGGACTGCAGATGCGTCACACTCGCTTCCTGTTTGTCGCGTATTTTAACATTTTCCCAACATTATTACATGCAGCGTTACTTCATTGGAAAACAGGTAGAGTTACTTAAGTAAGAGGAGGTATATAAAAACAAACTTTACTGCTTGTATGTGTGACTGCATCATCTCAATAACAAGACGAATAGTGTATTAGTGTAAGAGTCTATTCCATAGAGTTGCGCACTGTTTTCGCTTCAAGCAAGGATGATGAATACCAAATTATTTCTTGCACTAGCACTAATGCTACTTGGTAATAACGTGGAAGGTAGCATGTATGTTGGACCACTCTCATTCTTCGGTAAGTACAAAGTATAGGAAATATATCTAATTTTGAAGTATTTTATGAAATTTTGCTATAGTTGTATGCTTAGATAGACATTTTAGATGTAATGTTATTATTTGGAATTGTTTCGACTGCCGATTCTCTGGCCAATTTTTAATACATGTGGTTTTTAATTTCGGTATAATGCCAAGTATATATAAAGAGCAAATATCATGATGGGATCGAAAATGACATTATTATTCTTCTTCGGCCCAGACCGTCCGACCTACCAGAAATTGTATAAGGTATCTGTTTGGACTGCCGGGAAGTGCCACCCGATTTAGACCGGAACCAAGCGGGGGGAAATGTCATTATTGAACTTTGATGGATTTAGATCTATTTGCATTAAATATTTACATTCCTGAACATAATAATGAAAGGTGTGTGTGTGTGTGTGCATTCGCCGTCTGTAGCGGAAAATAAAAACTGCGGACAGCCGCAAAATTTGATACAATGATAGCTGAGCTTTCTTTCTTTCGACTCAGACCGTCCAACCTTCCCGAAGGTATAAAGCAGTGGTTCCCAAACTTTCCGGTCCGCGGACCCCCTCAGAGAAGAAAAAAATTCGCGGACCCCTTAAAACCATATTGCAAGGTGAGAGGCTGGAGACGTTCGCTAAGCCCCCCTCTATTCAAAGCTGACGTCATCCGGTCTCTAGTAGTATTAATGCTCGAAGTTACAAGTGCTTTGACGTCCGAGCTATAGAGTATCGTCACCGTTAATCATGGCAATGTGCCAAAACGAAACCTACTCCCAAGCAATTTAATTCTGTTTGAAGATATAACCTATCAGTTTGGAATTAATTTCATGAATGTATTTAATTCAAAGTTATTTAGAAAAAAGTTCATTATTATTTAATTTAAAAAAATAAAATTAAAGAGTGGAGAAAAATAATGAATTTTATTTTTTTAAAGCTAACTATTGATTAGTTAAATATTGCGTGTTGTTCGCGGACCCCCTAAAACCTCGTTGCGGACCCCCGGTTTGGGAACCACTGGTATAAAGTATCTGTTTGGATGACCGGGACAATGCCACAGAATAAGACGTGAACCCAGTGGGGCCGTCATCCACAATTGTCGTAAATCCCTTCGCTTACCTCTCGGAAGGACTTTTAGACCAACATATTTAACGTGCCCGTTCTCCGCGTGAATACGGGGACAGTGTGGACAGAGCCGGTAATTGAACTCGGATCCTAAGAAGCAATCCCCGTGCTTTAATCACTGGACTGTCCCGCTCTCGGATGACTGAGCTGAATTTCCGGGACGACAGACCTCGCTGAGGTTCTTTTTTTATCAATTCGAATTAGTTTAAATGTTATGAACTTCAATATTTATATTCAGTCGAAAAATTTTCGTCGATTTTAAATTGTGCTATGGCACATCTCTCCGAGTGTCGTACAAAAAAATTTAGTGACGTCATAGCATAAATTTAGTGACGCCATGGGGTAAAATAAAAGTTGCAGTTAACAAGTTCGGTCTCTCCTGAGAACCCGAGATCAAAAGGACCCCGTTTGCTAAGCTCATAACTTCATATATGAGCATGCCAGGTAAGAAAATTAATGCCCGGGACAAGAACACCCTGCGTTAATTCTGTTTTGTACATACTAACTTTTATCACATAAGTAGTACATCACAGGTATTGTTTGCATATGCTCGTGAATCGCTCACACATGTTTAACAGTATTGTGGCGTGGCTGCTCATTGAGCAGCCGATTAAGTACGACTTGTATTTATTGCTTTCCGTATAAGCGTTTCATAGAATATTTAATACTTTTCAAGCAATGAAACTGAGGGGTGGGACAGCCCAGTGATTAGAGCGCGGGGATTGCACTCGGATGACCCGAATTCAATTCTCGGCTTCCTGTCTCCCTGTTCAAGCGGAGTACGGGCATATTAAATATGTCAGTAAGTCCATGCGAGAGGTCAGTGACAGGGAAAAGAGGGTCCCTGTGGATGTCACCCTTATTGGGTTCCGGTCTAAATTGGGTGGCACTGCTTCGGCCATCTATACAGATACCTTACCGCTCCGGGTAGGTCGGATGGTCTGGGTCGAAAGACAGAAAGCAATGAAACTGGATGCAAGTAATGTTTTAATATAAATTTTATCCTCTATACATCCTCGCAGAACAGCGCGAATTTAAAATGCATCTTTTGTCGCTCTGTAATGACCTCTTATAATTCTAAAAAGGTGTTCAACCTTTTTTGACTGGTTTTCAAGATCCTTTGCGGATAAAATACTTTAGATTTACTTCCGCGAAATTTTTATTTCCATGTTATTTCGAGCAACACCGTGTACTTCTGATAATTATATATAAATATCGTTTCGTTTTATTCTGCAGGTAATTTCTGCGACTTAGGCGAAGAATATGGTCGAATTGATATTGGGAAAAAAGTCTACAGTGACAAAATATGTGAAATGATAGTTTGCAGTGATCGTGGATATATCGCCTATAGGTAAGGTCAATAAAGTTATACACAAGATTATATGCAATTATTTTCTTCAAATTTTTTTCCATGCTAGGCAGATAGCTCTTGCTTGCTCAGTTGATTATTTTCCATTTTTGTACTATGCCTATTTAAATGTTAAAAGAAAAAATATGTATACAGGGTGTCCCACAATGATTGAAACGCGATTTAATTCTTTACCTGTTGGAGATAAGTGGGCAATATAAATTGCAAAAATGTTGAAAGTACGGTAGGAAATGAGACTACGTTAATGAAATAGTCCTCCCATTAATGTTCAAAAGGTTACACTTTTTAACACTTTACAACAAAGTTGAAAAGTGTTTATGACTTTGTTCATTCTGTCTGTCTGTCTGTCTGTCCGTTAGCACGATAACTGCCGTAAAAATGACTTAATCAAAATGAAATTTTAGTATGTTGTTCAGACGGTCTGTAGGACCTATGGGAATATAAATGAATAATATCACCCAATCAGTTTTGGATTGAACCCGGGTCGAAAAAATGAAATACATTGAGCCCTATGGGAACTAATTTTTCAAACATTTTTTAAGCAGATTTAAAATTCACAAATTGCTTCGAAAATCTTAAGAAATATTTATATTGTTCCATGAAATATATAAAAAGAAATTCAGCGAAATATATTCAATAGTTTTTTAAATAAAAATTAAAATAATAATTAAACCTCTTATATGAAACGATCACTTGACCATGATATGAAACGATCACATGACCCACTTCAAAATGATATATGGCATCCATCTTGTTTCAAAATCGTGATTTTTTTAAGTTCTTTTTAATTCATATTGAGTGTTGTATCCGTCCTAAAACTACTTTATTTTTGTTTAAATTCTGTGCATCTACATACTGAAACAACGCAATGACAATATATTTGAGTTTAAATGCTCATCTAAATTTGATTATTTCTACAACTAAGTCTATTTTTCACCTATGTAAAATGTAAACAGCAAAATATGTAGAATGAGTTGTATTGGAATTCCTGTATTTTTTTAACACAAAATAATTTAGTCCATGGAGTCTGCATGGCTGATACGAATGAAATATTAATTGATTTTATAAAGAGAAGGACGATTTTTTTCGATGAAGTTTTAAGCATAGAGTTTAATTATTTGTATCTCCATGGTCTTAAATAAAATGTTTAAATAAAATAAATTATTATAGTATTGTGATGAATGAAATGAATGGGAGAAAGTTATGAATGAAATCCTGTTTTTATAGAGAGATCCAGGCGTGTTATTTTTTCTATGACGTCATTTGAATTAATGTCAGTTGTTTTCGATGAAGTTTTCAAATATAATAAATTATCGTAGTATTATGATAATTCTAAAACTATTACCGTGGAATGTATAACATTTTAGAGATGTTTAAACCAGGCAATTTATATTTCAATGCCGTCATTTGAATGAAGTTCATTTTTTTCGATGAAGGTTTAAGTTTTCAAATATAATAAATTAATGCAGTATTGTGATAAGTTTCAAAATATTACCGAGGAATGTATTGCATTTTAGACTTGTTTAAATAAAACTGCATTGAAGTTGGAAAGTGTTTCATAATCAATGCTTTAAACATAATTGATCTTTCTTGTTTAATTTTTATACGACCCCCTTAGACAAATTGGGTCAATAACAAAATTTTTATTTTTAATGCAGCAAGATTATTTAAAAAACTGCATATCTGTATCTTTAAAATCAACTGAATTATATGATAAAGGAAAGAAATCTGACGTGTGCCACTTTTCCGACAACAGCCTTTTCCTTACCATGTGAAAGGCTGTTTCATCAGTGAAAATAGGAATCATAAACAAATTGACGATGGAAATTATTTAAATCAAAAATACGTTAATATGTGCCAAAATTTTTTATTGGCATGTCTCAATGTGGAAAGTACTTACCGTGATTGCATCGTGAGCCCACGCGGATTTCGCAAAAATGTCTCATATGTATTATCATCTAGTTTTGTCTTTTTTGTGATATGTCACAAATTTACATTTCTAATTTGATATGGTCCCCATTTACAATGTTCAATTTTCAATTAGACATAACTCGTTCAATTTTAAAGATACAGATATACGGGGTTTTTTTAATGATCTTGTTGCACTAAAGATAAAAATTTTCTGATTTACCCAATTTGTCTAAGGGGGTCATATAAAAATTAAAAAAGTGTAACTTTTTGAAAATGAATGGGAGGACTATTTCATTAACGTAGTCTTATTTCCTACCTTACTTTCAAAATTTTTGCAATTTACATTGCTCACTTTCTCCAACAGGTAAAGAATTAAAGAGCATTTCAATCATTTTGGGACACCCTGTATATAGCAGAGCATGTTTTTGTCAACAAGATCAAATTCAGTGCTTCGTTATTTATTTTTACTTTCCCTATAATACATGGGAAAGTATTGGAATTGTGCCGATATGGCAACTCGAATTTTCGACGGATCTACACGTTTCAAGCACGCTAGAACGGGGAAAACTATTTTTAATGGAAGTAATAGTGTGCCGACCGCCTATACCTACTAATGCTGAGATCTGTTCCCGAAAAGCCGCCCTGGTCTCGAATAAGACATCAAAAGCTGAGGAGTTGACATTGATACTAATGGGAATTTAATGCAAATGAAATGTCCGATATCTTTGGAAATAACTGAATAATTTGTGTGAAATTTGGTGTGATTATTGCAAGTTGTATACACAAAAAGTCATTTGATTTTCAGAGAGATTGAGCTAAGGATATATTTGTATTTTTAGCACTTTACAACAAAGTTGAAAAGTGTTTATGACTTTGTTCATTCTGTCTGTCTGTCTGTCTGTCTGTCTGTCTGTCCGTTAGCACGATAACTGCCGTAAAAATGACTTAATCAAAATGAAATTTTAGTATGTTGTTCAGACGGTCTATAGGACCTATGGGAATAAAAATGAATAATATCACACAATTAGTTTTGGATTGAACCCGGGTTGAAAAAATGGAATACATTGAGCCCTATGGGACCTAATTTTTCAAGCATCTTTTAAGCGGATTTAAAATTCACAAATTGCTTCGAAAATTTTAGGCAATATTCAAATTGTTCCATAAAATATATAAAAAAAAATTCAGCGAAATATATTCAGTAGTTTTTTAAATAAAAATTAAAATAATAATAACACCTCTTATATGAAGCGATCACGTGTCCATGATATGAAACGATCACATGACCCACTTCAAAATGATATATGGCATCCATCTTGTGTCAAAATCGTGATTTTTAAAGTTCTTTTTAATTCATATTGAGTGTTGTATCCGTCTTAAAACTACTTTATTTTTGCCTAAATTCTGTGCATCTACATACTAAAACAACGCAATGACAATATATTTCAGTTTAAATGCTCATCCAAATATGATTATTTCTACTATTAAGCCTATTTTTCACCTATGTAAAATGTAAACAGCAAAATATATAGAATGAGTTGTATTAGAATCGCTGTAATTCTTTAACACAAAATAATTTAGTCCATGGAGTCTGCTTAGCTGATATGAATGAAATATTCATTGATTTTAGAAAGAGAAGGACGATATTTTTCGCTTAAGTTTTACGCATAGAGATTACTTACTTGTAGCTCAATGGTCTTAATTTTTAAATAAAATAAATTATTATAGTATTGTGATGAATGACTTGAATGGGGGAATTATTTATGAATGAAATGTTGCTTTTATAGAGAGAGCCAGGCGTGTTATTTTTTTATGACGTCATTTGAATGAATTTCAATTGTTTTCGATGAAGTTTTCAAATATAATAAATTATCGTAGTATTATGATAATTCTAAAATTATTACCGAGGAATGTATCACATTTTAGAGATATTTAAACCAGGCAATTTATACTTTAATGCCGTCATTTGAATGAAGTTAATTTTTTTCGATGAAGGTTTAAGGTTTCAAATATAATAAATTAATGTAGTATTGTGATAAGTTTTAAAATATTATCGAGGACTGTATTGCATTTTAGACATGTTTAAATAAAATTGCATTGAAGTTGGAAAGTGTTTCATAATCAATGCTTTAAGCATGATTGATCTTTCTTGTTTAAATTTTATTTAACTTGATCTGGTGTTCCGTCAAAACTTTGAGGTCAAAAATAATCATGTTCATTTAGCACAGTAACGTGAAATTCGGTATGACGTTTTCTCTTGTGGTACATTTCAGTTCTTTCGATTTTGATGCTTATCGGGCTAACCCGTCCTGGAACAGCAATAGGACTTTACCCGTTTTTAGAGAAGAACTCGAAAATAAAAAAAAGTAGGAAATCTAAATTTAATATATCGTTTTCTTTTGGGTATATTTTAATTCTTTCAATTTTGAACCGTATCATGTTTGCCCGTCTTGGGCCCGCCTTAGAAATTCACCCGTTTTTGCAGATAACTAGAGTACAGGTGTATCTAAAAATTCGAAGTTTTGCATATCCTTGTCATTTGTGGTACATTTTAACTCTTTGGATTTAAAACCTTATCGGGCTAGCCCATCCTGGGCCCAACAAAAGGAATATACTCGTTTTTGAGAATAACTCAAAATTCTGAGCATCTATAATATCTAAATTTAATATATTATTGCCCTTTGGGGTACATAACATGTCATCGCATTTTGAACCTTATCAGGTTAGCCCGTCTTAGGCCTGTCATAGAAATTTACTCGCTTTTCAAGAATAACTCAAAAATCGGAGTAGCTAAAGAATGTAAATTTAATATATCATTTCCTTTAGGATAGATTTTAATTCAGATTTTGAACCTCATCGGGCTAGCCCGTCTTGGGCCCGCTGAAGATTGCATTCGTTTTTGAAGAATAACGCGAGAACCGAAGTAGCTAAAAATTCCAAGTTTAACATGTCGTTGGCTTTTGTGGTAAATTTAAGTTTCTTCGGATTTGAACTTCATCGGACTAGCCCGTCCTGGGACCGACATAAGAATGGACCCGTTTTTTAAGAATAACTGGGAAATCAGAGCAACTAGAAAATATAAATTTAGTACATCCTTATCTCTTGAAGAATATTTTAATTCATTCGATTTTGAACCTTTTCGTACGAACCCGGTTTGGGTCCGCCTTAGAAGCTCCCTTTTTGTGGGGAATAACTCTAGAAAGGTAGAATTTAAAAGTTCCAAGTTTAGAATGTCGTTCTCATTTGCGGTATATCTTAATTCATTGGATTTAAAACCTTATCGGGCTAGCCCGTCCAGGGCCCAACAAAAAGAATGTACTCGTTTTTTAAGAATAACTCTAAAACTGTAGCAGCTAGAATGTCTACAGTTAGTATATCATTGCCTTTTAGGGTATATTTTATTTTTGGGGATTTTGTCGGTACGATACGGTCCAAAATCGAAAGAATTAAAATATACCCCAAACGGAAAGGATATATTAAATTTAGATTTTCTATTTTCTCTGATTTTCAAGTTATTCTCTAAAAACGGGTACAGTCCTATGGCGGGCCCAGAAGGGACTAGCCGAAGAAGTTTCAAAATCCAAAGAACTGAAATGTACCACAAGAGGAAACGTCATACCGAATTTCACGTTACTGTGATGAATGAACTTGATTATTATGGACCTTAAAGGTTTGAACGAACACCAGATGAAGTTAAATAAAATTTTAAAAATACAAATTTATCCCTAGCTCAATCTCTCTGAAAGTCAAATGGCTTTTTGTGTATACCACTTGCAATAATCACACCCAATTTCACTCAAATTCTTCAATTAATTCCAAAGATATCGGTCATTTCATTTGCATTAAATTACCATTAGTTTCAATGTTAGAGCCTTGGCGGAGGCGGTTTTTTGCCTCGGTCGGCACAGTATCTCTTCTAGGCACTAAACCCTGGTGCTGATTAGATTTGGGTACGATTCGGAAACAAATAACCTGCCTGATTTGTAAATCCGTCAAAATCTAAAATAACAGACTACGCTTACTCATATGTTCCAATAAAACTCTAGTTTTATGCATAGTTTTTAACGTCGAAAGGAATAAGATCAACCCCATATCTCTAAGATGAATCGTTTTCGAGATATTTTATTTCATTTTTTCAGATTTCTGACACGCTGCCTTTGAAAATATGTCTAAGCGCTAAATGAAAACGCAAATTGAATTAAAATTGCGAATTTAGTGCAATTTCATATGATTTTTAATGTTATTTTGTGCAATTAAACTCAATTTAATGCATTGCGAAATAAAGGAGGAGAAAATTAATTTATGTCTGTAGGGAAAATCCCATGCTGCCAACATCAGATCTTTAAACGTTGCTTAGAAACATAGTTGAAAAGTGTTTATGACTTTGTTCAATCTGTCTGTCCGTTAGCACGATAACTGCCGTAAAATTGACTTAACCAAAATGAAATTTTAGTATGTTGTTCAGACGGTCTGTAGGAACTATCGGAATATAAATGAATAATATTACCCAATTACTTTCGGATAGAATCCGGGTTGAAAAAATGAAATACATTGAGCCCTGTGGGACCTAATTTTTCAAACATTTTTTAAGCGGATTTAAAATTCACAAATTGCTTCGAAAATTTTAGGTAATATTCAAATTGTTCCATAAAATATATAAAAAAAATTCAGCGAGATATATTCAGTAGTTTTTTAAATAAAAATTAAAATAATAATTACACCTCTTATATGAAGCGATCACGTGACCATAATATGAAAAGATCACGTGACCCACTTCAAAATGATATATGGCATCCATCTTGTCTCAAAATCGTGATTTTTAAGTTCTTATTAATTCATATTGAGTGTTGTATCCGTCCAAAAACCACTTTATTTTTGCTTAAATTCTGTGCATCTACATACTGAAACAACACAATTACAATATATTTGAGTTTAAATCCTCATCCAAATTTGATTATTTCTAGAACGAAGCTTATTTTTCACTTATGTAAAATGTAAACAGCAAAATATTTAGAATGAGTTGTATTAGAATTCCTGTATTTCTTTAACAGAAAATTATTTAGCTCATGGAGTCTGCATAGCTGATAAGATTGAAATATTCATTGATTTTACAAAGAGAAGGACGATTTTTTTCGATGAAGTTTTAAGCATAGAGTTTAATTACTTGTAGCTCCATGGTCTTTATTTTTAAATAAAATAAATTATTTTAGTATTGTGATGAATGATATTAATGGGAAATTGTTTATACATCAAATGCTGCTTTTATAGAGAGAGCCAGGCGTGTTATTTTTTCTATGACGTCATTTGAATTAATTTCAGTTGTTTTCGATGAAGTTTTCAAATATAATAAATTATCGTAGTATTATGATAATTCAAAAATTATTACTGAGGAATGTATCGCATTTTGGAGATGTTTAAACCAGGCAATTTATATTTCAATGCCGTCATTTGAATGAAGTTCATTTTTTTCTACGAAGGTTTGAGTTTTCAACTATAATAAATTAATGTAGTTTTGTGATAAGTTTTAAAATATTACCGAGGAATGTATTGCATTTTAGACATGTTTAAATTAAATTGCATTGAAGTTGGAAAGTGTTTCATAATCAATGCTCTAAGCAGGATTGATCTTTCTTGTTAACACTTTACAACATAGTTGAAAAGTGTTTATGACTTTATTCATTCTGCCTGTCTGTCTATCCGTTAGCACGATAACTGCCGTAAAAATGACTTTATCAAAATGAAATTTTAGTATGTTATTCAGACGGTCTGTGAAACCTACGGGAATATAAATCAATAATATCACCCAATTAGTTTTGGATTGAACCTGGGTTGAAAAATTGAAATACATTGAACCCTATGGGACCTAATTTTTCAAACATTTTTTTAAACAAATTTAAAATACACAAATTGCTTCGAAAGTTTTAGGAAATATTTAAATTATTCCATAAAATATATAAAAAAAAAATTCAGCGAAATATATTCAGTAGTTTTTTAAATAAAAATTAAAATAATCAATACAGCTTTTATATGAAGAGATCACGTGATCATTATATGAGGAGATCGCGTGACCAGTTCAAAATCAAATATGGCATCCATCTTGTGTCAAAGTCGTGATTTTTAAAGTTCTTTTTAATTCACATTTAATATTGTATCCGTCCTAAAACCGCTTTATTTTATAATTCTATGCATCTACATAGTGAAACAATGCAATTACAATATATTTGAGTTTAAATGACCATCCAACTTTGATTATTTCTACAACGAAGCCTAATTTTTACTTATGGAGAATGTAAATATTAAAAGATGTAGAATGAGTTGTATAAGAATTGCTGCATTTTTTTAGAGCAAAATTATTTAGCTCATGGAGCCTGCAATATAGCTGATATGAATAAAATATTCATTGATTTTACACAGAGAAGCAGACGATTTTTTCGATGAAGTTTTAAGCATAGAGTTTAATTACTTGTGCCTCCATGGTCTTAAGTTTATAAATAAAATAAATTATTATGATATTGTGATGATTGAAATGAATGGAAAAAAGTTTATGAATGAAATGCTGCTTCTATAGAGAGAGCCAGGCGTGTTATATTTCGATGACGTCATTTGAATAAATTTCATTTGCCTTCGATGAAGTTTTCAAATATAATAAATTAATGTAGTATTATGATAATTTTAAGAATATTTCCGAGGAATGTATCGCATTTTAGAGTTGTTAAATAAAATTGCATTGAAGTTGAAAAATGTTTCATAATCAATGCTTTATGCATGATTGATCTTTCTTGTTTACTTTAAAATTAATGGAACAATTGTTTTCTTTTTCCTTCTTTAAACGAACATGAAACATTTTAGAAGTAGAATTTTAGAGATGTAGCCGTCAATGTATTATATTTTCAAGTAACCAGGTGTAGTTTTTATTAGCCGATTTACTCAAATCACGGTCGGTTAACAGGTAAACCAGTCCGATCATACTCACATATACGTAAAACTAAAAATATTTTATTCTTTTCAAGGGTTGGTAAAAAACCTTTCGAACACTTCCCGTATGCATTATACCATCAGTGGTAACGCAAAGTTAACAAGAAAGATCAATCATGCTTAAAGCATTGATTACGAAACACTTTCCAACTTCAATGCAATTTTATTTAAAAAAGTCGAAAATGCAATACATTCCTCGGAAATATTTTAAAACTTATCACAATACTACATTAATTTATTATATTTGAAAACTTAAACCTTCATTGAAAAAAATGAACTTCATTCAAATGACGGCATTGAAATATAAATTGCCTGGTTTAAATATCTTTAAAATGCGATATATTCCACAGTAATATTTTTAAAACTATCATAATACTGCGATAATTTATTATATTTGAAAACTTCATCGAAAACAACTGAAATTCATTCAAATGACGTCATAGAAAAAATAACACGCCTGATATCTCTATAAAAACAGGATTTCATTCATAACTTTCTCCCATTCATTTCATTCATCACAATACTATAATAATTTATTTTATTTAAAAATTAAGACCATGGAACTATAAGTAATTAAACTCGATGCTTAAAACTTCATCGAAAAAAATCGTCCTTACCTTTATGAAATCAATTAATATTTCATTCATATCAGCCATGCAGACTCCATGGACTAAATTATTTTGTTTTAAAGAAATAGAGCAATTCTAATACAACTCATTCTAAATATTTTGCTGTTTAAATTTTACATAGGTGAAAATAGGCTTAATAATAGAAATAATCAAATTTGGATAATCATTTAAACTCAAATATATTGTATTTGCGTTGTTTAAGTATGTAGATGCACAGAATTTAAGCAAAAATAAAGTAGTTTTAGGACAGATACAACACTCAATATGAATTAAAAAGAACTTAAAAAAATCGCGATTTTGAAACAAGATGGATGCCATATATCATTTTGAAGTGGGTCATGTGATCGTTTCATATCATGGTCACGTGATCGTTTCATATAAGAGGTGTAATTATTATTTTAATTTTTATTTAAAGAACTACTGAATATATTTCGCTGAATTTTTTTTTATATATTTTATGGAACAATTTAAATATTACCTAAAATTTTCGAAGCAATTTGTGAATTTTAAATTTGCTTAAAAAATGTTTGAAAAATTAGGTCCCATAGTGCTCAATGTATTTCATTTTTTCAACCCGGGTTCAATCAAAAGCTAATTGGGTGATATTATTCATTTATATTCCGATAGGTCCTACAGACCGTCTGAACAACATACTAAAATTTCATTTCGATTAAGTCATTTTTACGGCAGTTATCGTGCTAACGGACAGACAGACAGACAGACAGACAGAATGAATGAGCAAAGTCATAAACACTTTTCAACTTTGTTGTAAAGTGTTAAAAATTGACCTTTTCAGTCATTAAATTTGTTTTAGTAAATATCTCTGTGGAATCATAGAATCGTTATTAAAATAGCAACGCTTATTTGGTTTAACTTTCTAATTACACTGAACAACAAAATTTGAGTTTTCGCCAGACTTTGTGAATGAAGCAAGTTACTTTTATGTTGTGCAGTCTACTAAATATAAAAATCTGATGTGGGCAGCACATGACTCTCCCTGCAGACTTAAATTCACATTTTCTTTATTTCTTTAATAATTCATTGTACTGAGATTAATTACACCAAATAACACTAAATTTGCATTTTTACTTCCATTTTTGTTTTTATTTAATAATTGAACATTTTCAGATACATTTTCTGATACATTTCAGCATACGTAATCTTTTATTTTTCTTTTAGATTTTGGCGAATTGTTATTAACCGAATCATACCAAATTCGAAGCAGCACTAGAGTGTCCCAGAAGTAACTCATTTTCCAAATATTGTGAAATTTGTTCAATTAGCATTTTAGTTAGGGTGGAGACATGAAATTTTTGCGGGCCATTTCGTAAAAAATGGCGGATTCTTCTTCTTCGAATCGTACCAAATTCTAATCAGCACCAGAGTATCCAACAAGTAACTTATCTACCAAATTCTGTGAAATTTGGTAAATTAAAGTTTTAGCTAGAGCGGTTAAATGAAATTTTTACGGGTCATTTCGCAAAAAAAAGCGGATTCTGTTTTTACGAATCGTACCAAAAATTGATCAGCACCAGGGTCATATCCAAGTGACCTACCTACCAAATTTTATGAAATTCGGTCCATTAGTTTCTGAGTTAGAGTGGATACATGCATTGCACAGACACACAGACAGACAGACATACAGACACACACACAGACGTCACGATAAAAATAGGTTTTTCGTATTCTGGAGGTCTTGAAACGTGTAGATCCGTCGAAAACTCGAGTTCCGATTTTCGACATGATTCCAATACTTACACAGTAAAAACAGTTTAGCAACAGTTAATTTTTTAACAACAGTTAATTTTTTAACAACAGTTAATTTTTTAACTAATTAGTGAAAATAGCAACTTTTGCCTCAAGAGATATTTTTTTATTAACTATGATTTTGATGGAGCCTAAATGGATGTCATCTATCTAAGATTGCAGTCGATTAACGAATCAATATTTATGATCTGCGATAACAAGAGTTAATTTTTTAACAAATAACATAAACTAATTTGTTAACAAATAACTTAAACTGAGAAATATTGACCTCTAATTAATATATCAAGTTTTGAAGATGTCTTTGTTCCCTGTAAATTCTCAGAATCTATAGTTAAGTGATTTTCATAACAATTTTTTTCAAACGAATTTCTTTTTGAACGATTTTTCAAACGAAAGGTTTGACCAACTTGCAAATTTCCCAGACATTTTTTACAAAATAAATCGAAAACGCGTTTAAATTTGAATGATCATCATGTATGTAATTTACTATATCTACTTCCAACGTGTTCTTGGAATCTAGTAGAACGATTTTAGCGATTTTATTTTTATACGCAAAGTCTAGATTAACAGATAAGCCCATAAGTTTGACCTAAATTGAAATTGCACTTAAATTTGAATTATTATTATTTACAGAAGCTACTATATCCATCCTTGATGTGTTCTCGGGATCTATTAAGTCGATTTTCGAAATTTCACTTTTATACGAAAGGTCTTAATCTGCAGATTAGCAAACGATGTCTACTTAAATTGAGAATGCATGTCTCATGAGAATGCATGTAGACGATATCCACTTAAATTTGAATTGTGATCATTTATCGAATCTACTATTTCGATTCTTAACGTGTTCTCGGAATCTATCAAACCGATTCTTTTTTACTTTCTCTGCAATACATGGTAATGTATAGGGAAAGTATTGGAATCATGCTGAAATCCCAACTCGAGTTTTCGACGGATCTACACACTTCGAGACCTCTAGAATACGAAATAAACATGTGTAGCATGACGTCTGTGTGTGTGTCTGCCTGTGTGTCTGTGTGTCTGTCTGTGTGTCTGTGCAATGTATGTATCACTCTAACTTAAAAAGTAATGGACCGAATTTCCTAAAATTTGGTAAGTAAGACTCTTGGGCGTGAACCTGGTGCTGATTGGTTTTCGGAAAAAAAGAACCCACCCTTTTATGAGAGATAGCCCGCAAAAATCTGATGTATCCACTCTAGCTGAAATACTAATTGACCAAATTTTACAAAATTTGGTAGATAAATCACTTGTGGGATACTCGGATGCTGATTAGATTTTGGTACGATTCGGAAAAGAACAACCTGCCCTTTTTTATGAAATGGCCCGCAAAAATCGCCAATATCTAGAAAAAGACTACGTATGTTCAAATGTATCAATTAAATGCTTGTTTTATACGTAATTTTTGATGAGGGAAAGAATAAGAATAACTCTATTACTCTAGGACTAACCGTTCGCGAGATATTTGAGATTTTTTGCATTTTTGTTATGCCGCCTTTGAAAAAATGTCCAATTACCAAATAAAAGCAAAAATTGAATCAAAAATGAAAATTTTGTGCTATTTTGTACAATTAAACTCAATTTAATGAGTTCTTAAAAAATATAGAAAGAATGAATTTGCGTCTGCAAGGAAAGTCACATGCTGCCCACATCAGATTTTCATAGAATTTGGAATTTCATAGAATTTGGTAGGTACATCACTTATGAGTGACCCTGGTGCTTATTAGAATTTAGTTTGGTTCATAAAAAAAACCTGTCTTTCTCTCGAAATGACACACAAAAATTGTCAAAATCTAAATTATAAAACATGTGCTCAAATTTATCAATTAAATGCTTGTTTACGTAATTTTCAACGACGAAAAGTATAAGACCAACCCTATTACACAAGGATAAAGGGTTCTCGAAATATTTCACTCTTTTGAATTTTTTACAACGTCGCCTTTGAAAATATGTCCCGTCTCCAAATGAAAACGAAAATGGAATTAAAACTGCAAATTCAATGTAATATTAAATAATTAGCCGTGTTATTTTTAGCAATTAAACTCAATCTAATTAATTATGAAAGCAATAAAATGAAAATGAATTCGAGTCTGTAGGGAAAATCATGTGATTCCCACATCAGATTTTCCGATTTTATCTTTGCAGGAAAAGGTCTTGACCTGCAAGGTAGCCAACAATGTTTATTTAGATTGAGAATGCATTTAAATTTGAATTTTGCATTTATGGAATCCACCATATCTGCCCCTTAACGTGTTCTCGGAAACAAGGTTCTTTATAAGGTTGGGCGATCAGGCTGGCAACCAATCAAAATGTTGTTAGCCTGACGTCAGTGAGCTTAGCATTTTGTCATTCGTGACGTCACGGACTAAGACTCCTAAATATACAGGCTAGCGCAACAACGGCCATCTTGACTCCCAGTTGAAGTGATGGCTGTATATGGAGAGAAGAGGGTTCCCGAGAAAATTTAAACATTCTAGACTATTTCCTTGAATGATTGAAACAATTTTTGGAAGGCAGAAGCACCTATTTTACAACTAAATTGAATATCAAACTTCAGCCATATAGCATGCGGCCGCCATTGAAATAGCACTGGCAGACGATAACTGGCTGGAGCGACTGGAATCAAAATGGGGGTTGCCGTCAGTCTGTATATTTAGGTGCCTTACCATGGACCAGAGAGGACTTTGAGAGTTCGTTGTCAAAACATAGCAAGTTTTCAAATTATTACAATTAAAATTTGCTTGTTAATTCCAGTGGCAATATCTAGACGTAAAGAACCTGCGCAGAGACTTTTAATTGTGCTATGCACACCTTCTTCAGTGACGTCCAAAGATATTCTCGGTCTCTTCAAAGAGTCCGAGAACAAAACGCGCGCGTTTGCTATTCCAGTGACATCACATGCGTAGGTCCATGTAAGAAAATTAAGTCAGTCCAGCTCGCCATAGCCCCCCCCCCCCCCCACTGCTCGGAATCCATTAGGTTATTTGTAATCACTTTCTCTACATTCTACAGAATTTTGTTTTGATTGATAACATTTAAATGGGTTTCAACCAAGGATCATATATGCAAGTGTTGACATGTTGGAGAATTAATTTTTACATTATTTATAGATTCTTCACCGCAGCACTAGTCGGGAATTTTATAAAATTACATTTTTCAGGTGTCCGGGTCTTAATGACTATGACCGTGACCGTTGCAAATTGGTGACGCAACCTGGACGTTACCCCGACTGCTGCCCTGAAATTAAATGTGAAGGATCAGATAACATGTTTTGAAACTCCAAGTTCTATACTTGTGTAAATTCTATACTTGGGTCTCCTTGTAAGTATAAGGAGTTGTATTTACATTAACATAACTGTATAACTTAATTTGTATTTGTGTATCTGAATAAAAGAAAGTGTACCTTCAAGTATTATATCGGTGTTTTATTTGCAAGGAATTGTGCTTACATTAACACAACTGTATAACTTAATTACTTTCCTTATATACATAATACCGGGTGGTCAGAATTAAAACACCCCTACTCTGAGCTCTCTATACATCGAACTACTCAGTGTAAAGGCTCCAAAATTGTTGAACCTACTATTCAAGACATGAGGAAAGGGATTACGCGAAAAAAAAATTAGTTCCAGAAACACCGATAGGTGGCTCTGTACAACAGAAAATATGCTGATAAAGAACAAAAGAGAAAGACACAAAATAAAGACACAAAATACACATTTGTAACACATTTTATTCGAACGTACCAAACATTCATATCACAAGGACCTTATCGATGCAGGGAATGCTGCTCAAATTGGTTCGCTTCTTCAAGCTGTAAAATCTGCAGTCTGTGGACAGCTTGTTCAACTGCGGATCGTAATGGGTCGATTGAGATGCTTCTCACATGCAGACTGATACTGTCTTTCAAATCTGCCAAGGTTACCAGACGTCCTCGATAAACAAGACTTTTTAAGTATCCCCACAACCAAAAATCACAGGGATTAAGATCTGGAGAACGAGATGGCCAGGTTGTCGGAAACGCACGACTAATTACTCTACCATTAGTAAAATGTTGCCGAAGAAACTGCTGTACACAAAGTCCAATGTGTGGAGGCGTTCCATCTTGCATAAAGGTAATTGAATCAAGACATTGGTGCTGTTGCAGTTGGGGTACAACAAAATTTTCTAGTATGTTTATGTACCTCCTGGCCGTCACGGTGCATGTCACAGGGCCATTGGGAGTAGCCTCTTCAAAACAGAAAGGTCCAAGAATGAATGTGGCTGTGAATCCACACCAGACTGTAACTTTCGGTGAGAGAAGTGGAATCTCTTGGAAGGTACGAAGGTTTCCGTGTCCCAAATGCGACAGTTATGGGTGTTGACTGTTCCACTTAGATGGAAATGCGCTTCATCGCTCCATAGAATCTGCCATAGCCACGATGCATCCACTTCAACTCTAGCCAGAAATGTCAATAAAAAATTCAGTCGCTTCTCCCTGTCCATGGTCAGCAAGTGGTGATTGTGACTAATTTTGTACGGGGGAAAATGCACTATGTTTCTCAGTACGTTCCGCACTGTGCCGTAGGGAACACCCAAGTGTCGTGACACTCCACGTGCACTACTACAGCTTTTAGCGTTGTCCATTGATTGTTCAACAATAGCGGTGGCAACATCATCAACGACATCTGAACGAGTCGATTTGCGTCCTCGACCCGGCTGAACTCCAAGATATCCAGTTTTCTCGAATCGAGTTATCATTCTCCTGAGAGCTTGTGGAAATAATGGTCCTTTGCGCAAATTCTTAAGTCGACGAAGCTTTCGAAGAGCAGCTGCAGCATGTCCTTTGCTTTCATAAAACAGCTTTACAAACAAAGCGCGTTCTGGCAGTGTGACAGCCATCGCTGATAAGAAGGAAAATTTCCCAGTTTTATCCCCTTTTATGCCCAGAACATAGTAGCTGCAAACCAAGAGTTTTTGCAAATTTTTGTGCTTACAATGCGAAATTGCAGTTACAATGACAGTTTAAGTTTCTTCACTTTTCCATCTTCTTTTTTTTCAGATCAGCAAAAGAAATTAAAAAGGAAAAATTCCATATCGCATGTGTTTGTTTCTTTGTGATTATTTTGTGTCTTTTCAACATATTTTCTGTTGTACAGCGCCACCTATCGGTGTTTCTGGAACTAATTTTGTTTTTCGCGTAATCCCTTTCCCCATGTCTTGAATAGTAGGTTCAACAATTTTGGAGCCTTTACACTGAGTAGTTCGATGTATAGAGAGCTCAGAGTAGTGGTGTTTTAATTCTGACCACCCGGTATATAAGGAAAGTATTGTGACGGGGTCGAAAATTCGAATTTGAGTTTTCGACGGGCGAGCACGTTTCAAACATCCCTGATCACGAATCGAACCTTTTTGAGGTGATGTGTGTGTGTGTGTGTGTGTGTGTGTGTGTGTGTGTGTGTGTGTGCGTGTGTGTGTGTATGTGTGTGTGTGTGTGTGTCAGTGAGTCTGTAGAGACGATATCCCACAAACGAATGGAGCGATTCAAATGAAATTTGGTACAAAAATCACAATCCGTTTATACTGGAAGTCTATTATTTTTAAACACAATCGAAAGTTTAGAACGCCCCCCCCCCCTAAATTTTCGAGTGAAATTTTGAAAAAATCATCAAAAAATCAAAACCTTTAATAAAGTTACGCAAATAGACATTTTTTATGTAATTTTTCCTTAGAAAACGATTGACACAAACTGTAGAACACTAGCATTAACCGTTCTTGAGTTATTATACATTTTCAAATAAATTTATCAAAAAATCAAGTAAAATTAAAAAAAATATTATCTCTTAAGACATATGTTCACTTTCCATATGTAATATCATGGGATAAATTTGGTGACATCATTCTCGTGGATCTAACTCGATCCGTTCACGAGAAAAGATACTTTGAGTAATACTTTTGTATTTGAACGCCAATAGTCATTTATCTGCTGTAGGAATGACTTATTTCTCAGTTCATAACGCTTGGCGAGATTTTGGCGACGAATATGGCAGAATGTCGCCAACTTGGCGACTTTTTTAATGTTGCCAAATTAACTAAAATCTCGCCAAATGGATAAAAATGACGCTAAATCAATGAAAATGACCACTAATTGAAGAAAATTCAATATCTTAAAAAGAATATAAGTATCAACTGTAAAAATAACATTTTTTTAACTGTAAAAGTAGTAAATTCATTGCATTATATAAGGAAAGTCATGTGCTGCCCACATCCGAAATTTTTTATTTGTGTACCTGGATAGAATAAATTGTGTCTTTTTATGGCTTTTCAATTTAACCGTTTAATTTATTCCAGCGATTCTCTTAAGTCTATATTTTACATTTTCATAAAACGTCTGTTTTGAATGTTTTCTCAAATTTGCATTTATTTATACGTAAGTATCATACGGCGATTTCTTGAGATTTGATTTGATGGCAAAAAATAGGCTTTCTAAAGTCATTGGTGTAATATGTAAAAAAAGGAGCATTAAAAACTATCCAGACATGGAATTTTTTTTCACAGATTTTCAAAACGGTTGGAAATAATCAAATAAACAGCATTAAATTTTGTTTAGTTCGATATTTCAGTATAAAAATATTTACATTTTATTTTTCCAGATCCATATTCTCTAGTAATCAACGTACCTTAATCGAAAGTGCAACAGATGGTGTATATTTATTTATTTTTATGATTTTAATTAAATTTATGCGCATCTCATAATCGTATTCAGAGTGTTATAAAAATCCAGTTTATAAAAATTATCTTATTTCCTGAAATTAAATGTAACTAATTATTGCACTTTTTAAAAATAGATGAATAAAATATAACTAATTACTACACTCTTTTAAAATACATTAGTTCCTAATAAAATGTACAAATTCTGACCATGAACAAAACATTGCCCTTTAAGCAATATTTTAGTGACATTGAATTATTCAAGTGGAATTGCATTGCATTCATTATGCATCTTATTTAAAATTATCTAACATAGAAAAGTCAATGTTTTATTGAATTTACCGTCCAGTAAAGTTTTAATAAACAATAAATAATTCAAATAATTAAAGAAAAGCTTAGAATACTTTCTAATTAAAGAAATAAAGATTGAAACAGATACTTTGCAAAAATAAAAAAAAAGTGGAGCATTTATACATCTCTATATTCCAGGCGGGGTCCTATACTGAAATATTTATGAAATTTTGCTCTAAATGTTAACAGGGTTGCCAAATTAGTCAGTTTATGGCTGGATTTAGCCACATTTTCATCATTTAGCACTCAAAAATGTTTAAATCTAGCCATAAAATGGCTAAGTTTGCAGCTGTTTATAATGGCCAATCCATTTTTATTGCCCAATCCATTTATCCATTTTTACTTTCCTTATATACAATAATGTATAAGGAAAGTATTGTGACGGAGTCGAAAATTCGAATTCGAGTTTACAATAGGAGAGCACGTTTCAAGCATCCCTGATCACGAATCGAACATTTTTGATGTGATGTCTGTGTGTGTGTGCGTCAGTAAGTCTGTGGAGACGATAACTGACGAACGAATGAACCGATTCGAACGAAATTTCGTATAAAAATTACGATCCGTGAATACTGGAAGCCTATTGTTTTTATACGCAATCGATTGTTCAGAACCCACCTAAATTTTCGAGTGAAATTTTGAAAAATCATCAAAAAATCAAAACCTCTTATAAAGTTACGCAAATAGATGTATGTAATTTTTCATTAGAAAACGATTGACATAAATTTTAGAACGCTAGCATGAACCGTTCTCAAGATATCGCACATTTTTAAAAAAAATTATCAAAAAATTATATAAAATAAAAAAAAATATTTCCTATTGAGAAACATGTTCACTTTTCATACGTAATATCATGCGATAAATTGGGTGACGTCATTCTCGTGGATCTATCTCGTTCCATTCATGAAAAAAGGTACTTTGAGTAATACTTTTGTATTTGAACGCCAGTAGCCATTTATCTGCTGTAAGAATAACTTATTTATCCATCCATAACGCTTGGCGAGATTTTGTCGACGAATTTGGTGGAATGTCGCCAACTTGGCGACTTTTTTAAATGTTGCTAAATTAAAGAAAATCTCGCCAAATGAATGAAAATGACGACTAATTGACGAAAATTCGATATCTGGGAAAGGATATAAATATCTACTATAAGAATGATTTATTTAAATTTTATTGTAAAAGTATTAAATTCATTGCATTATATAAGGAAAGTCATGTGCTGCCCACATCAGATTTTTTGCTATGATCCTAGCAGTAAGATTCATCCAAGTGTTAGCAACTTTATGGTGTGAAGCTATGATCTTTTTAAACCAATAGTGTAATTTCACTTTTGACAAAATAAAAATCTTAAGTTACATTTACCTTTATTTCCCTTTTCCTTTCTGTTTCTTACTTTTAGGTGACCAACTTGGTCGATTCTGTGCGTTTTAGCATTTTTTCTCGATAAAATATTTTCTTTCGTGTCAAAGTAAGCCCTTTCATAACGTCTCCTGTGCTATTTCATCACATGTTGTTGTTATTATATAATTCCGAATAACTTTCTGAAAACAAACAAAACAATTAAGTGGATGTCAAGTTCGTATCAACTTGTCCCATGTAATATCCTCACGTTTCATTTTTAATAGTGATATGAAGAAAGATAACTTCTGGTCAAAATTACAACAACAACCACAGCGATTTCTGGAAAACCAAACAGCGTTTTAAAAATACAGCTGTTTTTAACAAAGAATATAAGCCTGCAGTTCAGTCGCA
The DNA here is from genome assembly GCA_951213105.1 of Amaurobius ferox. Lineage (NCBI taxonomy): Eukaryota > Metazoa > Arthropoda > Arachnida > Araneae > Amaurobiidae > Amaurobius > Amaurobius ferox. The sequence continues at coordinate 34,859,172 of OX578148.1, forward strand.
CATACGGCCATTTTTAAATGCTCAGCTCTCGACCACATAGGAAACGTATCCAGCGTTGCTCTTGATTTAAGGCAATGATTAATAAAATTCACTCATTACATTTTGCGCCGCTACGCCCTAATACTACTGTGTATTATGCCCTAAATACGTATTTTTACTCATCTTTATAACCATGATGTTTGGTGCTTCCTTAGCCACGTTTAAATCTTTTGTGTTTAATAGAGTTGCTATTTAATATTTAAATAGGGTTTTAAAAAAAAGGGAAAAATAGAATGACTTCACATAAAAATAGAATATTTATTATCTACAAATTATTTTTTACAATATTATCATTTAGATATAATTGATTTAATCCATCCATATATATATATAGACCTAAGGCATGTTCATGTGTAAAGCTTTAATTAATGCTTGGATTTTATTTGATTTTCTATTATCGATTGCTTTCCATTGATGTTTGTTGTTCGTTTTCAGTTTGATGACTAGAGGTTTGCATTTTATTTTCCACTTGATTGATGATTCTCTGTTTATACTTTTTCATTTGTTAGGCATTTTCTAATGTTGGGGTTTTTTAAGTTGCAACTTCTCTCTATTCTATCATTGGATTTTCAAACTATTATATATATATATATATATATATACAGTTTTAAGAAATGAATATGTTCTACTAGTCTAAGCTGTGTACCAAATTTCAGATATTTAGGAACTATATATATATATATATATATATATATATATATATATATAGTTTTAATAAATTAAAATGTTCTACTGGTCTAAGTTGTGCACCAAATTTCAGATTTTTAGGACGTAAGGAAGTATGTTAAAAGTGATCAAATAAGTTGAAATAGGCATCTCGGTCATGACGAATTCAATAAAAGATATTATAAAAGCGTTTATTGGATACCTGATGAAAAATTGATTACAAAATCGCAAAAGACTAAAAAGTGTGAAATCAAATATCATAAAAAAAGTTACACGATTTTATTAACATGCACTAAAAAGTTAAAAAATAACTTTTAGCTATCACAATATTCTTGGTCATATGCGACTAAAATTAAAACCGTGGGGCGCCCATAAAAGAAATGTAGATGGACATTAACGGAATTTTAAGAAAGAATAGAAGTGATAACATAGAAATGACATATGTAAGAATGGCGGATTGTTAAATCGAGATCGTCCCAAAAAAATTTTAAATGAATTATATGTAATCATTCTCATATGTGTCATTTTTTATGTTAGAACTTTCATTGTTCCTAAAAATTCTGTTAATGTCCAAACACAATTACTTTATGGGCGCCCCATGTATTTGTAATAAAATCCCTGCCACCAGTTTGTATTAGAATTGCAAACGGCATTTTTAATAGGATTGCACGACAAGCAACTGGAGCGCGATCACTGCGGGCGGTTTCTCACTAGCATCAGAGAAGATGGGAGATCCACGCTGACGTGGCAAGGGTACCAATACGTTGTGAACACCGATTGGAGCTGAGGTGGAGTGATAATGGTAGAAGATAAGAAATGATGACTCGAATCCTTTAAATTTACCTTTTTACTTTCCTTATATGCATTATGTATAAGGAAAGTATTGTGACGGGGTCGAGAATTCGAATTCGAGTTTTCGACGGGAAAGCACGCTTCAAGCATCCCTGATCACGAATCGAGCATTTTTGAAGTGATGTCTGTGTGTGTGTGTGTGTGTGTGTGTGTGTCAGTGAGTCTGTGGAGACGATAACTGACGAACGAATGGACCGATTCGAACGAAATTTGGTACAAAAATCACAATCCATAAACACTGGAAGCTTATTGTTTTTATATGCAATCGAATGTTCAGAACACTCCTAAATCTTCAAGTGAAATTTTGAAAAAATCGTCAAAAATTCAAAACCTCTAATAAAGTTACGCAAATAGACATTTCTTATGTAACTTTTCATTAGAAAACGATTGACATAAATTTTGAAACGCTAACATGAACCGTTCTCGAGATATTGTACATTTTTTAAAAAAAGTATCAAAAAGTCATATAAAATAAAAAAAATATATTTCCTATTGAGAAACATGTTCAATTTTCATATGTAATACCATGCAATAAATTGGGTGACATCATTCTCGTGGATCTAGCTCGTTCCATTCATGAGAAAAGATACTTTGAGTAATACTTTTGTATTTGAAAGCCAATAGTCATTTATCTGCTATAAGAATAACTTATTTCTCCGTCAGTAAAGCTTGGCGAGATTTTGGCGACGAATTTGGCGGAATGTCGCCAACTTGGTGACTTTTTGAAATGTCAAATTAACGGAAATCTCGCCAAATGGATAAAAATGACACTAAATTAATGAAAATGACTACTAATTGACGAAAATTCAATATCTTGGAAAGAATATAAGTATCTACTATAAGAAAAACTTATTTTTTTACTGTAAAAGTAGTAAATTCATTGCATTATATAAGAAAAGTCATGTGTTGCCCACAGCAGATTTTTTTTTTATTTGATGAAGAATTATCATGTTTCAAATCATATACATCAAGCAGTATTGGACATCAGAATTATTGACGATGATACTTGAAGATACACATTGATTTCTATCATATGAAACAATATTCGTTGAACACATCGGCAGATCCGAAATTGGTTTGCGACGGTTGAACATCTCGGAATAATCAATCTATGATGAAAAAAATCTCGTGACTCTTCGAACTTACATTAAAACACGATTTATATGATTTACTTCATTATCAAATTAATTTTAAATGCATCCTTTTAAGAATTACATTCTGTTCTATGCCCCGCGGGAAAGAACACGTCCTACTGCTCTGAGATTACATCGCTAACTAAAAAATATTTACATTATTCTTACTGAAGAGTCTTAGTGTGAATGCGCGTGCTCGTGACGAAACAGAAAAGAGTTCCAATATATTTCAATACGAAATGTGAATCCGGGTAAATGTACAAAAGCGCGGGACTGTATCATGGCGCCAAGGGTTATCGATACAGGAGGGAAAACTTTAAGAAGTTGAAAGACACAATTGGCGCTTTATCAATTTGGAATAAATATTCAAGAACAAGTTTTAGAATCGAAACGAAAATAGAATTTGTCGAATATTAAATTTAGAAAGGAATTAAATAACCGGGGGAGCATTTCATAACATATTTATGTTTAGTCACATATGACCAAGAATGTTGTGACAGCTAATAATTGTTTTACTTTTTAGTGAATTTAATAAAACCGTGTAACTTAAAAAAATATTTATAATACTTTTTTCTCCCTTTCAGCAGAAAATAATTTTTGCCTGCGCATTACTGCAAAAAGTCCACTGTATCAACGTATTTCTATCCACTGTATCAACTTACACTGTATCAACTTACTCCTATTGTTAAACTATTCCACATATAAATTTATTGAGAATATTTCTTTTCAACAAAACATTCGAGCTACTTATGAAACGAGATATATATTTGAAACATGTTTCAATGGGCATACTTATGCCATGCATAGCATGTTACATTCTATATATACTTACATATATATGTGTATAAATGCATACATACGTATGTATATAAATACATACACTTATTTTGCTACTCATTTATATAACGGAAAGATGCCCATTACAAAAAGCTTTCAATGAATCCCTTTCCGAAAACGTTCAAAATGTGTCCAGTAAATCTTGAAACATGTTGCTTCGTCACAATATCAGCCCGAACATTATAGAGCAAATAATAATGTATTTAATACTATGAAAAGGCAAACATCAATTTCATTTTTAGAAAATTTATACTTTCTATAGAAGAAAGTTATTATAAAGTACTAAAATAACGGCAGCCGAAACTATTTATGGAAAAGGCACAGACAAATTTTTCTCCATTTGTTTATCTCCTGAAAACTGATTTTTATGCTTTCATAAAATTAGAACAGTAGGATATGTTGAAAGAGAATATGTAATTTTTTCCGTGTCAGAGAAATACTTGTGGTTTTATGAAATGCAAACACGCCGAATATATTTACATATATATTGTTTTGCGGGGGGTATATAGAAAAGGAAAATTTAATATTGCAGTTTCATGTAGTTGAGAACCGCCGTCAAAAACTAAAATATATACGATATGCTCTGAAATTATATGCAGAAATTCTTTTTGAAAGTAATGTTAAAAAGTAGTATGTGAAAAGTAACATTCCTATTTTCTCTTTACTTTCCTTACTTAGTATAACGTATAAGGAAAGTATTGTGACATAGTATAAAATCCTAATAAGGGATTTTACACGTTTGAAGAATCCCTAAACTCAAATCGAACGATTAAGAGATAATGTCCATGTGAGGGTATGCATGTGTGTATGTGTGCGATATCTCATATCTCACATGTGTATAGATAAATTTTGTACAATTTTTACAATCAGTGAACACTAATGATTTAAACACAATCAAAACCGCCCCAATATTTAACGAATTCTTAAAAAACGAAAAAAAAATTCAGAATAATCATTTTATACGTAATTTTTATTTCGAAAACGAGTAACACAGACTTAAGAACACTAGTTTCTATCATTCTCGAGATATTGCACGAATTTTAAATAGATTTACCTAAAAATATTCATGATATTAAAAAGTAATAAGTATTGTCAAATATGTACACTCTCCATTTTCAAGAATTTTATTTGCTAAATTCGGCCAGGATTTTATTGCTCACAAAATAATTTTATCTCTCTGCGTAAATAGTGGCTAGTAAATTTAGAATTGATGACCCGCTAATTTTTACTTTCCCTGCAATACATGGTAATGTATAGGGAAAGTATTGGAATCATGTCGAAAATCGCAACTCAAGTTTTCGACAGATCTACACGTTTCGAGACCTCTAGAATACGAAAAAACTATTTTTGGCGTGACGTCTGTGTGTGTGTCTGTGTGTCTTTGTGTCTATCTGTCTGTCTGTGTGTCTGTCTGTCTGTGCAGATTTTGTATCCACTCTAATCTGACTGAATTTCATAAAATTTGGTAGATAAGTCACTTGTGGGCGAATCTGATGCTGATTAGTTTTAGCTATGATTCGGGAAAAAGAACCCGCCTTTCTTTGCGAAATGGCCCGCAAAAGCTTATATCCACTCTAGCTGAAAATCTAATGGACCGAATTTCACAGAATTTCGAAGATAAATCGCTTGTGGATTACTGTGGTGCTGATTAGATTTTGGTACGATTCGGAAAAAAAAAAACCCTGCCCTTTTTTGCAAAATGGCCCTCAAAAATCGACAAAATCTAAAATAGAAAACTACGAATGCTGAAATATATCCATTAAATTCTTGTATTATACGTAATTTTTAACGAAGAAAAGAATAAGACCAACCCCATTACACTAGGACTAGCCGTTCTCGAGATATTGTTTTTTCGTATTTTCTCTACGTCACCTTTGAAAATAAGTCCAGTTATCAAATGAGAACGAAAAGTGAATTAAAAGTGAATTAAATTTAATTAAAATAAAGAGAACGTGAATATAAAGTCTGCAGGGAAAGTCACACATCAGATTTTTAACAGTGCACTTCAATTTGATGTATTACACCGAATGAATTAACACGGGGTATTCATAGAATAAGCAGATTTTAAAATTAATCCAATATATAAAAATATACATAAGATTTAATTATAAAACATTTTAAAATGAAAGTATTTATTAGACCGCATTAAAAAGACGTTAAAAATATATTACAAGCCTGGACGATTTCGTATATAAAAAAAACCTTCAGCAAAAGCATATTATAAGAAAAAATGATACATTGTCATACCCAGTCAGAAACCGCAAACAAAATCTGCATATCATTAATGACAAAATTACACTAAGGAAACGAAGTAATCAAGAAACATAATATCAAAATTAACACAGCAGACATAAAATGCAAAATAAGCAAATTTAGATGTTTATTTTTTATGCATGTCATAGAATAGGCAGAATTTAAAATTAATTCAATGTATAAAAATATGCATAATATTTAAATATAAAACATTTTAAATTAAATGTCTTTATTAGATTGCCGTGAAAGACGTTAAAAACATAATATGCGATGAGCGCTTCTGTGGACAGTAGGAGTATAAGTAAGGAAAACATATATTTTTATATCCAATCAAAAACAGCAAACAAAATCTGCATATCAATAAAGACCAAATTATACAAGAAGAAAACATACATGGGAAAGAAGAAACATATAATATCAAAACTGACACAGCAGAATTAAAATATAAAATAAACACATTTAGATATTTAGCATCTACGTCATAAAATATGCAGAATGTAAAATAAATTCAATATATAAAAATATACGTAATATTTTAATATAAAACCTTTTAAAATGAAATTCTTTATTAGACCGCACTAAAAAGACGTTAAAAACATGTTACAAGCCTGGGAACTTTCGGAGATAAAACGTCCTCTATCAGAGGCATATGATAAGAAGAAGATAAATTGGGCTTTTTATATCCAGTTTTCTTTGCAATTTATCCATTAATGACATACAGATTTTGTTTGCGGTTTTTAACTGGATATAAAATACCCAATGTATCTTTTTACTTTCCTTATATACATAATGTATAAGGAAAGTATTGTGACGAGGTCGAAAATTCGAATTCGAGTTTTCGACGGGAGAGCACGTTTCAATCACCCCTGATCACGAATCAAACATTTTTGAAGTGATGTCTGTGTATGTGTGTGAAAGTATGTGTGTGTGTGTGTGTGTGTGTGTGTGTATGTGTGTGTATGTGTGTGAAAGTATGTGTGTGTGTGTGTGTCAGTGAATCTGTGGACACTGATTCTGACGTGATAACTGACCAACGAATGGACCGATTAGAACGAAATTTGGTTCAAAAATCACAATCCGTAAACACTGGAAGTCTATTGTTTTTATACGTAGTCGAATGTTCAGAACTCCCCTAAATTTTCGAGTGAAATTTCGAAAAAATCGTCAAAAAATCAAAGCCGCTAATAAAATTACGCAAATAGACATTTCTTATGTAATTTTCATTAGAAAACGTTTGACATAAATTTTAGAACGCTAACATGAATCGTTCTCGACATATTGCAGATTTTTCAAAAGAACTATCAAAAAGTCATATAAAATAAAAAAAAATACTTCCCATTGAGAAACATGTTCACTTTTCATATGTAAGTAATACTATGCGAAAAATTTGGTGATATCATTTTCGTGGATCTAGCTCGTTCCATTCATGAAAAAAAGATACTTTGAGTAATACTTTTGTATTTGAACGCCAATAATCATTTATTTGCTGCAAGAATAACTTATTTCTTCGTCCATAACGCTTGGCGAGATTTTAGCAACGAATTTGGTGGAATGTCGCCAACTTGGCGACTTTTTTAAATACTGCTAAATTAACGAAAAACTCGCCAAATGGATAAAAATGACGCTAAATCAATGACGACTCATTGATGATGACGACATGGAAAATGACGACTCATTGACGAAAATTCAATATCTTGAAAAGAATAACTACTATAAAAATAATCTATAAAAATAAAGATGATATATATAAGAACTACTATAAAAATAATCTATTTCTTTTTACTGAAAAGTAGTAAATTCATTGCATTATATAAGGAAAGTCATGTGCTGCCCACATCAGATTTTTTATCATATGCCGCTGATAAAGGGCGTTTTATGTCCGAAAGTATTCAGGTTTGTAATATGTTTTCAGCGCCTTTTACTGGGATCTAATAAAGACCTTCATTTTAATTGAAAGTTTTATATTTAAATTTAAATTTTAGACATGCTACCTTAATGTAATTACATATCCGTAAGATGTAATAATACAGTTGCTCTTTGTGTTAGGTGCAATTCATATAGTATTTTTTGAAAAGTTTGCAAAATCATAATACATTTACAAAAATATTAATTATCAATTGACACTACAATTGACACTAATTTCAATTGACACTAATTTTCAATTGACACTTTTGATACAGAAATTTTTTACCGAAAATACATCTGTTTAGTAGAATTTAAATTCCATTCGAAATATAAATATACTCATAACAAGGTGTAACACTAAAGTTTTTTTTTACCTTTAGATATAACCATGTTATTTTGAAAAAGTTTGCAAAAACACAATACATTTACATAAATATTTATTCTTATAACATTAACTTACCAAATGATTTTCTAAAATGTATCAATATATATGTACTTACCTAAAATAAGAGAAAGAAAAATACATTAAAACTACGTTAAATATACATTAAGCACTTTTAAAACGACATATTGTATACATTGATCACACTGTGTTTAAATATATAAAATTATTGTTGAAGTTGAACTGAATTGAATTTTTTTTATCTAGGGTGATAATACATTGAAAAATAGTCTTATTCTGAGTCCTCTGTACAGACTACAGACTCTATTGGCGAAAACTCAATCACATATAGTGACTCGATGGGTCACGATTCTCAACTAAATGGGTCACGACATCTCTTGGTGAAAACACAACCAGATATCGTGACTCAACTAGATGGGTCACGATTTGCCCTAGATTCAGATGATATACGTGTAAAGGTCTGGAGGGAATGAAAAACACGTGAGCAGCCTAATAAAACCATTAAACATCCCGCCTTAAGTCGTGGTAGTGTAATGGTATGAGCAGGATATTTTGGGGGATGTCGCACCGACCTGCACTTGCTATCGGGGAGTACGAAGGCTCATAAATATACAGGCTGATGCAAACGCCATTTTGATTCAAACCGGATCGGCCAGTTATCGTCTGCGTATGTTATTTCAATGGCACGCGCATGTAGCATGGCTCAAATTTGATACGCTATTTAGCTGTAAAATAAGCGTTTCTGTTTTTCAAAATATTTCAATTATCCGAGAAAATAATCTAGAATGTTTAGATTTTTTTAAATCTCAATAAAAGGAAGAGAAAGTAGCCCTCTTTTCACCATGTACAACCATAGCTTCAACTGAGAGTCAAGGTGGCCGCTGTTGCACAGCCTGTATACATAGAAGCCTAAGAAAGTTCTATGATAACGGAAATGTATAGGATCAAGTTTTTGAACCCTTCATGAGACTACACAGCAGCAGTAGGTCCAGATTTCCTTTATATGGACTTTAATGTCGTCTACACAGAGCAGGGCTGTTGAAAGAGTGCCGTGAAAGCGGAAGTATTGCCATATGCAGTGACCAGCGTATTGTCTGGGCCTTAATTCTATCGAAAATCTTTGTGCTGTTTCTGCCCGTTTACTTCCCTTTCGTCAGTGGGTCAAAAGAACTCTAATCTGACTTCACTTGATGCCACCCAATTTTGACCGGAATCCAGTGGGTGTGTCAATCGCAGAGACGGTACCATCCCTACTCTGGCCCATCACCTCTTGGATAGATTTTAGGACCCACGGATTTATTGTGCCCTACTCCGCGTAGACACAGAATCCTTTTGGGAGGTATCTAGAATCAACCACGAGACCTCCGAGAGCGATCCTCTTGACTTAACCACTGGGCTAGCCATGCACAGTTTTGAGAGGTATTTTCGAAGACCGATATGCCATGGTAAGACTTAATGTATCCCAATAGTGTACAAAGGTTAAAGAAAATTAAGTATAGAAAAGTAATACAGGAGAGAAAAAATAAAGTATATTCCGATCAAACCCATTTTAAGTCTAGAGTTGCCGAAATTATGAAGAAGTCAATTTACCAATGAAACAGAAACTTTACGTTAGATGCATAGCTTATTAATAAAGAAATAACGAAATTACCTTTCCACTCCGTTAATAATTTAGTGCTTGGAGGGGAGCTTATATTCTTTAAAATTCATCTAGAATGCACTAAGAGTCAAACAAAATAATAATTTTGAAAATCGGCTCTATAGATCCACAGAAATTGAATGACAAATGAACGGCTTGTATTTTAACCTTGCCCTCAGTGCTTCTTTCAGGAAAAGCCCCTCGGAGATGACAATTCGCCCCCCACCCCACTGAGACATTTTTGTTAACCTAGTTTATATTTATGTGACACATCATTTAGATATATTTATATAGTGCAAATAGAAAACTTGCCCCCTTAAAATTTCATTCGCCCCCCCTAACGTATTGAAAGAGACACTGGTTACCCTTGGATTTAAGATTTTAAAAACCTCGGATTAAAATTACAACGGAACATACATCAAATTCCTGAAACCTAAGTTGAAACTAAAGTTAAAACTAAGTTGAAACTAAAACCTCCCCATACCCGTCGGGGTTATAAATAGGAAAATAATAAAGACGATGACTTTTCACTATAATTTTTTTTTAGAACGTTGCTCGTTATAAAAAAAGTAAAATAATTACAACGTTTTCATAATTTAGATTTAAATTTGTTCTATTAAATACATTGTAAATTATCGTTTTGGTTGTTGTATAAATGTATATATATTGTATCCTTTATTAGCTTATCCTTTCTGCCATACTTAATTATAATATACCCTAAACCATATTTCCATATAGTTTAATGATAAGCTCAACTTTATTAAGTATATTAATATGACTTAAGAACAAAACAAAATTTATCAAAACTATTCAACAGCCCCAAATTAAAAATTTTCAAGGGGGGGGGGGGTCCCCGGAACCGCCCCCCCGTAATAAAACTCTGGATCCGCCCTTGGATCTTGGTGGGTAGCGGAGATCTGCTACATGTCTCCCGAGCATATCCCACAAGTACTCTATTGGATTCAGATCAGAAGAGTTGGCAGGCCACTGCATGTGCTGGATATCTTCAGTTTGAAAGAAGTTGTCGACCAAGACCGCACAGTCAGGAGGTGCGTTATCATGCATGAATATGAAATCAGGACCACCAGCACCTCGAAACAATCGAACGGTAGGCTCAAGGACTTCGTCTCTATATTTTTGACCGGTAACCGACCCCGTATCAAAGATGTGGAGGTCTGTGCGGCCGTCCATAATGATGCCTGTCCAGACCATGACTCCTCCAAACGGAAAACGATGTCTTTCCGTGATGTTTCCCATGTGAAAACGCGTTCCACGTTCTCTCCAGATCGTGGAACGACGAGAATCAGTTTGCAAGCTATACCTGAACTCGTCACGGAACATGACATTGCCCCACTGTTGTGCATTCCACTGCCGATGTTCCAAACTCCACTGTAAACGCGCGCGATTCTGTGCAGACGTCAGGGGGATGCAAACTGCTGGTTGTTTGGCATACAGACCAGCGTGTCTGAGTCTCCTGTAAACAGTTTATCTCGAAACAGTGACTCCTGTGGCGGCTGTCGGGGCTTATGTTTGTTTATAATCTCAGACTTTGGCACCTGCCACGAATGGCATAAGACCGCTTTGAAGCCCAAGGCCGAGCAAGAAAATACCCCAAGTAAAAGTATACCCCAAGGTTGTCAGGGCAGAACCCAAATGTCTGGCAAAACGGTTTCTCTGACGCCGCACTGTTGTCACCAAATATTGTTGTTCCAAACTCCACTGTAAACGCGCGCGTTTCTGTGCAGACGTCAGGGGGATGCAAACTGCTGGTCGTCTGGCATAGAGACCAACGTGTCTGAGTCTCCTATAAACAGTTTATGTCGAAACAGTGACTCCTGTGAACGGTTCCTCTGCGTTACGCAGTTATCACCAAATATCGGTCTTGCCGAGCGGTTTTTACTCTTAGCCGACCTGGTACTGGTCGCTGGGTAAGGTCGCTGTGTAAGGTCGCTCGGTACTGGTCGCTGGGTATCTCCAGTGGTTTGGAACCTCTGCCACAGTCTGGAGATCATACACTGGGGCACATTCAGAAATCGAGACGCTTCGACTTGGGATCGACCGGATTTCAACATTCCAATAATTCGTTCCCTCAAAAGCATGTCCAGTTAGCATATTTGTGACATCTTTCGTCCTTTTTTATTGTTAACAACGCTCCATACTACAGCAATTGCGAAATTCTGCCTCAACTGGCCATGCCACTCGGGGCCGTTTTATACTCGTTCCGACGTGCGCCGGCGCATGAACTGTTTTGCATATGCACATTGATTTACCTTCGTCCTACGATTCTCCACAACTAATTGTGAACCATTGTATCCATATTAACTCCGAATTTTTCGCATTTTACGAATTATGTTTAATTTTGAGACAAGAGTGTTTATTAGATGCTGGGGTGATTGCAAGTAAACTTAGGAAAATGGGGAATTACAAGATAGACAAATTCTTCTTTATTTTAATTTACTGCATTCTTATTTGGGGCAGTGTTCTTGATAATCAAGCAAAATCCAAGAAATCGATATGCTTCGTACAAAATCATAATTTATGAATAATATATTAAAAAAATATTTCTGGTATATAAAAAGTATTTTTTTTAATTTATGCGGAAACTTGCATTTTGTCATAACTTGGTCGATTTTGCCTTGGCCTATAACAGCCAATTTGACTAAAAATTTTTTGTAACCTATGAAACCGACATAATAATAATACTCTGAATTAAATTATATGTACTTTTAATTAAAAAATTAGCAAATATCTACACATAGTTAATTAAAATATATACTTATCAGAAGTATGCGTTATCACTAACAAAAAATAATGTATTTGTCATGTTTTTAATCAACCAGCTAAGCATTTCAATATTTCATAAACGCAGAACCCACCTATAGGGGGGGGGCGCTCCAAAAGATAAAATAACACTCATATTACAGATAATAACATCAACGAGCTTCTTTCGCTCTCAATATGAGCTTTTCAGCAAATATCCAATATCTGCATTAGCGGCACGAAAATTTGATATATGCCACAATTTTGCGAACCGCTGGGGGAACCGCGTATTCAGGCCTACCATGCAGCCGGCATTCAAAATTTAGTTGGATCTAAATAACTGCAACTGTCAAAGTCATAGTTACTAAATACGAATGTATGGGGCGTTTATAAAGAAATAATACGTTCACATTGATAATACAGTATCCATATTGATAGTACCAGTAACGTGTCTATCGGTTTCAAACTACCGCGCTCGTCAGAAAAAACTGCAAATACCGTTTATGAAGTACAAGATCTTTTTTGAATAAATGAAATCTGAAAAATAGAAAAACAAATGAAAAGTCGAGCACAGGTGTAGCAAAACTTTAATATAAAATCCCACTAATCATAAAAACCAGTAAATATAGAATATAGGGGTTAGAAACGTAAAAAAAAAAAAAAAAAAAAATTACGAATATCTTTTGCGAAAGGTAAAAGCTTTTTAAGAAACATGTATTGCATAAACTAAATGCAAAACTTTTTTTCAAAATAACAGTTTGAGCAAAATGTGAATGCATTTGAAAATTTTTTGAATACATTTTTGAGTAAAATTAATTTAAGGGAACTCCGAATCCCAAAGTTTCCAACTTGCCACGTACCACATAGATCTTACGGAGTATGTGTGTTGCATAATAGTTTAAGAAAAGTGCAATTTTCTTACAAGCCCACTAAAAATCTAATTTTCTAATACTTTACAACAAAGTTGAAAAGTGTTTATGACTTTGTTCATTCTGTCTGTCTGTCTGTCTGTCAGTCTATCTGTCTGTCTGTCTGTCTGTCTGTGCGTTAGCACGATAACTGCCGTAAAAATGACTTAATCAAAATGAAATTTTAGTATGTTGTTCAGACGGTCTGTAGAACCTATGGGAATATAAATGAATAATATCACCCAATTAGTTTTGGATTGAACCCGGGTCGAAAAAATGAAATACATTGAGTCTTATGGGATGAGTCTTTTTCAAACATTTTTTAAACGGATTTAAAATTCACAAATTGCTTCGAAAATTTTAGGTAATATTCAAATTGTTCCATAAAATATATAAAAAAAAATTCAGCGAAATATATTCAGTAGTTTTTTAAATAAAAATTAAAATAATAATTACACCCCTTATATGAAGCGATCACGTGACCATGATATGAAACGATCACATGACCCACTTCAAAATGATATATGGCATCCATCTTGTTTCAAAATCGTGATTTTTTTAAGTTCTTTTTAATTCATATTGAGTGTTGTATCCGCCCTAAAACTACTTTATTTTTGCTTAAATTCTGTGCATCTACATACTGAAACAACGCAATGGCAATATATTTGAGTTTAAATGCTCATCTAAATTCGATTATTTCTACAACTAAGCCTATTTTTCACCTATGTGAAATGTAAACAGCAAAATATATAGAATGAGTTGTATTAGAATTCCTGTATTTTTTTAACACAAAATAATTTAGTCCATGGAGTCTGCATGGCTGATATGAATGAAATATTAATTGATTTCATAAAGAGAAGGACGATTTTTTTCGATGAAGTTTCAAGCATAGAGTTTAATTTTTTGTAGCTCCATGGTCTTAAACAAAATGTTTAAATAAAATAAATTATTATAGTATTGTGATGAATGACAAGAATGGGAGAAAGTTATGAATAAAATCCTGTTTTTATAGAGAGATCCAGGCGTGTTATTTTTTCTATGACGTCATTTGAATTAATTTCAGTTGTTTTCGATGAAGTTTTCAAATATAATAAATTATCGTAGTATTATGATAATTCTAAAACTATTACCGAGGAATGTATAACATTTTAGAGATGTTTAAACCAGGCAACTTATATTTCAATGCCTTCATTTGAATGGAGTTCATTTTCTTCGGTGAGGTTTTCAAATATAATAAATTAATGTAGTATTGTGATAATTTTAAAAATATTACCGAGGAATATATTGCACATTTTAGACTTGTTTAAATAAAATTGCATTGAAGTTGGAAAGTGTTTCATAATCAATGGTTTAAGCATGATTGATCTTTCTTGTTTTTTCTGAGGTGGGGTAACATTTGATCATCTTTAATTCATTTAAATGCTTCATCCTGTCAAAAATAAATATATTATTATGAAAATCTGTTGAACAGGTTCTCAGAAATTGAAGGACAAATAAAAAAGGAGCAAAACAATTCATGGTTTAAGTATATAGATAAATAAGGAAAAGAACAACTTAAATAATTAAACTCATAGAACCTGCTTATAGGGAGTGTTGCCAAAGTTAGAATCGAGTTCCTGAACAAAAATTAAGTGCCATACTCACAGATCAGATCTCGCCGATAGAAGAACGCATTCCTTCTTGGAAATAACAAGATTCATGGAACGGTTTCGCGTTTAATATGAGCTCGTCAGCGTGGAATAGCTAATATCTAGAATGGCAGCAAAAAAAGTTTAATGACCCACCTATGGGAAGAGTCACTTTGAATTTAAAAGTCGCCTTCAAATTAAAATGAAGCTCAAGCCACTCGAGGCCACAACTGCCATGTCCATGCACACAGAGCCTTCCTATTGCAGCCTAAGCTCAATCATGTTTAAAGAAATTAGAAACCGGTTGTTTGTGAGAATGCATTTATCGATCTTTATAGCGGTTTGGGACATCGAAACGTACAGAAAGTTTTTTTTTTCTGCCATTATGGATATTAGTTATTCCATGCTGACGAGCCTATAATAAACACTAAACCAATTGAATTAGCTAATATTATCTGCAATTAGATCACGATGGTAAGTAGCGTGTTTTGTATAACAGGAGGGAACGAGATCATATTGATGGAGGGGGACTTTTCTTTAATTCATGCAGTTGCTAATCCATAAAAATAAAATAGAAAATCAATCTGTCCATCTGTCTCATCATCGCAGGAGAAAGGCTGTGCCGAATTTAATATATTTTTACGGGTAGTTTTGTTATACTACCACTTATAATTTAAGCATCTGTCTGTCCTTCTGGCTGTCAGTCTTTATGTCTTCCGAACGAATTCCTCGTATCATAAATCCGACTGTTCCATGAGGTGTCGTACGACTGGCTAATTTGTGATCTAAGCCAAAAACCGTCGGCGTCTTGACGTGGAGGGTGTTTTTTGGACCGTTTTCAGTGAATGATTGAGTCGACCACGCAACCGCTGAGACGATTTTACTGGATGGGAGATTAGAACATGACGCCCTCCTGTTATCAGTATAAACCCGTCAGGTTGCCTTGGGGGAAACCCACTTTGAACATGTATTCATGTCTTTCTAACTGTTCCCATACTTTGAGCATGACCCAATCGTTATAGAAACTTTTAAACGATCAAGACTTTACGTGACCTAGTCAGTTTTTTACCCTCTCTATAATAAATGCAATTCGAAATCCGATAACTTAACCCGATCGTTGTTTGTGCTTATCCATTTCGTATTATAAGCCTTTTACTAATTAGTACGTATACAATACGTTACTGAAAATCTACACGCGCTTTATAACAATTCCCTTTCCCTATTACTTACCGTGGCAACATCTGATATCACGAACAAAACTAACTGATTTTATCTACCTGAAGTATGTGCGTTATTTATGCTTTATAGATGTGCGCGTAGAATAAAAAAAAATGATTTAACAAAATATGGATTCTATTATTCTTTAATATGAAAAGTTTGATTGGAATATCTCAAACGCAGTGCCGCTATCTCTTCAATTATGGAAGATTTATAATTTAACGAAAAATGAACGAAATTTAAAGTCAAAACGAATCTCCTTCTGTGGGCGGGGCTTCAACCCATTTATTGGGCATGCGCAGTCGGCTCAACTTTTAAAATGAAAAATTGTAATTAGCTGATGTTAAATTATAAAAGTCGGATAGCAAGTCATATTTTATACCGTAATATAAATATCGGGGAGGTTTAAAACGTACGAAAAGAATGTATTGTTCTTCAAATTCATAAAAAGTAGTCTATTAATTACATGAATTCCGTTCAAAGTTTGCTCGAAAGAGAATTTCACGATTTTTCCGATGGTGACAATATGGAAAGCCAGTGATAATGCTTTAGTTCGCTAAGGAATCGATTTGTGTGAATATCGCCCAAAATCAGGCTAAAATTTGAAATAACTATAAAACTAATTTGAAATTTAAAGAAAATATTCGGGCCCTGCAGTAAATGTTTACCAAATTTCATGATCGTGCGTTGCGTAGATTTCCGGCTACAAACTGCACAGACACACAGGACTTTTTCTTTTATTATTTAAGAAGATATATTAATTTTTATCAAACCATGTTTCAATGTGATTGTATATGTATATCCCGCTCATTCTAAAGTTAATACCTGGACTATAACCTCGCAAAGTTTTTCATTAGCTAATGCTTTGAGGAATAGCATAACATTTTCAAAAATTCTCAAAATTAAATAGATTTTTGAATATTTGCATAACCCCCCTCCAAAAAAAAAGCCTCCGTCAACAAAATCCACACGTCCTATTTCCTCTGTTAGTTTTTAACCTAGCGTATTTCTTGTATTCTTAACAAAAGCTAATGGAAGTTACAAATTGCAGTCGAAAATTAAAAAAATAAATAAAAAATCAGGGGGATTTTAAAGATGGACAACCTACTGTTGTAACTCCGTGCAACATGTAGGCACTATGGTTGCAAAACTAAGCTTTTTATATTCAATTGAGTGGTGTCATAAGTATTATTTAATCAGCAGCATAAAAATTATTAAATATATATAATTATAAATATTTTGTCATAATAATATAATAAACTAGCAGTATATCAGTATATCAGTACGGAGTATATAATATAAAGAAACTTAAAATTCCCAACACCTGCAAATTTCTATAGTATAATAAATGACATTCTTATTCAAAATGCTCTATTAAAATATTTAATTTAATGCTCCTGAATGAAATTTAAGAATCTGTTTTCGCTATACAAAATTATCTTTGCGGACAGATCTGAAGAATTAGATCTGATTGATCATCCCGGCCCCGTTAGTAAACAAATTTACAAAAAATATAAAATTGAATCAATATATGCAAATTAAAAACGTTAAAATTGTATGGCACTCGTACTACTTATTCGCGAATATTAAACTATATACCCTGCATTAGTGGATTACACGTATAAATTGAAAATATAATTAAACTCGTAATTTTTAAATCTGAAATCAGCAATTGATTCCAATATATGGAAAATGAAAGAGTTAAAATTGTATAGGAAGTTATATGCCAAAATGAAAGCGCTAAAATTATATGGGAAGATATATATGCCCGAACTACTTATATTGTCGTAGAGTAGAAGATATGACCGTGTGTTAGTAGAATATTAACCGTATTACAATATGAATCTCAAAAATCTTTGACAAAATATAACAGATGACATAATAAATTGAAAATATCAGTTATCTCCGTAATCTTTATACCAGAAAGCAGTAATTGATTTCAATATATACCAGTATACGAGTATGTCAAAATATATGCCAATATACCTGTACTACTTATATTCTCGTAGATTAGAAGATATACCCGTGCATTGGCAGAAGATTACTCGTTCAACGTACAATATATGAGTTTAAACAATTTTTGTCATAATAAAACAATGGAATAATATCTCGAAAATATAAATAATCCCTGAATCAATAATCCCCGAAAATATCAATAATAATGATGTTTAAACCTAAAGACCGTAATTGATATTATCCAGTTAAAAATGCATTGTCAATGAAATTTATTTTATATACATAGCTTTATTATTCAAATCTGAAAAGATTTAATAAAATTTGTATGCCGCATAACACATTGAATTTACATCCGTTGTTGAACGACATGAAACGACACATTTGCTTCAAATAAATTGATGGAAATCATATCGACTGAATAATGCTATCTCCATGGAAGGTTTGGCGACATTTTCGTCAATTTAGCAACAATTTTAAAAATCACTAAATTTATCCCATAATTTTTGTAAATTTGTTTACAAACGGTACCAGGAGCCTGTGAAGATAATTTTGTCAAGCGAGATCAGAGATCTCCTTATGCTTGTTTTTAGGAGCATTACATTGAATATTTTAATAGAATACTTTGAATAACAATGTCATTTAGAATACTATAGGAATTTGCACATAATTGTACATTTTAAGTTTCTTTATTAACACTTTACAACAAAGTTGAAAAGTGTTTATGACTTTGTTCATTCTGTCTGTCTGTCTGTCTGTCTGTCTACCTGTCTGTCTGTCTGTCTGTCGTTAGGAAGACAACTGCCGTAAAAATGACTTTATCAAAAGGAAATTTTAGTATGCTGTTCAGACCGTCTGTGGGACCTATGGGAATATAAATTAATAATATCACCCGATTAGTTTTGGAATTAACCCGGGTTGAAAAAAAAATATACATTGAACCCTATGGGACCTAATTTTTCAAACATTTTTTAAGCGGATTTAAAATTCACAAATTGCTTCGAAAATTTTAGATAATAGTCAAATTGTTCCATAAAATATATATAATAAAATTCAGCGAAATATATTCAGTAGTTTTTTAAATAAAAATTAAAATAATAATTACATCTCTTATATGAAGCGATCACGTGACCATTATATGAAGAGATCACGTGACCCACTTCAGAATAAAATATGGCATCCATCTTGTATCAAAATCGTGATTTCTTAAGTTCTTTTTAAGTTGAGTGTTTTATCCGTGAGTGTTTTATCCGTCCTAAAACCAGTTTATTTTTGCTTAAATTCTGTGCATCTACATACTGAAATAACGCAATTACAATATAGTTGAGTTTAAATGATCATCTAAATTTGATTATTTCTACAACGAAGCCTATTTTTCACTTATGTAAAATGTAAACAGTAAAATATGTAGAATGAGTTGTATAAGAATTGCTGCATTTCTTTAACGCAAAATTATTTAGCTCATTGAGTCTGCATAGCTGAGATGAATGAAATATTCATTGATTTTACAGAGAGAAGGACTATTTTTTCGATGAAGTTTAAAGCATAGAGTTTAATTACTTGTACCTCCATGGTCTTAAGTTTCTAAAAAAAATAAATTATTATAGTATATAGATGAATGAAAGGAATGAAAAATGTTTATGAATGAAATGCTTCTTTTATGGAGAGAGCCAGGCGTGTTATATTTCGATGGCGTCATTTGAATAAATTTCATTTGTTTTCGATGAAGTTTTCAAATATAATAAATTATTGTAGTATTATGATAATTTTAAAAACATTACCGAGGAATGTATCGCATTTTAGAGATGTTTAAACCAGGCAATTTTCATTTCAATGCCGTCATTTGAATGAAGTTCACTTTTTTCGATGAAGTTTTAAGATTTCAAATATAATAAATTAATGTAGTATTGTGATAATTTTAAAAATATTACCGAGGAATGTGTCGCATTTTAGAGATGTTTATATAATATTGCATTGAAGTTGGAAAGTGTTTCATAATCAATGCTTTATAAGTGATTGATCTTTCTTATATTATATTCCTTACAAACAATGGATATACAGCTAATAATAGAATAGATTTCGAAACGAAAAAAATGTTCACATTTATTCTCCCATGATATCATCATTCAATGTGTCCCACGCAGGTTGAAGAGTATAAGGATATTCGCCGCGATTACCCATGAAAAGATTCTTGCGTTGGTCGAAAAACAGGTTGGGTTGCATCATAGAGTGAATTCGTAACTAGAAAATCCCAGATCTAGAGTCGCAATGTCATATCAGAGCAACAATTTGATAGTCTGTTTCTCAAACAGTTGCGGTTCTACAAAAAACATGATGATCAAGTTCGCGCTATTTCTTGCACTTGCTGCATTATTGGGTGCTGATATCGTGCAAGGCTACACGTACAGAGGCTATCTTTCACCGGATGGTAAGTGAAAAAATATTCAAATATGTGAAGCCAATGACACCACTCCCACGTTCATATTTCAATTGGTCATACTTAGTACTAGAGCTGCAGATGTAGTATAATCACTTTATCATTCTTGGCGATTTTACGTGAGATTCTGCAATATCTGCTATGATTTAGAGAACATTCCATTCTGGCAACCCTTTCCGCTCTCATTTGTAGATACTTTTCGCAATATTTTTTATAAATATTTTTGCAACAATATTATTACTTTCCCTGCAACCATGGTAATGTATAGGGAAAGTATTGGAATCATGCCGAAAATCGCAACACGAGTTTTCGACGGATCTACACGTTTTGAGACCTCTAGAATACGAAAAAACCATTTTTAGCGTGACGACTGTGTGTGTGCCTGTCTGTCTGTCTGTCTGTGTGTCTGTTTGTCTATGCAGATTTTGTATCCACTCTAACTAAAAAACTAATTGACCAAATTTCATAAAATTTGGTAAGTCACTTGTGGGCGAATCTGGTGCTGATTAGTTTTGGGTACGAATCGGGATAAAAGAACCCGCATTTTGGCGCACAAAAGCCTATATCCACTCTAGGTGAAAAACTAATGTACCGAATTTCACAAATTTCGGTAGATAAGTTGCCTGTGGGTCACACTGGTGCTAATTAGATTTTGGTACGATTCGGAAAAAAAACTAGCCATTTTTTTGCAAAATGGTCATCAAAAATCGTCAAAATCTAAAATAAAAAAAATTCGTATGCTCAAATATATCCATTAAATGCTCGTTTAATACGTAATTTTTAACGAAGAAAAGAATAAGATCAACCCCATTACACTAGGACTGGCCGTTCTCGAGATATAGTTTTTTCGTATTTTCTCTACGCCACCTTTGAAAATAAGTCCAGTTACCAAAAGAGAACAGAAATTGAATTAAAAGTGAATTAAATTTAGTTAAAATAAAGATAACGTGAATATAAGTCTGCAGGGAAAGCCATGTGCTGCCCACATCAAATGTTTTCATTTGTATATATTTTTGTAACAATATTAAGTATTTTCAGCAACAATAGAATTTATTTGTAAATATTTTAGCAAGAATAATAATTTATTTGCAATTATTTTTGGACTAATATAAATTTATTTTCAAATATTTTGAACGATATTAATGCATTTGTAAATATTTTTAGCAACAATATCAATGTATTTGTAAATATTATTTTTGTACAATATTAGAATTTGGGGCAGAGTATGAAATATTTCAATTTATTAAATTTAAGGCAGACTCAACGCTTTTCAAACAAATTTTTTTTTTCTGAAAGCTTGAAGAAATAATTTAAAGCTTTTTAAATTTCGATTGTTTGAACATAAATGGATCATGAATTTCAAAAAATTTATATTCTAAGAGATTCCATATCATTATAGAGACACTTATTCCAAACTAGGGAACTGTCACTTATAGTTTAAAAGTAGAGCATTGAGGTTTTGTTTCCTAATGGGAGAGCTTTTGTCCGATAACTAGATGGGAGAGAGCAGCGAAACAACATTCATCCATACACTAAGACAGAAACCTGTGATCCGCATTAACCTTTTGTTCACGGGTGGGACAACGTCAATCTCAAACGAAGAACCTCTTAAAAAGACAGGTATTTGACATACCTATCCCGAACAGTTCGATCTCTCTTTGCAGACATTGGCGTCCATGGCGTCCTGTCTTTTTGAGAGGTTCTTCGTTTGAGATTGACGCTGTTCCACCCGTAAGCAAAAGGGTAAAACTTATCTAAAAAAGCTGTACATACTATATCTTTACGACGTGTTATACGAAAGTGTATTCACAAGATTCAAGAATGAGGGCGAAAGGGCCGTGGTGCGATAATCCGGCCACGGGGTTTAGCAACTCATAGGCCCCCATTTTTATTTGTCCTTAGAAACACTTTCCGCTTTTGTAATAGTACATTTTTAAACCTGGAGATAGGGAAGAAAGATAATATTTATATATCTAAATATATATAAGCTCAGTACTATTACCTCTATCAAAAAAGTTACGTTCAATTCAAAAATATGCTGCCGAATTTCAGATGTAACATCGATTCCAAGAAAAGAAATCTGGTGTGGGCAGCACATGACTTTCTCTGCAGACTTATACCCACGCTATCTTAATTAAATTTAATTCATTTTTAACACTTTACAACAAAGTTGAAAAGGGTTTATGACTTTGTTCATTCATTCTGTCTGTCTGTCTGTCTGTCAGTTAGCACGATAACTGCCGTAAAAATGACTTTATCAAAATGAAATTTTAGTGTGTTATTCAGACAGTCTGTAGGACCTACGGGAATATAAATAAATAAGATCACCCAATTAGTTTTGGATTGAACCCGGGTTGAAAAAATGAAATACATTGAGCCCTATGGGACCTAATTTTTCAAGCATTTTTTAAGCGGATTTAAAATTCACAAATTGCTTCGAAAATTTTATTTGACATTCAAATTGTTCCATAAAATATATTAAAAAAAATTTCAGCGAAATATATTCAGTAGTTTTTTAAATAAAAATTAAAATAATAATAATAATAACACCTCTTATATGAAGCGATCACGTGACCATGATATGAAAAGATCATATGACCCACTTCAAAATGATATATGGCATCCATCTTGTCACAAAATCGTGATTTTTAAAGTTCTTTTTAATTTATATTGAGTGTTGTATCCGTCCTAAAACCACTTTATTTTATTTTAAATTCTGTCCATCTACATACTGAAACAACGCAATTACAATATATTTGAATTTAAATGCTCATCCAAATTTGATTATTTCTACAAGGAAGCCTATTTTTCACCTATGTAAAATGTAAACAGCAAAATATGTAGAATGAGTTGTATTAGAATTGCAGTATTTCTTTAACACAAAATCATTTAGTTCATGGAGTCTGCATAGCTGATATGAATGAAATATTCATTGATTTGATAGAGAGAAAAACGATTTTTTTCAATGAAGTTTTAAGCGTAGAGTTTAATTACGTGCAGCTCCAAAGTCTTAATTTTTAAATAAACTAAATTATTATAGTATTGTGATGAATGACATGAATGGAAAATTATTTATGAACGAAATGCTGCTTTTATAGAGAGAGCCAGGCGTGTTATTTTTTCTATGACGTCATTTGAATGAATTTCAGTTGCTTTCGATGAGGTTTTCAAATATAATAAATATCGTAGTATTATGATAATTCTAAAATTATTCCCGAGGAATGTATTACATTTTAGAGATGTTTAAACCAGGCAATTTATATTTCAATGCCGTCATTTGAATGAAGTTCATTTTTTTTCGATGAAGGTTTAAGTTTTCAAATATAATAAATTAATGTAGTATTATGATAAGTTTTAAAACATTACGGAGAAATGTATTGCATTTTAGTCATGTTTAAATAAAATTGCATTGAAGTTGGAAAGTGTTTCATAATCAATGCTTTAAGCATGATTGATCTTTCTCGTTAATTCAATTTTCTTTCTCATTTGGTAACTGGACATATCTGCAAAGTGGGCGTGGAGAAAATACAAAAAAACTAAAATATATCGAAAACGGCTAGTCCTAGTGCAATGGGGCTGGTCTTATTCCTTTCATAGTTAAAAATTACGTATAAAACAAGCATTTAATGGATATATTTGAGCATACGAATTTTTTTATTTTAGATTTTGACGATTTTTGCGGGCCATTTTGCACAAAAAGGCAGGTTATTTTTCCCCGAATCGTACCAAAATCTAATCAGCACTAGGGTGACCCATAAGCGATTTATCTACCTAATTTTGTGAAATTCGGTCCATTAGTTTTCCATCTAGAGTAGATACAGACTTTTGAGGACCATTTCGCAAAAAAAAAAGCGGGTTCTTTTATGCCGAATCGTACCCAAAACTAATCAGCACCAGATTCGCTCACAAGTGACTTACATACCAAATTTTATGAAATTCGGTCAATTAGCTTTTTAGTTAGAGTGGATACAAAATCTGCACAGACAGACAGACAAACACACAGACACACACACAGACGTCACGCTAAAAATAGTTTTTTCGTATTGTAGAGGTCTTGAAACGCGTAGATCCGTCGAAAACTCGAGTTGCGATTTTCTGCATGATTCCAATACTTTCCCTATACATTACCATGTATTGGAGGGAAAGTAATAAGAAAGATCAATCATGCATAAAGCATTGGTTATAAAACACTTTCGAATTGAAGTGCAATTTTATTTAAACATCGCTAAAATGCGATACATTCAGCGGTGATAATTTTTTAATTATCACAGAACTACAATAATTTATTTTACTTGACAACTTAAAGCTTCATCGAAAAAAATGAGCTTTATTCAAATGGCGTCATCCAAATATAAATCGTCTGGCTCTTAATGTAAATTCAGTGAATATTTCATTATTCCAGAGCCCAGAATTAAATAATTTTGCTTGAAAAAGTTCAGCAATTCTTATACAACTCATCTTACAATCACTTGTTTACATTCTCCGTCCATTAAAATTGGGCTTCGTTGTTTAAATATAAAGTTTGATGATAATTTAAACTAAAAAATATTGATATTGCGTTGTCGCAGAATATAGATGCACAGAAAATACGCAAAAATAAAGCTGTTTTAGGAAGGTGGCATCACTAAATATAAATATAAAAGAACTTTAAAAATCACGATTTTTACTCTGGGAGAAAAAGTCGGATGCCATATTTTATTTTGAAGCGGGTCACGTGATCTGTTCATATTATATGGCTGTAATTATTATTTTAATTTTTATTTAAAACTACCGAAGATATTTTACTCAAATTGTTTTTATATATTTTATGAGATAATTCGAATATTTCCTAAAATTTTCGAATCTTAACATCGTTTGAAAAATGTTTGAAAAATTAGATCCCATACATGGTTCAACATATTTCATTTCGTCAACCCGGGTTCAATCCAAAACTAAATAGGTGATATTATTCATTTATATTCCCATATGTCCCACAGATCGTCTCAACAACATACTAAAATTTCATTTTGATAAAGTCATTTTTACGGCAGTTATCGTGCGAACGGACAGACAGACAGAATAACAAAAGTCAGAAACACTTTTCAACTATCTTGTAAAGTATTAATAACAGCTTGTCGCTTTCTTCTATGAATATTTTAATTTCTGAAATGTGAAATGGTCAAAAATCCGAGCCTCCTCAATGAAAAGTCCAGGCGAATTAACCCCCCCCCCCCCCTTCTCAATAGTTTTACTTAAGATTTCTTCAAAGCAGCAATTACGAGATATAATAAATAACTCTATCTATTAAAGCCGTAAAATAAACACCAGATAAAACAAGAAAGATCAATCATGCATAAAGCATTGATTATAAAACAATTTCCAAAAGTAATGCAATTTTATTTAAACATCTCTAAAATGCTATACTTTCAGCGGTGATACTTTTAAAATTATCACAATACTACAATAATTTATTTTACTTTAAAACTTAAAACCATGGAGGTAAAAGCACTTTCGAACTCCATGCTTAAAATTTCATCAAAAAAGGCAATACTATAAAATCGTCTGCTTCTCTATCAATGACTGTTTCATTCATATCAGCTATATTCCTGACTCCAGAGTTAAATAATTTTGCATTAAAAAAATTCAGCAATTCTTATACAACTCATCTTACAGCTTGATGTGTTTACATTCTGCATACGTTACAATTAGGCTTCGTTGTAGAAATAATCAAAGTTTGGTGATCATTTAAACTAAAATATATTGTAATTGCGTTGGTGCAGTATGTAAATACACAGGAAATTATCCAAAAATATAACGATTTTAGGACGGATACAACACTAAATATTAATTAAAAAGAACTTTTACAAGCACGATTTTGGCACTTGAAAAAAGGATGGATGCCATATTACTTTCCCTGCAATACATGGTAATGTATAGGGAAAGTATTGGAATCCTACCGAAAATCGCAAATCGAGTTTTCCACAGATCTACATGTTTCGAGACCTCTAAAATACAAAAAATCTATTTTTTAGCGTCATGTCTGTGTGAGTGTCTGTCTGTATGTGTATCTGTGTGTCTGTGTAGATTTTGTATCCACTCTAACTAAAAAACTAATCGTAAACTAACCGTAAACTAAAAAACTAATCTACGGTATTTCATAAAATTTGGTAGGTAAGTCTCCTGTGAGCGAATCTGGTGCTGACAAGTTTTGGGTACGATTCCGGATAAAGGAACCCGCGTTTCTTTGCGAAATGGCCCACAAAAATTGCCTGTATATACTCTAGCTGAAAAACTAATGGACCGAATTTCACAAAATTCGGTAGATAAATCGCTTGTAGGTCACCCTGATGCTGATTAGATTTTGATTCGATTCGGAAAAAGATAACCTGCCTTTTCTTTGAGAAATGGCGCGCAAAAATCCTCAAAATCTAAAATAAAAACTTCGTATGTTTAAATATATCTATTAAATACTTGCTTGATGCGTAATTTTTAACGAAGAAAAGAATAAGACCAACCCCATCAGACTAGGACTAGCTGTTCTCGAGATATTTTAGTTTTTTCGTATTTTCCCTACGTCACCTTTGAAAATAAGTCCAGTTACCAAATGAGAACGAAAATTTAATTAAAAGTGAATTACATTTAATTAAAATAAAGAGAACGCGGATATGAGTCTGCAGGAAAAGTCATGTGCTGCCCACATCAGATTTTTTTGTTTTGAAGTGGGTCGCCTGATCCCTTCATATAATATGGGTGCAATTATTATTTTTATTTTTATTTAAAAAACTACCGAATATATTTTGCTGAATTTTTTCTTATATGTATTTTATGCGATAACTTGAATATTTCCTAAAATTTTCGAAGCAATTTTGGAATTTTAAATTCTCTTAAAAAATGTTTGAAATATTAGGTCCTATAGGGTTCAATGTATTTCATGTTTTCAACCCAGGTTCAGTCAAAATCTAATTGGATGACATCATTCATTTACATCCTCATATGTCCCACAGACCGTCTCAACAGCATACTAAAATTTCATTTTGATAAAAGTCATTTTTACGGTAGTTATCGTGCGAACAGACAAACAGACAAAATGAGCAAAGTCATAAACACTTTTCAACTATGTTGTAAAGTGCTAATAAAACCGAAAACAAATTCTTAAATAATTTACAAACAAGGCTATCATATTCTCAAAACACTGACAAGTTCATAATTGAACATTACTCCTATCATGTAAAGACAGTCTCTGAAAAATGAGCAATCTTATACATGGTGACAAGGATAATCATGGCCTAGGTTGATAACTCAATAACTATTAGAGTTATTGTATATGTTTTATAGGTGTATAGGAAACCTCAATGTCTCAGCACAATAATATATCTTTAGGAGTCTGCCCCCAACGGTTTAGCTTTCCTTATATACATTGTATAATGTATAAGGAAAGTATTATGACGGGTCGAAAATTCAATTTCGAGTTTTCGACGGGAAAGATCGTTTCAAGCATATGAACATGAATCAAACGTTTTTGAGGTGATGTCTGTGTGAGTATGTGTGTATGAGTGAGTGTGTGTGTGTGTGTGTGTGTGTGTGTGTGTGTATGTGTGAGTGTGTGTGTGTGTGTGTGTGTGTGTGACCGTGGGTCTGTGGAGACAATATCTCACGAACGAAAGGAGCGATTCGAGAATCAGTGAATTCTAGAAGCCTATTGTTTTTAGTTTGTGAAACCCCCAAATTCTCGAATGACATTTTGGAAAAATCAATAAAAAATAAATGCCTTCAATAAAGTTACGTAAATAACCATTTCTTATGTAATTTTTCGAAGAAAACAATTGATACAAACTTCAAAACGGTAGCATAAACCGTTCTCGAGATAGTACACATTTTTCAAATAAATTTATCAAAAAATCACATAAAATTAAAAAAGGTATTAACTATTGTGAAATATGTTCTATTTTCATATGTAATATTATGCAAGAAATGTGTTAACATCATGCATGTTAACTAATGGATGTTGTTAGTTCCGTTCAAGAGATTTTTGGATAATAGTTTTGTATCTTGTTGCCTAACAATTCGCCAATAGTCATTTATTTACTATAATAACCTATTGATCCGTCCATAACGCTTGACGAAATTTTGAGGTCTAATGTAGCAAAATATTGCCAATTTAGCGACTTTTTCCTAAATGTCGCCAAATTGACGAAAATGTCTCAAATTAAAAAAAAAATGATGTTGCGTACAAATGTGTGACAAACGCGTTGTTGTTGTTGCGACCCAGACCGTCTGACCTACCAGAAAAGTCTAAGGTAACAGTTTGGACGGCAGGGAAGTGCCACCCAATTTAGACCGGAACCCAGTGGAGGAGGCATCCACAGGAACCGTATCCTCCTTCCCCTACCACCAACCTCTCGGAAGAACTTAAGTACCCACATGTTTAACGTGATCGTACTCCGCGTGAACACGGCGACAGTATTGGCTGTGGCGGGAATCGAACCCGGACCTACCAAATTCAATTCCCAAGCGCAAACCACTGGGCTACCGCGCCTGTGTAACAAACGTGTAAAATGTCTTTGCTCCCGTGAAAACTAGAAGGAGAAGACACCTTTACTGGTAGCCATTCCTATGAATTTAGGGTTGTCATATGCTGAACTGTTGACGTTTTCTGATAAAATTGCCATATTTGGCGATTTATCTCCAATAAGGTGACTTTTCATGACTTTTGGAATGTACTCTTAGAATATATAACGAATATTCTACGAGATACGAGCTCCTTCTGCAAGTTTCTACGGAGAGTATATAAAAGGAATCATCTCTCAGTTGGAGTGGTTGACGTAATACAGGCTACTTTAAATTGTGAGATGAGTCAATGTTTTAAGAATAATATCTTGAAATTAATTGAGCGTGAAATTAATTGAGCGTTTAATTGCGGTTTTACTGTACGTGACAGATGTTTAGTGGCCCACACAGTTGTTTAGTAACAGTTGTTTAGTGACCCTCACAGTTGTTTAGTCATAGTTGTTTAGTGATATTGTTATTGAGCTATCTGCTGTATCTTGTTCCTGTTTTCGCTGTGCTTCTAAATAAACGTGTTAGTTATCCAGATATTTAGACTCATTCGTGAATGTACACCCACAATTTCAGAGGATATGTCGTAACAATATCGTGTAAAGAATATATGAATCTATGTAAATAAATATGAAAATATATTTGTATATGTGGTTGTTTGTGTGTGTGTGTGTGTGCGCGCGCACACGCTCGCACGTGTATATCTAATTATCACAGGAAAATGGCTGTTTCGAATTTTATGAAATTTTCGGCATAGACTTGAAATAGCTCCGCTTAAAATGTAGTCCATTTTTCGAGTTACTAAGACCATCGAGACATTAATAAAAACACATTATTATACCTTCTATTGAGATAGCATGATGCAAACGATTTTTGTTCCGCAAAATTATTTGAAGAAAAAAATTATATCATTTTGCTAACCAACAAAATTAAACCCAATGATTTAATACAACAGTAAATCTTTTTTGGTTTAAATAATAAAGAAATGTATATAAATACATTTTATCGGAATTGCATTTTTGATTGGATTATATACTTGTATATCCATTACGGCCTTTAGGTTTAAAGATTACGGGGATTATTGATCTTTTCTCATATTCTTACGTCATCTGTTTTATTTCAGAAAAGATTTTTCAAAACCATATATTGCAGTCCTGGTATATATTTTAATACTCGGGTATAATCTTCTTATCCACGAATAAAAAAGTAGTACGGGTATATCTTTTAAACCACAAAATTATAAGTAGACTTCTAATATAATTTTAGCGCTTTATTTTGACATATATTGATTCAATTTCATATTTTCTGTAAATGCGTTTACAAATGGGACAAGAATGTTTTATTCTCAGATCTGACTGTGAAGATAAATTTGTATAGCGAGAAGAGAGCTTCTAAAATTTCCTTTTAGGTGTCTTAGTTTAAATATTTTAATAGAATGTTTTGAATAACAATGGCCTTTAGAATACTATAGGAATTGACACATGATTATGAATTTAGAGTTTCTTTATATTGTATACATTCCATACGAAGAACGGGTATACTGCTAATCTACTATAAGAATAACACATTTCTCCGTCCGTCACGCTTGTCGAAAGATTTAGCTGGATGTCACCCATTTGCCGAATTTTTTAAATGTTGCCAAACTGACAAAAATGTCGTAAAGATGATAAATATGCTGCCAAATTGATAAAAACGATGTTAATGGCAGTTAATGTAGTGCAAATTTTGAATTCCGTCATACAGCGGGCGAATAATCTAGCAAACTTGACAAATAATCCAGCAAAATATCGGCATCTTGGCAATATTTCGCCCCAAATTAATGAACATTTCGTTAAAAGAAAAATTAATGAAGTAATTATTAAAATATTTTAATATGTGGACTATATCACTTATCGAGAATGCTATCAATATAGATAATTGTCAATATAGAGTTGGTTGAAATAATAAGTCAGTTGGGTACTTCGAAATAGCTTACATATTGCCATCCGAAAAAATCTGCTGTGGACAACACATGACTTTCCTTATATGATACAATGAATTTACTACTTTTACAGTTAAAAAAAATGTTATTCTTATAGTAGATACTTATATTCTTTCCAAGATATTGAATTTTCTTCAATTAGTCGTCATTTTCATTGATTTAGCGTCATTTTTATCAATTTGGCGAGATTTTTGTTAATTTGGCAACAATTAAAAATGTCGCCAAGTTGGCGACATTCCGCCAAATTCGTCGCCAAAATCTCGCCAAGCGTTATGGACGGAGAAATAAGTTATTCTTACAGCAGATAAATGCCTATTGGCGTTCAAATACAAAAGTATTACTCAAAGTATCTTTTTTCATGAATGGAACGAGCTAGATCCACGAGAATGATGTCACCGAATTTATCGCATGGTATTACATATGAAAAGTGACCATGTTTCTCAACAGTTAATATATTTTTTTTAATTTATGGGGGATTTTTTGATAAATTTATTTGAAAAATGGGCAATATCTCGAGAACGGTTCATGTTAGCGTTCTAAAATGTATGTCAATCGTTATCTAATAAAACATTACATAAGAAATGTCTATTTGCGTAATTTTATTAGAGGCTTTAATTTTTTGACGATTTTTTCAAAATTTGAATCGAAAATTTAGAGGAGTTCTGAACATTCGATTGCGTATAAAAACAATAGGCTTCCAGTGTTTATGGATTGTGATTTTTGTACCAAATTTCGTTCGAATCGGTCCATTCGTTCGTCAGTTATCGTCTCCACAGACTCACTGACACACACACACACACATACTTTCACACACACACAGACTTCACTTCAAAATTGTTTGATTCGTGATCAGGGATGCTTGAAACGTTCTCTCCCGCTGAAAACTCGAATTCGAATTTTCGACCCCGTCACAATACTTTCCTTATACATTATGTATATAAGGAAAGTAAAAAGAGACAAATGTACAATTCAACGTTAAAAGCACTGTGCCGTGAACCTTATACATCATTTCTTCACTGTGAAAGAAATAAATTCATTGCATTATACAGAATAATTAAAAAAAGATGGTCCAAACTTTACGAGGTAGTAGTATATACCAAATCAAGCATTTTTCGTCACAGTTTACCGGGTCGGAAATTAAACGTAAAGGCGCCAGGGGGCACTTAATGGTGAAACCAATGAGGTGAGGCGAAAACACACGAATGACTTAGAAGTTATAAAATGACATTTAATAAACAATAATTACAGTAGTGGCTCGAAAGAACAACCGCCAACCTGAATGTATGTTTCACAGCTGCGATGGAGGGATTGGCGTACTTTCTCGAACATGCCAGGCATGTAGCACACTTCGGCAGCAGCGGCCGAAATTCTGACGACGAGTTCCTCTTCAGATTCAAGGGGAGTACATAGACGAGACTCTTGCGTTAGCCCCACAAAAAGAAGCCAAGATATGACTCGGCCTCTCTAAAGTTGGAGCTGCGAATAACTGCTGGAAACTGATAAGTACATTCGGTGTTACGACAGTTTGCATAGGGGTTCTTTTTCTTCCCCAGATGACATTTGCATACGTGATTTTCTTCTGCATCCAGAAAATAACAACCAGACTGACGCTTTTAAGTTTGCGGATCGGCTGCTTCTCAACGACTAAGCGCCTTGTAATACCCTGATGCTTCATTTCCGACCCGGTAAACTGCGACGAAAAATACTTGGTTTGGTGTTGTTGTTGTTGAGACCCAGAACGTCCGACCTACCAGAAAGGTGTAAGGTAACTGTTTGGACGGCCGGGAAGTGCCACCCAATTTAGACCGGAACCCAGTGGGGGAGGCATCCACAGGGACCGTACCCTCCTTCCCCTACCACCAATCTCTCGGAAGGACTTACGGACCCACATGTTTAACGTGATCGTACTCCACATGAACACGGCGGCAGTTGTGGCAGCGTGCAAATCCAGCGCGCAAACCACCGGGCTACCGCGCACGAAATGTGCCAACAGCACGCAGTGTTCCCAGGTCACCCACCCAAGTACTAACCGCGCCCGATGTTGCCTGACTTCGGTGATCTAACGAGCACCGGTGTTTTCAGCACGGTACGGCCGTTGGCGCTTGGTTTAGTGTGAACTACCACCTCGTAAAGTTTGGCCCATTTTTTTTTAATCACCCTGTTTAAGGAAAGTCATGTGCTTTTCACAATTTCAATGTTCTTTCCGCTTTAAGGCACGTTTAGTTTCCGCATTGACAAAGAATTTGATAAATTCCCCAATTATTGATTTTTAATTATTTAGTGCATTGATGTGGGAGTATATGACTTTGAAGTCAAACTTATTGCGAAAGTACAATTTTTGACTAATTTTCAGATATAAAGAAAAGCAAACAAGTTTGCAAATGTTTTAACTGTTGGTTTTACTGGATTTATATGATTACTATATATATGTGAAAGGTAATTAGGAAATTTCCGTTACTGAGGCAGACGTCCAATATTCAAAAGTGTCCCACTATCAATCATAAAAGCATCATGTGGAAGTCGTTTTCATTTCCACCATGTGACAGTAAAAATGAGACACCAAGAAGGAATGGGCAGAAAGTGATGAAAATCTGCAAACAGAGGGCAACAGCAACGGACAATGAGTAATGTTTATTGCAATATGATACACCTATACACTGAGCGATAACACCGTCTGATCACTAGATTGTAGGACCACCGCAGGTGTCGATACAGGCAGCAACACGTCTAGGTACAGAGTCAATAAGCGTGCGGTTAGTGTTCTGAAGGAAGACTGCCCATTCCCTGCAAACCATTTGCCAGAGTTCGTCTTCTAAACGCGGCGGTAAATGGCATTGGGCACCCCTGAAGGAAGGGTAGTGTCACCGGCCACAGCACGTCATTCACGTATCGTTGGGCCGTCATAGTGCACTTAATACGGACCAGAGGTGACCTGTTATCGTAGGCGATGGCGCCCAAAACCATGATGCCACGTTGTCACGTGGTGAAGCGTTCCACAGATGCAACCAGATTGGACCTGTCACCACTTCGGCGCCAGACTCGTACACGACAACTGTCATTGCTAAAACAGAAGCGGGACTCGTCTGAGAACACGACCCTGTGCCATTCCGCCGTCCATGTGGTTCTACCCCGACACCATTGTAAACGTAGGCGTCTGTGATCTTGGGTCAATGGCAGCCTTCTTAACGGGCGCCATGAGTGCAGGTCGCCGACGGTCAATCGGTGGATAATGGTCCTGGTCGATATGAGAGCATCAAGGGTGTCCTGCACATACTGCAAAAGGACGACGGAAATGTCCAACGTTGCCGTCAACGCTTGCCGGCGGATGTGTCTGTCCACGCGTGCTGACGTCGCTCTAGCCGTACCGGCACTCCTCAAATGTTTCACATTTCTTGTTCCAACCATCTTCGTCACAGCCGGTGCACCGTGGATAGGTGTAGGTGGCTGTCCGCTGAGATTTGAGGTATAGACCAACCTGCCCTTCTGAGTCCGATCACCATACCCCCTCGTGAAATCGTCTGTCTGCTGGAACTGCCTCGGTTGGCGGCGGCCAGGTATTCTCTGCTACTACACGTTTGCTCTGAGACAAAAAAAATTGCAAAATGCTTTCCCTGGCAGACAGAGCGACGCGACTATTACCGATTCTGCAGGTTCCTTCCCTTATATCTCACTCAACGTGCGCTGGACAGCTTCGCATTTAGCATCATTTACATAACTCGGTGAGCTGCGTCTACCCTGCAATTTGCATATTTTTCTGCCCACTCCTTCTTGATGGCTCATTTTTACTGTCACGTAGTGTATCTTTACTTAGCTATAATTTATATCCTATAACGTTCTTCAATTATCAAACTTTTGTTAACTCATAGTAAAAGTATTGTATTGTATACTAAAATTATTGTATTTTATAATGGAAGTGTTGCGTTTTGTAGTAAAAGTATTGTATGTAATCGTAAAAGTACTGTACTGTAAATTTGTCGCGGAATTCAAGATATCCGATAAAACAACGTTCATAGAAACCTTGGGAAACATATTCGTGTATCAGAGAGGCGTTAACTCGATAACTCCAGAAATGTTGCACGTCTCGCTACAAAATTTAATGCGTCAATACATCGTGTAAAAATCTTTATCCAGATATAATATCTTGTTATTCTCATGATTACAACACCATTTATTTGAAAATCAATATTTCGAAAATACTTGTTTCAATGGAAAACAATGATAATTTATAGAACAGAGTTTTCAAACTCGTTTCATATGTGAGAATGTATTAAAATAGCATAAATATTAATAGAACTCAGAAGATGCAACCAATGCATCAACTTATTGTACAATATTTTTTCAATACTGTTTTATTGCATTTAAACATTTATAAAATACAATAAACCAACATGAGGTTCTATTTTTGTATACAGGTGACTGCGACCTGGAATCTCTGGGATTCGGCCGGATTGCTGTGGGACAAACTGCCTACAACAATGAAACATGCGAAGAGGTACATTGCGATAAAGGTGGATTCGTTGGAAATGGGTAAGATATATTAAAATCCTGCACAAGATATTTTATGACACATTTGTGTGACATATATGATTTGTTTTACTATTTTACTATCTTATACGGTAAAATCCAAAATGGGTACAATTCCAGCTCGTTTAACACCTAAAATTAAGCGGGTGTGCATTTTTCGCCAACACTGGTAACCCGGCTCATTCAACGCCAAACAAGAAGCCTGCATAAATTTTTAGCCAATTCGGGTAGATTGGTAACCCTGTAGAAGGATAGAGAAGAAATGCTTTTCGTCTTTGTTGAAAAATGTTGTTCTTGGTATGGTATCCCGCTTATCAACGTGGTATTAATTATTTAAAGACTAAGGGCCAAATGTGCAAGAATGCTGACTATTCGGTGAAAGAAGTCATTGGTCAAACTCCCTCTGTCCAATAAATTCCTTCCTCGTAATTACCATAAGTCCAAACACCACCCATGTTTAGAATCTTGAGTCAGACGACCTCGGAAGACCCCAAAAGACGACAAACTATTGTTTTACAAAAAAAAAAAACACGGGTAGGGCGTGATCAAAGAGCTATTTAATTACTTAAATAATAACTCTTTGAGCCTAACTAATGCAGGCGGGGAAGCTACCCAGAAGTCCCGCATCAGAGGGGCCCCAAATTAAACGATTGCAACATCGAACAAATACTGACTGCTTCTTGCTTGTATTTTCTCCGCGGTTTATTTTAAAATACACTCATTGTCATACAAATTTGCGCGCCAAGAGAGAGTTGTCAGAATCGAACGAAATTTTCTATATGTGAGTGCAATGTTGATATAAGTAAGTGATTACAAAATCAAAACAAAGTCATCATTTATTACAGTAAAAACCACAAATGAATGGAGGTTCCAGTAGTACCCTGTTGGGTCATCTCTAGCGTGAATACACAATGCGATACGTGAGGGCATTGAGGCATACAGGTCCTGTATGGGGTCTTGCGCCATGTCATTCCACAGTTGTTGCAAACGCGCCTGTAGTTCGACCAAACTCGTAGACTGTCCAACTTCCCGTCTTAATTGATCCCAGACAGGCTCGATCGGTGACAAATCTGGGGATCAGGCAGGCCAGGGAAGGGTGATAATGTGGCGGGAGCATTCCTGTGACATCCTTGCTGTGTGTGGCCGAGCATTGTCCTGCTGAAAAATGTCTCCTGAGAGACCTGCCATGAGTGGCATCACATGTGGCTGAAGGATGTCACCAATGTACCGCTGGGCTGTCATGGTTCGGTGGATCAATATCAGAGGTAACCGGGTGTCGTATGCGACGGCACCTCATACCATCACACCAGCTGTGGGAGTGGTGTGTCGCTGCAAAGCGAAGGAAGAATTGTGGTGTTCACGAGGCCTCCACACACGTACACGGTTTTCATCACTGCCTAAAATGAATCTCGATTCGTCGCTTAAGACGACATGGTTCCATTTGGTTGCATTCCAATTCTGTCGAGCGCGACACCACTGCAAACGGAGTCGATGGTGGGTTGGAGTCATTGGCAGCACACGTAATGAGAGCCGCGATCACAAATGTCCTTCAATCAGGCGCCTCGCGATGGTACGGACAGACACAAGGGACCTTAGTGAAGGTGCTGCCTGTGTCCGGATGGCGGACAATGATGCAATTGGCGCTGTGCGTGCGTGTTGGGTGGTGTAACGATATTCTCGGTCATTGGTCTGCAGAGGGCGTCCTGAGAATGGCCGCAGTGTATGCGACCTATCACTCGGCCACTGATCCCAACACCTCCTGACAGTAAAGTCAAAACGACCTAGGTGGCGGGCTACTGGCCGAGCTGACCACCCGACTCCCACCATCCCGATGATTTTCCCCTCTCGAAATTTGACAGCTGATCATATTGTCTTTAATGGCGGCGTACCTTCATCTCTAATGAAAAGGTGTCCCTATGCAACAGATTAAGTACAGACAAAAAGCCTCTGCGTATCTTTTCTTCTGCGCTAGGAAGAACGAAGTTCAACGCCCCCTGGTGGCAATAAGCAACGCTCAATTTCTAACGTTGTATTTCTAATCATTTACATATCTGCCTGACAGGTAGCTACATGCCAAGTTTCGTTACGATCTCACAATTACTTCTTGGTGTGCAAATTTGTATGGCAATGAGTGTATTATTGGGATTACAGCGCTATATCAAGTTCGAGAGCATGTTGGCTATGTTGAGAAAATTACCAGTAATTTAAATTCCATTAAAATATATCAGAGTTTTCTTTTGTAAAACTTTTTTACTTTCCTTATATACACATAATGTATAAGAAAAGTATTGTGACGGAGTCGGAAATTCGAATTCGAGTTTTCGACGGGAGAGCACGTTTCAAGGATCCCTGATCACGAATCAAACATTTATGAAGTGATGTCTGTGTGTGTGTGTGAAGGTATGTGTGTGTCAGTGAGTCTGCGGAAACGACAACTGACGAAAGTATGGACCGATTCGAACGAAATTTAGTACAAAAATCACAATCCATAAACACTGGAAGCCTATTGTTTTTATACGCAATCGAATGTTCAGAACACCCCTAAATTTTCGAGTGAAATTTTGAAAAAATCGTCAAAAAATCAAAACCGCTAATATAGTTGCGCAAATAGACATCTCTTATGTAATTTTTTATTAGAAAACGATTGACATAAATTTTAGAACGCTAACATGAACCGTTCTCGAGATATTACACATTTTTCAAAATAATTATCAAAAAGTCATATAAAATAAAATAAAAATTATTTCCTATTGAGAAACATGTTCACTTTTCATATGTAATACTATGCAATAAATTTGGTGACATCATTCTCGTGGATCTAGCTCGTTCCATTCATGAAAAAAGATACTTTGAGTAATACTTTTGTATTTGAACGCCAATAGTCATTTATCTGCTGTAAGAATAACTTATTTCTTCGTCGATAACGCTTGTCGAGACATTGGTTGGAATTCGGTGGAATATCGCCAACTTGGCGATTTTTTTAAATGTTGCTAAATTAAGGAAAAACTCGCCAAATGGATAAAAATGACGCTAAATCAATGACGACTCATTGATGATGACGACATGGAAAATGACGACTCATTGACGAAAATTCAATATCTTGGAAAAAATATAAATGACTACTATAAAAATAATATTTTTTTTTTTACTGTAAAAGTAGTAAATTTAGTGCATTATATAAGGAAAATCATGTGCTGCGCATATCAGATTGTTTTTCTTTAGAATGAAATTTTGTTATTGAAAAAATATTTTTGTATATTTCTAATTATGTCGAGAGGTGGAGGGATCCCGGAAAAATGTCTTCCCTGGACCCCGGATAGGCTAAGTTTACGAAGCATGTGAAATCCCCCTTTATATCAGTCTTCTCATCCCGACATAAGGTATTGTTGAAGCGGTTTCGTCTGGTTGTGATTTTTGAAGACGCTACTAATCATTGGCACTGTGCATGTACCTTTATGTTGCAGTTTCTTAATTTGAGTTCTAATATCATTATTGTGACTATTGATCACAATTGATTGATTGATTGATTGATTGATTATTGTGACAATTTATGCAGGTGCGGTTCTGTTGCCTACGAAGCTGAGCACTGCGAATTAGTGCAAGGCACGGGGAAATACCCTGACTGCTGCCCAAATGTTGAGTGCAATGGAGCTGATGAAATCTGAAGTATTACCTATTTACGTTCTGGTTGAAATGGTTTTTGCCACCAATACTCATACTTTGTGCCGTTTGCTCTTGCTCTTGATTGTATAAATAAAGAAAATATTTTCATGGCTTTCTGTGGAATTTTTATTTCATATAACCACGATACCTCACGAGCGAATGGAGTATTCAAAGAATTGTGTAATATTATTACTTTCCTTATATACATAATGTATAAGGAAAGTATTGTGACGGGGTCGAAAATTCGAATTCGAGTTTTCGACGGGAGAGCACGTTTCAGGCATCCCTGATCACGAATCAAACATTTTTGAGGTGATGCCTGTATGTGTGTGTGTGTAAAAGTATGTGTGTGTGTGTCAGTGAGTCTGTGGAGACGATATCTCACGAACAAATGTAACGATTCGAATGGAATTTGGTGCAAAAATCACAATTCGTGGATACTGGAAGCCTAGTGTTTTTAAACTTAATCGAATGTTCAGAACGCCCCTAAATTTTCGAGCGAAATTTTGAAAAAAATCATCAAATAATCAAAAACTTTAATAAAGTTACGCAAATAAATATTCCTTGTTGTTGTTGTTGAGACCCAGACCGTCCGACCTACCAGAAAGGTAATAAATAAAAATAAAATAAATATTCCTTGTGTAATTTTTCCTTAGAAAACGATTGACATAGACTTTCGAACGCTAGCATGAACCGTTCTCGAGATATTGCACATTTTTCAAATAAATTTATCAAAAAATCCCATAAATGAAAAAAAATATTAACTGTTGAGAAACATGTTCACTTTTCATATGTAATATCATGCGATAAATTTGATGGCATCATTCTCGTGGATCTAGCTCGTTCCCTTCATGAGAAAAGATACTTTGAGTAATACTTTTGTATCTAAAGGCCAATAGTCATTTTTCTGCTATAAGAATAACTTATTTCTCTGTCCAGAACGCTTGGCGAGATTTTGGCGACAAATTTGGTGGAATGTCGCCAAATGTTTCAAATGTTGCCAAATTAACGAAAATCTCGCCAAATGGATAAAAATGACGGTAAATCAATGAAAATGACGACTAACTGTCGAAAATTAAATATCAGGGAAAGAATATAAGTATCTACTACACCTTTTTTTTTTTTTTTTTTTTTTGCTGTAAAAGTAGTAAATTCATTGCATTATATAAGGAAAGTCATGTGTTGCCCACATCAGATTTTTCTGACTGTTTGCGTTATTGGTCCCCTTTTATCATAAGCGGTTAGAGTTTTGTCTTGCAATCTATAGGTGTCAATTTGAATACCGATTACGAGAAAAAGTCCTGAGTATACAGTTTCAGATAAAATAATGTGAAACAATACGGTTGACAGATACATATAATAATACACACACACACACAAGAAATCTGAAAAAAAAAAAAAAAATATATATATATATATATATATATATATATATATATAAGCTTATAAATAAAAAGACGAAAAAGACGTACTAGAGAAGCTAACAAGC
The DNA here is from genome assembly GCA_951213105.1 of Amaurobius ferox. Classification (NCBI taxonomy): domain Eukaryota; kingdom Metazoa; phylum Arthropoda; class Arachnida; order Araneae; family Amaurobiidae; genus Amaurobius; species Amaurobius ferox. The sequence goes on from OX578148.1 coordinate 34,899,995, forward strand.
GGAATGCCAAAAATAGTCGAAGGAGGATTGTGACCCCTTCTGAGCCCCGGTTGCAGCATGCTGGGCCGCGGCAAGCACTCCCGGAAGCAGGCATCCCCCTGACAACTCCCCTTCGGCTATTTTTTGGCACTCCACTTGTCAGCTTTCCTCGTCGGCCTTTTTCTTTTTTCTTTTATAAGCTTATATCATTTTTGAGTGAAAATGCAGCATTGGCGAATTTCATCCTGAATATGTTCATAGGATATACCAATAATTTCAAATACTGTTTTTACTTTCGTACTTACTTTTTTAGTTTATATATATATATATATATATATATATATATATATATAATATGAAAATACCGTGAAATATAATATTATAAAATCATCAGAAATCACACTTATCCATCCATATTGTATCCATCCATACCTCTTTTCTTTTTGAAAATATATATATATATATAAAAACTAAAAAAGTAAGTACGAAATATATATATAATATATATATATATATATATATATATATATATATATATATATATATATATATATATATATATATATATATATATATATATATATATATATATATATATATATATATATATATATATATATATATATATATATATATATATATATATATATATATATATATATATATATATATATATATTTATATATATATACTAGCAGCATACTCGTTCTTCGTATAGAGTATATAAAGAAACTTAAAATTAGCAATCATGTGCAAATTTCAATAGCATACTAAATGGCATTGTGTATCAAAATATTCTGTTAAAATACTTAATTTAATGCTCCTAAAGAAAGTTTAAGAATCTCTGTTCTCGCTATACAAAATTATCTTCATGGGCAGATATATATATATATATATGAGCAGATATATATATATATACAGTAGCAGCATACCCATTCTTCATATGGAGTATATAAAGAAACTTAAAATTCGCAATTATGTGCGAATTTCTATAGTATACTAAATGGCAAAGTGAATCAAAATATGCAGTTAAAATATTTAATTTAATGCTCCTATAAAAAGAAGTTTAAGAATCTCTGTTCTCGCTATACAAAATTATCTTCATGGGCAGATCTGAAGCATAAAGCATCCTGGCCCCGTTAGTAAGCAAATTTACAGAAAAAAAAAAAAAAAAAAAATGAAATGAATCAATATATGCAAAATAAAAGCATTAAAATTTTGTAGGACACGTACGACTTATATACGCGAATATTAGCAAATATCAATAAACCCATTATCTTTAAACCTGAAGGCAGTAATTGATTCTAATATAAGCCAAAATGAAAGTGCTAACATTATATGGGAAGATATACCCGTACTACTTAAAATGCCGTAGATTGGAAAATATGCCCGTGTGTTAGTAGAAAATTAACCGCATTACAATATGAGTCTTAAAAATATTTGCCAAAATAAAACAGATGACGTAATAAATTGAAAGTATCAATAATCACTGTAATCTTTATACCAGAAGGCCGTAATTGATTCCAATATATGCCGATATATGTCAAAATATATGCTAATATACCTGTACTACTTATATTCTCGTGGATTAGAAGATGTACCCCTGTATTTGTAGAACGTTACTTGTTCAACGTACAATATATGAGTTTCAACACTTTTTCCATAATAAATCAGTGACATAATAACTTGAAAATACCAATAATCCCTGCAGCAATAAACCCCGAAAATATCAATAATAATTATGTTTAAACCTAAAGACCGTAATTGATATTATCCAGTCAAAAATGCAATGTCTATGAAATTTGTTCTATACTAGCAGCATACCCGTTCTTCGTACGGAGTATATAATATAAAGAAACTTATAATTCGCAATCATGTGCAAATTCCGTTAAAATATTTAACTTATTGCTCCTAAAGAGAAGTTTAAGAATATCTGCTCTAACTATGCAAAATTATCTTCAGGGGCTGATCTGAAGAATGAAACATCCTGGTCCCTTTTGTAAGCAAATTTACAAAAAAAAAGGAATTGAATCTATATATGCAACCCCGTACTACTTATACTGTCGCAGATTAGAAAATATGCCAGTGTGTTAGTAGAAGATTACCCGTATTACAATATGAGTCTCAAAAATCTTTGTCAAAATAAAAGAGATGACGTAATAAATTGCAAATATCAATAATACCCGTACTCTTTATACCAGAAGGTCGCAATTTATTCCAATATATGCCAATATATATCAAAACATATGCCAATATACCTGTACTATTTATATTCTCGTAAATTAAAAGATATACCCGTGTATTTGTAGAAGATTACTCGTACAACGTACAATATATGAGTTTAAACAATTTTTGTCATAATAAAACAGTGGCATAATAACTTGAAAATATCAATAATCCCTGAATTAATAATCCCCGAAATTATCAATAATAATAACGTTTAAACCTGAAGACCGTAATTGATATTATCCAGTCAAAAATGCTATAAGAAAAATCAAATCGTTCTTTTCTAAAATATATTTTTATATCCATTTATTTATTATTCAAATCGAAAAAATAATATTTAATTTTTTTTTCCAATGGGCAGGCATTGACTCTTTCATCTTCGCCTATACATCGGCCAGAATCGTGAACCTCTAAGCCATCATATGACGTTGTCCCAGCACACCAGTGGGGGTGGGAACACATTGCGCCCAACAACACAAACATCCATGTCTGAAGTGGGACTCGAACCCACAACTCGGCAACCGAGCGATCACTAGGAAACGCTTGTCTTATAGCTCAATCACCGCGTCGACTTATTTCGCCAACAGCACATGGTGTTCCCAGGTGATCACCCACCCAAGAACTAACCGCGCCCGATGCTGCTAAACTTCGGTGATCTAACAGGAACCGGTGTTTTCAGCAGGGTAGAGCCGTTGGCTACATAATATTTAAAATTAACAGACAGATTTCATGAATTGCATTTCTGAGCAACATGATATAAGATAGAATCTTCCTTATAAACTGCGAAATTAAATAACCATTTTGATTTCTTTATACTTTTCATTGTTCAGTAAAAGCTTGTGAAGAATAAACCATGGAGATAGATTTCCCATTTAAATCATGTTTCAAACAATTAATGTTTAGGTCCATTTCGCCAGCCCCGCCCATCTCGAGTTTAAACTTCAAATTAGGCTCAATCGTTAGTGCATCGTTAGTGCACGTTAGTGCACGTAAGCATTTCGTTAGTGCACAGCCCCCTCTTCAGGTATTACAAAAAATAAAAATAACATGGGCGGGGCTGGGGAAATGGCCTCCCCACACACCCACCTCGAATTATAAGTTCAGATTAGGCTCAATCGTTAGTGCATCGTTAGTGCACGTTAGTGCACGTATGCATTTCGTTAGTGCACAGTCCCCCCTTCAGGTGCTGCGAAAATAAAGATAACATGGGCGGGGCTGGGGAAATGGCCTCCCCACCCACCCACCTCGAATTATAAGTTCAGATTAGGCTCAATCGTTAGTGCATCGTTAGTGCACGTTAGTGCACGTATGCATTTCGTTAGTGCACAGTCCCCCTTCAGGTGCTGCGAAAATAAAGATAACATGGGCGGGGCTGGGGAAATGGCCTCCCCACCCACCCACCTCGAATTATAAGTTCAGATTAGGCTCAATCGTTAGTGCATCGTTAGTGCACGTTAGTGCACGTATGCATTTCGTTAGTGCACAGTCCCCCCTTCAGGTGCTGCGAAAATAAAGATAACATGGGCGGGGCTGGGGAAATGGCCTCCCCACCCACCCACCTCGAATTATAAGTTCAGATTAGGCTCAATCGTTAGTGCATCGTTAGTGCACGTTAGTGCACGTATGCATTTCGTTAGTGCACTGTCCCCCTTCAGGTGCTGCGAAAATAAATATAACATGGGCGGGGCTGGGGAAATGGACTCCCCACCCACCCACCTCGAATTATAAGTTCATATTAGGCTCAATCGTTAGTGCACGTTAGTGCACGTATGCATTTCGTTAGTGCACAGTCCCCCTTCAGCTGCTGCGAAAATAAAAATAACATGGGCGGGGCTGGGGAAATGGCCTCCCCACCCACCTCGAATTATACGTTCTGATTAGGTTCCATCGTTAGTGCACGTTAGTTCACGTATGCATTTCATTAGTGCACCCCCCACCCCCTAAGTAATACAAAAATAACGTGCTGGGGGAACGGCCCATCAGCCCACTTTCAATTTCCTAACTATCCAAATTTCGAATTCTACGTACGTCCCTGATGTGCACCCCCCAATTAATACAAAAATAACATGTGCGTGGCTGAGGAAATAGGGGGGGGGGGAATGGGGAAGATTTAGCTTAACTGGCTTCTCATTTTTTACAATGTAACTGTAACGTTATCAAAATTAACCAACATCCCCAAGTCTGATTTACTTTACATTTCCCAATTTTTATAAAAAATTATTTGTAGACTATTAGGCCTTTGAACGTGTTAAAAGAAATTTTGTAGTAAATTGTAGAACCTGAAATATAATATAAAAGAATTTAGTAAAAATAATACACTTTACGAAATGGTCCAGAATTTACAATAAACATTCGTAGCATTATAAATGATGATATAAAACTGCAATTTATATCATCAAAAAATTTATATCATTCCAAAATAAAAGCAAAAACACGAGAGGCTATCATAACACAATTAATGTAATATATAATTCTTGAAATGAATATAAACGCCTACTTAAGAATGCTATCATTTCGGATATGTAAAACATGAATCGTTTTTATTCTGTGTATACCAAAATTTGGCATTTTTGAACTTCAGTATTTATCCTTACGAGTTAGATGGAATTGGAGAGATCATCCACTCTCTCCCACACATTGTTATGCAGACGAAAGCAATGACCGATCGCATTGGACGTTTTTGCTAACGGAGCCAGGAAACTAATCTCAATTGGTATTTCTTACTACCTTGATTCAATATATGTGGGACTGATGATAATGGTATGTTGATATCCAAGTTGAAATGGGATGGATGGTCATTGTTCACGTAACAATTCTAAAAAAAATATGAGACTTAAAATTATAATGTATTTTAGTAATTCCTCCACAGATGTTGCATTTTATGTTTGGATTTAACACACTGTGTAACGCATCTTGAAAATAATCCATGTTGTTGTTACGTAAAGAAAAACTAATGACAATTTTAGCAAAGTTATTGGTAGCATTACAACTAAAACTTTCCAAGCCAACGGCCGTACCGTGCTGAAAACACCGGTTCTCGTTAGATCATCGAAATCAAGTAGCATCGGGCGCGGTTAGTACTTGGGTGGGTGACCACTTGGGAACACCGCGTGCTGTTGGCACATTTCGGGCGGGGTACCCCGGTGGTTTGTGCGTTGGATTTGTACGCTGCCACAACTGCCGCCGTGTTCATGCGGAGTGCGATCACCTTAAACATGTGGGTCCAAAAGTCCTTTCGAGAGGTTGGTGGTAGGGGAAAGAGGGTACGGTCCCTGTGGATGCCCCCGCCCCACTGGGTTCCGGTCTAAATTGGGTGGTACTTCCCGGCCGGTTACCTTACAGCTTTCTGGTAGGTCGGACGGTCTGGGTCTCAAACAAACAAATTAAAACATTCCACTATTTCGGTAGCACTTTAAAAATCTTTAAATAATTTCCTTAATAAATATTTTGCAGTTGTGGCTGCGTTTACATAAATGAGATCCGCATTTTTTTTAAATTGGTCTCCTTTAAAATGGTTAAGTAAGATAGCAGCCCGTTTTCTATATGTTTGAACTGTGATACCATCACGCACCCCACTACGAATTAATTCAACAAGTAATTCTTTTGTATAGTTATAAAAAACTCCGAATATTTTTCACTATCTGCATAGGCTGCGAATAATATTTGAATAATGGAATCAAATGCACAGGTATTGCTGAACGTATGATGCTTTCCATCAATATTAATCGACTTCAAACCTAACGAATTGGCATTTTTGAGAATGCCAAGAACTTTATTTTTAGCTTTACTGTTTCTGTTACATGTCGATATAGATGGATCCGAGTCTAAGTAGTTTCTGCGCTTCCGTTTCTTTGCTGTAGCTAAACCGCGCCAATTCTCTAAAGAATAGTTTTTCTTAATTTCTTCTTGTTCCGGTGAATGCGGGGGACTGCTATGCTCATGCCTCTTAGGGTCTGGAAAAAGATGATGGCTGCTATCGCATTCCTGTTCTATTGATGAAAGACAATTATTTCTGTTTTTATGTTCCTTCTTTAGTATAAAAATAATCAACAATTCATCTTTGTCATCGCCTGTTTTGTCGTTTCTGTATGTTTCTTTAGCACCAATCAAGTTTATAGCTCCAAGAATGGAATCTATAAGTTCAGGAATAAATTTATCAACATGTATTGGCAAATTCACGTGATGAAAGACACGATTTTTCAAGTCGTTGAACATGCTTTCTGATGAACAACTTGATTCGGTTGCTTGGTCATAATTGAAAATATTATTCATCACGGTACCCATATTGGTAAAAGACGGCAAAAATCTAACAATTTGTTTGCTAACGTAGGGTATAATGGAGATTGTCTCTATCTCCTGTACAGCACTGTGCTTCCTCCTTACAACTTTTATATATTTTCATTTTTGTATTACTTGAGGGGGGGGGGGTGCACTAACGAAATGCATACGTACACTAACGATTGAGCCTAATCTGAACTTATAATTCGAGGCGGGTGGGTGGGTGGGGAGGCCATTTCCCCAGCCCCGCCCATGTTATCTTTATTTTCGCAGCACCTGAAGGGGAGACTGTGCACTAACGAAATGCATACGTGCACTAACGTGCACTAACGATGCACTAACGATTGAGCCTAATCTGAACTTATAATTCGAGGTTGGTGGGTGGGGAGACCATTTCCCCAGCCCCGCCCATGTTGTCTTTATTTTCGCAGCACCTGAAGGGGGGACTGTGCACTAACGAAATGCATACGTGCACTAACGTGCACTAACGATGCACTAACGATTGAGCCTAATTTGAACTTATAATTCGAGATGGGTGGGTGGGGAGGCCATTTCCCCAGCCCCGCCCATGTTATCATTATTTTCGCAGCACCTGAAGGGGGGACTGTGCACTAACGAAATGCATACGTGCACTAACGTGCACTAACGATGCACTAACGATTGAGCCTAATCTGAACTTATAATTCGAGGTTGGTGGGTGGGGAGGCCATTTCCCCAGCCCCGCCCATGTTATTTTTATTATTTGTAATACCTGAAGAGGGGGCTGTGCACTAACGAAATGCTTACGTGCACTAACGTGCACTAACGATGCACTAACGATTGAGCCTAATTTGAACTTTAAACTCGAGATGGGCGGGGCTGGCGAAATGGACCTTTAATGTTTTCAGAAAGTGACTAATTAGAGCAAAAAATCTCCCATCAAACTCAGAGATACAGTATTAATTCACTTTCAAACGATTTTCAAGCTTTTCCTTTGGATAAACCACGGAATTAGAGAGTAGAACTCCTAGAAAAAAGTTGCGTTTTTCATTAATATCTCTGCAACCCCTGGTCATAGATACTCGAAACCTAGGATAAATTTATGGGGGGCTATTTCAAGGCTATTCACAAAATTTCATCAAATTCGGTTCAGCAGTTCTTCCGTGATGATGAGACAAACGGAAATTTCGTTTTTTACTAATATCTCGAGAACCACTGATCGTAGAAACTAACATGGACTAAATTTTAAGTGGGACTATTTCCAGGATATCCACAAAATTTCATCAAATTCGGTTCAGCCGTTCTCCCGTAATGACGGGACAAACAAACAGACAGACTGGCAGACAGATTTTCAATTTTATTTATATAGATTATTCAAATCGGAAAAGATTTATTAAAAATCGCCTGCCACATAAACACATTGGATTTATATCCGTTGTTAAGCGACGTGATATCAATTTCTTCAAATAAATTGATGGAATAAATATCGTCTGAATAATACTATCTCTATGGATGATTTGGTGACATTTTAAAAAATCGTCAAATTTATCGCCAAGTGGGACTATAGAACTGACAGTCCCACTTGACGACAAATTGACGAAACGTCATCACAATACTATACCCCAACAAACACAATTAATTTCATTTATTTAGCGCAATTTTATCAATTCTAAGATATTTTTATGGATTTATATATATTTTTATCAATTTGGCGGCATTTTAGAAATTCGCTAAATGTGTTACAAAGTAGGACGGTTAGACTGACAGCCATATGCTACCGAAACATCATTTCAGTACTCTCTTCTATCAAAACAAAATTAATTTCATTGATTTAGCGTGGTTTTCATCAATTTGGCGACATTTCCGCAATTTGACAACGTTTAAGAAAAGTTGCCAAGTAAGCGATATTCCGCCAAATTCGTAGCTCTGAATTTGCAAATCTAAAGAATTTAACATCCTGATCCCGTTTGTATATACTAAATGAAAACACTAAAATTGTATTAGAAGATATACCCATTCTACTCTTATTATGTTTCAACAATCAGCTAAATGAGTTTATTGGCTAAACACAATATATGAGTTTGAAAACTCTTTGCCAAAATAAATGAAAGTGATGCAAGCAGTCTGTAATTAAAATAATTAAAAGAAAAATCAAACCTTTCATTTATAAGATATATTTTTATATCCATCTATTTATTATTCAAATCGAAAAAAAAATAATAATAATTAATGCACACACTTTATTTTATTGCGTTGCTGAGCAACTTGATATATGATAGAATCTTAATCATAAAATACTGAGAAATACATAACCATTTTGATTTCTTAGAAATTTTCATTGTTGAGTAAGTGCCCGTGAAAAATAAACCATGGTGATAAAGTTTCCATTTAAATTCATGTTTCAAACCTGCGATTTTCAAAATTGACTGATAAGCATAATAAACTCCCACCACACTCAGAAATAGGGTTTTAAGTCACTTTCACGTTTTAATCCAGCGATTTCCAACATTTTTCGTTTGGAGAAACCAGGGAGTTAGAGAGTAGAACTCCTTATAAACTCGAAACATAGACAACATTTTTAGTAGGGCTATTTCAAGTTTACCCTCAAATTTTCATTAAATTCCGTTCAGCCGCTTTAGTTTTTCATTAATATCTTGGCAACCACTGGTCTTAGAAACTCGAAACATAGACCAAATTTTAAGTGGGGCTATTTCAAGGCTACCCACAAAATTTTATCAAATTTGGTTCAGCCGTTCTCCCGTGATTATGAGATAAACATACAAACAGATTTTCAATTTATATATATATATATATATATATATATATATATATATATATATATATATATATATATTTATTTATATATATATTTATTTATATATATATATATATATATATATATATTTATTTATATATATATATTTATTTATATATATATATATATATATATATATATATATATATATATATATATATATATATATATATATATATATATATATATATATATATATATATATATATATATATATATATATATATATATTTATATATTTATATATATATATATATATATATATATATATATATATATATATATATATATATATATATTTATATATTTATATATATATATATATATATATATATATATATATATATATATATATATATATATATATATATAAATGTCAAAAAACACATAAAGCGATAAAAGATACGTATAAAGGATTTAAAATTAACAAGACAGGTAGGCGCAATGCTGCTCTAAATTGTCTAGTATAATAAATGAGAAAAGTTCTACAAAGAAATCTCAAAAAGGGGGTGGAGAAAAGCCAACAGGGAAATTTGTATAGGCCTAGGGGGGGGTGACCCCTAGTTCCCCGGTTAAAAGTCGACTTTCACTCCTTAGGAAACACTCCCGGAGCCGAAAAATACCTGAGGCCAATCTCCGTACAAACGTCAAAGCAAAAGACGCACATAGCAGTCCGAACAAGGAACAGATGGACACCAATCCGAAGTAGTAAAAGCAAGGATATACTTGTAAAGTCGGAATCCAAATCGACAACACACAAGAAAAGTAAAACTTCAACTAAAATCCTTCAGTCAAAAGAAAAAAGGGAGTAGAGTGTATAGGACTAGCACAAGCGTTGCCATTTATAACAGAATATCTGTTATACACTCTACTCCCTTTTTTCTTTTGACTGAAGGATTTTAGTTGAAGTTTTACTTTTCTTGTGTGTTGTCGATTTGGATTCCGACTTTACAAGTATATCCTTGCTTGTACTACTTCGGATTGGTGTCCATCTGTTCCTTGTTCGGACTGCTATGTGCGTCTTTTGCTTTGACGTTTGTACGGAGATTGGCCTCAGGTATTTTTCGGCTCCGGGAGTGTTTCCTAAGGAGTGAAAGTCGACTTTTAACCGGGGAACTAGGGGTCACCACCCCCCTAGGCCTATACAAATTTCCCTGTTGGCTTTTCTTCACCCCCTTTTTGAGATTTCTTTGTAGAACTTTTCTCATATATATATATATATATATATATATATATATATATATATATATATATATATATATATATATATATATATATATATATATATATATATATATATATATATATATATATATTTATATATTTATATATATATTTATATATTTATATATATATATATTTATATATTTATATATTTATATATATATATATATATATATATATATATATATATATATATATATATATATATATATATATAATACAGAAATTTTAAGCTTTCCCCAATAACGTGCCCTTTTCTTTCGGAATTATTATTCCAAATTCCTATTTCATGGGCAGCACGTATTGCAACTGTATTAAATTCTATCCGACGCCACTAATATTAACAAAGTCTAAACTTTCTCATATGAAACTGTTTCCCCATCACATTTTTAAGGCATAAAGAACAAGAAGGCAGCATGTTTCCCATATCGTCATATTCCTCCCCCTCCGATGTAACTGTATATTGTATGAACCAACGCAGACGGTATTGAGATTTCTTAAGAGCTAGTCGACGATCAGGATTTCGGCCTATGTAACGAAATATGTTTTACGAGTGTCATACAATAAAATAAATTTTTGGTAACCTGAAAATATCTTCTCTGGACTATTGCAACTGCCATTATACACATACACACACACATATATATATATATATATGCATACGACATATTTAGAAAAAATAACTTGAGTAAGGGATCTGAAAAAAAAATACATCTTTTTTTCAATCTAATGATGATTGTAATACAAGTGGAACAACTAAATGTAATACGACTGTATCAAACTCCGAACAGTTTCGAATTCACATCATTTTCTACATGAACAGGATATTGTTCCATATGCTCAAATTCCACGACATTGCATCTCACATTTCATAATCCGCAACGGTGCCCTTCATCCTTACGCCATCTCTCAGCACAAATTAATATCCGCTACGCTGTTCAACTAACTCTTCAAACGAAATCCATCAACGACATGACCACAGACATTTCTAAATGCTATGATCGAATTCGTTACAATTGCGACATACGTCATTTTGAATGCCTTCAATGGGTTGCCGTCCAGACGATAATGGCGGAAATCAAGGTATTAAGGCTTGTAACCTCAACGGATGTGATGAACATGCAGATAATTTCCGTTATTGCGAAACTTTATATTAAGTCTCTGTTACTCTTCGTGACCCCAAAAAAACTTTCAGCACTTGACTTCAACGGTGCAGTGAAAAGCAAATATACCTGATAAGAATTATCTTGTTTTGCCTTCCTTGACTTTTTACCGATAAACCTAAGGCATCCGTTAAGAAGATCAAGAATGTATGGACCGTTGATCATCCTGTTCTTTGGGTTCTTTGGGGTTTTATTTTTACAATCATATGGATATACTTATAAAGAAAGACTGACGACACGTAATGGTAAGTTATAGTTCTATGGGTAGTTACGTTTTTCTCTATATACATAAGATTCTGCATTCAATAATGTCGTACAAAACATTATTTTTCAAAGTCAAAACTTATAAATGTAGCGTTCTAGATAAGTGGTGCATAACCCACGGGCCGAAAATTCCTTTGCGGTCGTGGGGATTTATTGAGGGGCCACCACAATGTTTAAGAAATACAAAAATTACACAAATAAAATATTGTTATTTTTTGTTTTAATATATGGATTTAGACTCAAATTTCACTTTAGGTCAATCATATGTAGCGTAATGCTTTATTAAGAGTGAGTTCTTGTTCCAGTAATATCCTACATATTACTTCTTGCTAGACATTTGACATTTCAATTTTTAAATGTAACTAATATTGGCAAATTTAAAATAAATGCATTTGTAAAAATTAATTTTATACACTTATTACTTTCCCTACATATATAATATAATGCATAGGGAAAGTATTGTGATTGGGTCGAAAATTCGAATTCGAATTTTCGGCGGAAAAGCATGTTTCAAGCATCCCTGACATCGAATCGAACCTTTTAAAGGCAATGTCTGTGTGTGTGTGTGTGTGTTTGTGTGTGTGTGTGTATGTGCTTGTGTGTGTCTGTGTGTGTGTGTGTGTCGATGGATGCAATGTCTCACGAACGAATTGGGCATTTTGAGCGTAATTTGGCACGATTATTACAATCCCTGAATACTAGAAGCCCATTGATTTTACACGAAGTCGAACGTTTGAAATCCCCCAAATTTTCGAATGAATTTTTAATAAAAGCATGACATTCAATAATGTTAAATAAATAATCATTTTATACGTAAATATTTATTCTAAAACGAATGACATAAACTTTAAATCGTTAGCTTGAACCGTTTTCGAGATATGGCTCGTTTTCAAATAAATATATCTAAAAAATTACATAAAAATAAACAGTAGTAATTATCATTAAATATGTAACACTTGGCGGTAAATTTGGTAACTCACTTGGCGAAACATCGCCAATTTGGCGATTTTTAATGTAGCACGAAATTGATGAAAATATCGCCAAATTGGGAAAAGTGACACGAAGTTACGAAGATGACGTCAAATTGATGAATCAATAATTAAAATATTTTAATATAATAGTACAATGCTGTCCAGATGTTAGCAATATTTCCAATTGGCAAGTTCTATTTGGGAAAAATATAACTTAATCGGATACATTAAAGCTATTTTGCATCTTGTCATCGAGAAAAGAGCCCGATGTCAATATACTTTTCAACGTTGAAAGCATTGTAACGTGGATCTGGTCCATCATTTTTTCGCATTGAAAGAAGTAATGTACTTGCATTATGTAGGAAATATCATGTGCTCTCCACATCGGATTAGTATATATACAGGGTGAATTTAATCAAAATTCATTTCACTGCTGGGACCCTTTCTATTTTAGAAGCGTCAAGAGTTTCCTTTTTACTTTAGAAGCGTCAGGAGTTTCCCTTTTTACTTTAGAAGAGTCAAGAGTTTCCCGTTTTACTTTAAAAGCGTCAGGAGTTTCCGTTTTTACTTTAGAAGTGTCAAGAGTTTCTCTTTTACTTTAGAAGCGTCAAGAGCTTCCCTTTTTACTCTAGAAGTGTCAAGAGTTTCCCTTTTTACTTTACAAGCTTCGAGTTTCCCCTTTTTTTAATTTACCTTTTTACTATAGAATGTAGTATAGAGAATATATTGTTCTCATGAAAATTCTCGATTAAAGGATTTTGATGTCCAATATGTTTTAGGATCTCCTGAATACGTTTTGACTATTTTTAGAGCGATGTACGTCTGACTGTCTATGGTCGATGTCTATGGTCGATAGCGGCTACAAATAAGAAGGGATTTTCACGAAACTTTATATTCGGCTTTGTTGAAAAAAATCCAGAACTAGATAGCATCATTTAAAATTCAAGCGCAAATTTTGAAATGTTTTCGAAATTTTATATTTTCTTAACATGGCAATAGGACAAAATTTGATATAATTATTTATGCATAAAAGGGATTTGCATGAAAGGCATATGCATGAAAGGATATGCATAAAAGAATATGTATAAAAGGAAACTTTGCAATTTCAATCATTGTAATATAAAATTTTGTGTTCGTGACGTCATATGTCTCATGGGGGGATAGAGGAGTTACAGAGGCGGGGTATTGTCAAACTTGGTATCAATGGTATGATTTTTAAGCCCTTCAAAATTAAGTGTAACATGCTATAAATACGATCGTTTGGATCAATGATACACATTTTTCAAAAATTTTCTTGCAAAATTTGCACAAAAAAATCTGATGTGGGCAACACATGACTTTCCTTATATAATGTAATGAATTTTCTACTTTTACAGTAAAAAAATAGGTTTTTCTTATAGTAGATACTAATATTATTTCCAAGATATTGAATTTTCGACAATTAGTGGTCATTTTCATTGATTTAGAGTCATTTTTATCCATTTGGCGAGATTTTCTTTAATTTGACAACATTTCAAAAAGTTGCCAAGTTGGCGACATTCCGCCAAATTCGTCGCCAAAATCTCGCCAAGAGTTATGGATGAAAAAATAAGTTATTCTTACAGCAGACAAATTACTATTGGCGTTCAAATACAAAAATATTACTCAAAGTCTCTTTTTCCATGAGTGGAACGAGCTAGATCCACGAGAATGATATCACCCAATTTATCGTATGGTATTACATATAGAAAGTGAACATGTTTCTCAATAGGAAGTATTTTTTTTTATTTTATATGACTTTTTAATAATTTTTTTGAAAAATGTGAAATATCTCGAGAACGGTTTGTGTTAGCGTTCTAAAATTTATGCCAATCGTTTTCTAATGAAAAATTACATAAGAAATGTCTATTTGCGTAACTTTATTAGTGGTTTTAATTTTTTGACGATTTTTTCAAATATTTATTCGAAAATTTAGGTGGGTTCTGAACATTCGATTGCGTATAAAAACAATAGGCTTCCAGTGTTTACGGATTGTGAATTTTGTACCAAATTTGGTACGAATCGGTCCATTTGTTCGTCAGTTATCGTCTCCACAGACTCACTGACACACACACACACACACACACATACTTTCACACACATACACACACACACACACATCTTACACCTTTCTGGTAGGTCGGACGGTCTGGGTCTCAACAACAACAACACACACACACATACTTTCACACACATACACACACACACGCGCGCGCGCAAACACACACAGACATCACTTCAAAAATGTTTGATTCGTGATCAGGGATGCTTGAAACGTGCTCTCCCGTCGAAAACTCGAATTCGAATTTTCGATCCCGTCACAATACTTTCCTTGTACATTATGTATATAAGGAAAGTAAAATATATATATATATATCACAAGCTATTTAAAAAAGGATGGTATGATAAAGTAAAGTGGAATCCCATTCCAGTTCATTTAAATGAGCGTAGAACTCCTAACTAACTCCCACGACTGAAAATGTTTTTAAAAGGAAATCTGTGTCATCGGAACAAAAACGATCCTCGCTTTCTAACCTTTGGAAAGAAATGCCGAATTTCGAACTTTGCTCTTTATACATAACTTATCAAAAGCAAAAATATGCGCGAAGTTTTTTGAATAATTCAAAACAGGACGAAAGCCAATCAAATGCCACTTGCATCCTATAAAAAAATTTCAAATCCATAATAAAACTCTGCCACTAGGAACAACATTTGGAATGCTTTTCGCAGCCCAGGATGATCATGAAGAATGTTTCTTTAACAACTGAATAACTTCTTCAATTTGACATTTTGAGTTGGCGGACTTTACATCTGATGTGCGATCTTGGCGGACTTTACATCTGATGTGCGACATTGGTGACTCGGGGTTCTGAAAACAAGGGAAGTGCTAGAGGATAAACTGAAAAAATAAAGTATTTTCATTTTATTTGATTTTTGTTTGTTTGTTTGTTTTTTAGTATTGTTATATTTTTAATAATTTTTTTTATTTTTATTTTATTTTATTTTATTCAAATTACGTGGCAACTACAGGTGAAATACAGTTACAGTAGCCACACAAGAAATAAAAATCTGATGTGGGCAGCACATGACTTTCCCTGCAGACTTATATCCACGTTTTCTTTATTTTAATTAAATTTATTTCACTTTTAATTCAATTTTCGTTCTCATTCGGTAACCGGACTTATTTTCAAAGGTGGCGTAGAGAAAATACGAAAAACTAAAATATCTCGAGAACGGCTAGTCCTAATGTAATGGGGTTGGTCTTATTCTTTTCTCCGCTAAAAATTATGTATTAAAAAGGCATTTAATGGATATATTTGAGCATACGTAGTTCTTTAGTCTAGATTTGGACTATTTTTGCGGGCCATTTTGCAAAAAAATGCAGGTTATTTTTCTCCGAATCATACCAAAATCTAATCAGCACCAGAGTGATCCACAAATAACTCATCTGTCGAATTTTGTGAAATTCGGTCCATTAGTTTTTTAGTTAGAATGGATACAAACTTTTGCGGGCCATTTCGCAATAATAGGCGGGTTCTTTTATCCCGAATCGTACACAAAACTAATCAGCACCAGACTCGCCCACAAGTGACTTACGTACCAAATTTTGTGAAATTCGGTCCATTAGTTTTTTAGTTATAGTGGATACAAAATCTGCACATACAGACAGACAGACACACACACAGACGTCACGCTAAAAATGGTTTTTTCGTATTCTAGAGGTCTTGAAACGTGTAGATCCGTCGAAAACTCGAGTTGATATTTTCGACATGATTCCAATACTTTCCCTATATATTACCTTGTATTGCAGGGAAAGTAAAAAGTACAAAAGTATTTTAAAGAAAGGATCGTTTATTTTTTTTAAATAATTGGTTTTAATTGTTTTTATCAGCGATATTTCTTCATGTACATTGTTTTTATGGCCTAATTTGCATTTCAGTTAATTTAAATGATTGAATTGTTTAAAAAAATGGAGCCCCAAAATAGTATTTGGCCAAGTCCACCAAAACTCTCAATCTGGAACTTCTACCCATATATTTAAATATAATTTTGTCATCAAATTACCAACAAAAAAAACCGGATGTAGGCAGCACATGACTTTCCTTGCAGACTCATATTCACGTTGTCTTTATTTTAATTAAATTTAATTCACTTTTAATTCAATTTTCGTTCTCATTTGGTAACTGGACATATTTTGGTAACTGGACATTAAGGTGGCGTACAGAAAATACAAAAAACTAAAATAGCTTGAGAACGGCAAGTCCTAATGTAATGGAGTTGGTCTTATTCTTTTCTTCGTTAAAAATTACGTATAAAACAAGCATTTAATGGAAATATTTGAGCATACGTAGTTTTTTATTTCAGATTTTGACGATTTTTGCGGGCCATTTTCCAAAAAACGGCAGGTTATTTTTTTCCGAATCGTACCATAATCTAATCAGCACCAGGGTGACCCGCAAACGACATAACTACCAAATTTTTTGGAATTCGGTCCCTTAATGTTTCAGCTAAAGTGGATACAGGCTTTTGCGGGCTATTTCGCAAAAAGGCGGTTCTTTTATCCCGAATCGTACTAAAAACTAATCAGCACCAGTTTCACACTCAAGTGACTTACCTACCAAATTTTACGAAATTCTGACCATTATTTTTTGAGTTAGAGTGGATACATACATTCCACAAATACACAGACAGAAACACAGACACCCAAACGTCACGCTAAAAATAGTTTTTTCGTATTCTAGAGGTCTCGAAACGTTTAGATCCGTCGAAAACTCGAGTTGCGATTTTCGACATGATTCCAATACTTTCCCTATACATTACCATATATTGCAGGGAAAGTAAAAATCTGATGTGGGCAGCACATGACTTTCCCTGCAGACTTATATCCACGTTCTCTTTATTTTAATTAAATTTAATTCACTTTTAATTCATTTTTCGTTCTCATTTGATAACTAGAATTATTTTGAAAAGTGGGATGGAGAGAATACGAAAAAAACTAATATATCTCGA
Organism: Amaurobius ferox; assembly: GCA_951213105.1. Lineage (NCBI taxonomy): Eukaryota > Metazoa > Arthropoda > Arachnida > Araneae > Amaurobiidae > Amaurobius > Amaurobius ferox. The sequence goes on from OX578148.1 coordinate 34,917,922, forward strand.
GAACGGGTAGTCCTAGTGTAATGGGGTTGGTCTTATTATTTTCTTCTTTAAAAATTACGTATTAAACAAGCATTTAATGGATATATATATTTGAGCATACGTAGCTTTTTAGTTTAGATTTTGACAATTTTTGCCGGCCATTTTGAAAAAAAGCAAAGTTATTCCTTTTATTCCGAATCATACCAAAATCTAATCAGCACCAGGGTGACCGAATTTTCTGAAATTCGGTCCATTAGTTTTTCAGCTAGAGTGGATACAAACTTTACGGGTCATTTCATAAAAAAGGCGGGTTCTTTTACCCCGAATCGTACCCAAAACCAATCAGCACCAGACTCGCCCACAAGTGACTTACCTACCAAATTTTGTGAAATTCGGTCTATTAGTTTTTTAGTTAAGAGTGGATACAAAATCTGCACAGACAGCAGACAGACACACACAGTGACGTCACGCTAAAAATGGTTTTTTCATATTCTAGAGGTCTTGAAACGTGTAGATCTGAAAACTGGAGTTGCGATTTTCGACATGATCCCAATACTTTCCCTATATATTACCATGTATTGCAGGGAAAGTAAAAAGGGTGCCTCTAAATTGCACAAAATATTCTTAATAGAACACGTAATTATATCCCACAGCACATTATTGCAGAACAGGATAAAGTTCACAAAATAAAACGAATATTTTATAATCTCTTGTTGTTATTTCTAAGGATAATGTGGAAAAGTTGCCAAATATGGAATCAATGCATGGAATTAGTGCGTGTATGGGCGTATGTAAATCAATACAATCTCACGAATTGCTGGAAAGCCAGGTGCTTTATTTGCGCTTTACCTCACATTCTGAAAGACTGTTTTGTGAAGGGTTTGACGATAAAATCTGTTACTTCGTCAAAGCATTCGCTGGTAACATACATAACGTCCATAGGCGCAGATTTGAAAAATTATTTGGGGTTCCAGAAATTTTAAATCGAATAAACCAACAACCTATGCTTTTTACTTTCCCTGCAATACATGGTAATGTATAGAGAAAGTATTGGAATCACGTCGAAATCCGCAACTCGAGTTTTCGACGGATCTACACGTTTAAGGACCTCTAGAATACGAAAAAGCCATTTTTAGCGTGACGTCTGTGTGTGTGTCTGTGTGTCTGTCTGTCTGTGCAGATTTTGAATCTACTCTAACTAAAAAACTAATAGGCCGAATTTCACAAAATTTTGTAAGTCACTTGTGGGCGAGTCTGGTATTGATTAGCTTTGGGTACGATTCGGGATAAAAGAACCCGCCTAATTTTGCGAAATGGCCAGCAAAAGCTTATATCCACTCTAACTGAAAATCTAATAGACCGAATTTCGCAAAATTCGGTAGATAAGTCCCTTGTGGGTTACCCTGGTGCTGATTATATTTTGGTACGATTCGAAAAAATAACCTGCCTTCTTTTGCAAAATGGCCTACAAAAATCATAGAAATCTATGAAAAACTACGTATGCTCAAATATATCCATTAAATGCTTGCTTTATACGTAATTTTTAACGATAAAAATAATAAGACCAACCCCATTACACTAGGACTAGCCGTTTTCGAGATATTTCAGTTTTTTCGTATTTTCTCTACGTCACCTTTGAAAATAAGCCCAGTTACCAATTGAAAACGAAAATTGAATTAAAAGTGAATTAAATTCAATTAAAATAAAGAGAACGTGGATATAAGTTTACAGGGAAAGTCATGTGCTGCCCACATCAGATTTTGTTCAAAGGATTCAGGTCTAATTTAAATTTCACTCAGAAAGATTATCTGGCACAATGAAACGTCTGACATGCTAAAATGAAGTAAATTATAGTTAAGTACAGAACATTTTTTTTTCTCTAAATAATTAGTTATTTCATTTGTTTTGCTTTTGTAGGCGCAACATTATTATATACAATATGCAGATACGGTGTGAATTTCCAACTCAATTATCTTTATAAAAATAACGGAAAAAAATGTAAAATTTATTGTTAGGTATTTTTACCAATGTTAAAAATGTCAACAAATTTCTTTTTAAATCATTTCTGAGCTTTATATGTTTCTAAGTGCGATGCAATTCATTTTATTCGATCGGGCATGGTCACTGTAGTATAGAACCTAACGTATGAACTCGTGGATCTTTTCATACAAAGTTATTAGTGGGTACCCATATTCATGAGTACCTATAGGGGAGACCAAGCGTGGCACTTGCTCTCCTCTGAGCATTCAAGACTACAAAGGTGGCCATCGTGATGGCTCGGCTGCCAGATTGCGGGTTCGAGTCCCGCCTGCGGGCATGGATGTTGTAATGTCTTATTTGGGGCAGAAGTCAGACTTCTACCTTCGGGTGCCCCGGGTCATTAGACTAAACAGAAGCAGTGCACTCATTCTTCCTAAATTGTAATGTTAGGGACACGACAACAACAACCACAACAAGGTGGCCCTCAAGATAGTCGATGTTGTACATCTTATCCTCGAGTTTTCCCCCACTCACTACAGCGGCTTGCCCCACCTGGAAAAAGTTCTATGGGCGCCCATGAGTGTGCTTAAGGGCTTGCTTTCGAAGGAACTCCTTATGTTTTGTTACATGATCAGATCACATTTTAAACATATTTAAAATATAAACCTGCGAGTATTTGAAACAATATCCAGGCATCTTCCATTATTATGGAGGATTGAAGCCAAATCCACTGTCCATTTCTAAAGAAGCGAAATCAACATTTGTCTGAATTTTAAAAACTCTTTTACTAACTATAATAGGTTGAAAGATGAAATTTTGCATACAGGTGTGAAATTTCACGCAGATGTGGATAATCACAATTTCAATTAATAAAACGATCTACAACAAGGCGAAACGCCCATTTTTTAACCGCGCATGTTCACTACGCTCCTACAAATAACTAAAAATCAACTTTCAAACAGCTAATCAAAGGGTGTGCACTTGCACACGTTGTAATTTAAAGCTGCTTCTGTATATTAAATACGTTTTCGTGCTTTACATGTGTTACTTATATTTTATTGCGTATTTTAATTTGTTTAATTTAATATTCAAAATGTAAAAACTTAAATGCTCTTTTGTATTAAGATTCTCAAATATTGAAATTTTTTATAGTTCTAATTTCAAAATAATTTGTAAATTAAGTTTAAATTTGAAATATTTCACAGCTCGCATGCTTTATATGCGCAAGTCCATTCTGAGCCCTTCTCTTTGCTAGTTAAATCCTTCATGAGCCTAATTTTGAATTCCAATCCAAGAATTATTTTTCAAAATTCGAACGTCTGGAAAAGTTTCCAATAGTTAAAAATATAATTTTCCTTATTTCTTTGGCAAAATCCGTTGGAACTTCAAGTTTAAAGATAGCATTCCTCAACTCAAAATGTCAAAGTGAAAATAAATCATTCAGTAGTTAAAGAAACCAATCATTGAGGGTTGTGAAAGTTATTCCAAATGCTGTTCCCAGTTGCAAAGTGTTTTTCTGGATTCAAAATAATTCCTTTAATAAGATGCAAATGATATTTGTTGGCTTCTGTTATTCAAGAATCTTCCTGCATGTTTTTCCTTTTGATGCGTCTTCTATAAAGTGCAAACTCGGGAATTTTGCCATTTCTTTCAAAAGTTTAAAAGCGGGGTTCCTTTTTACTGCGGTGATATTGATTTATTTTCAGAAACCTTTTCAAGTCATTTTAGTAATTCACCAGTTATAAACTTATTTAAAAGTATCTGATGTAGGCAGGACACGACTTTTCGTACATTATGTATTGATTTGACTTCTTCCACAGAGAAAAGTCTAATGTAAGCAGGACACGACTTTTCCTACATTATGTATTGATTTGACTCCTTCCACAGAGAAAAGTCTGATGTGGGCAACATATGACTTTCCTTATATAATGCAATAGATTTACTAGTTTTACTGTAAAAAAATAATGTATAAAACCCACGGCGCTGTGTTTTTTTTTTCGTTGAATTTGGCGATTTTAAGGATGAAAACATGTAAAACTATTTCAAAATACTCAATTAATTTATACTTCGCACAACTCTAAATAAATAATCATCAATATTGATAGCATCCTTAATAAGCGATGTAGTCCATATTTTAAAATACTTTAATAATTAAGGTCACCAATTAGGCGTAACTTTCGTTAATTTAACGTCATTTTTACAATTTTGACGATATTTTTGCCAATCTGGGGCGAAATATTGCCAAGTTGGCAATTCTTTGCTAAATTATTCGCTAAGTTTGCCAAATGCATGACCAAGTGTTACAGACAAACAGAGAGAAGAGTATTTCTTATACACTAAAAGGTACGCCTGTCATATGACGGAAATCAGAATTTGCGAGGCATTAGTACCTACCATTTGGTGACATTTTTGTCATTTTAGAAAGATTTAAAATATTCGCCAAGTTGGCAACGCCCCGATAATTTTCTCGTTAAACGCTACGGACGGAGAAATGTGTTATTCTTATAGTCTACTCTTATGTTCTTTCCAAGATATTGAACTTTCATCATCTAGAAGTCATTTTCATTGATTTAGCGTCATTTTGTGTCAATTTCACGACATTTTCGTTAATTTGGCAACATTTTTAAAACTAGCCAATTTGTTAGCGTTTCTAGCATTTTTGTTACGCTGATTTCGGAAAAATGTCCAATTACCAAATAAAAATAAAAATTGAATTAAAAATCCAAATTTAGTGTTATTTTAGTCAATTAAACTCAGTCTAATGAATTATTAAAGAAATAAAGAAAATGTGAATTTCTGTCTGCAGGGAAAGTCATGTGCTGCCCACATCAGATTTTTACTTTCCCTGCAACACATGGTAATGTATAGGAAAGGTATTGGAATCATGCCGAAAATTGCAACTCGAGTTTTCGACGGGCGTACGTGTTTCGAGACCTCTAGAATACGAAAAATCTATTTTTAGCGTGACGTCTGCGTGTGTGTCTGTCTGGGTGTCTGCGTGTCTGTGCAGATTTTGTATCCACCCTAACTGAAAAACTAATGGACCGCATTTTATAAAATTTGGTAGGTGAGTCACTTGTGGGCGAATCTGGTGATGATTAGTTTTGAGTACGATTCAGGATAAAAGAACCAGCCTTTTTTGCGAAATGGCCCGCAAAAGCTTGTATCTACTTTAGCTGAAAACTAATGGACCGAATTTCACAAAATTCGGTAGATAAGTCACTTGTGGGTCACCCTGGTGCTGATTAGATTTTGGTATGATTCGAAAATTAATAACCTGCTTTTTTTTTTGCAAAATGGACCGCAAAAATCTAAAATAAAAAACTACTTATTCTCAAATATATCCATTAAATGCCTGTTTAATACGTAATTTTGAACGAAGAAGAGAATAAGACCAACCCTATTACATTAGGACTAGCCATTCTCAAGATATTTTAGTTTTTTTTTGTATTTTCTCTACGCCACCTTTGAAAATATGTCCAGTTACCAAATGAGAACGAAAATTGAATTAAAAGTGAATTAAATGTATTTAAAATAAAGTGAACGTGGATATAAGTCTGCAGAGAAAGTCATGTGCTGCCCACATCAGATTTTTTATTTTATATAAATTTTTGATTAATGTATTTGAAGAACAGTAATACCAAATGAGAAATGTACCAAAAAACGTCTGGGAAAGCCGTTCGTACCAGAGTTCTAAAGATTCCGTATGAGATAACTGACATTACTTTAGCATCACATTCTGGAGGACGTAAAATTGTTTAATAAGAATTTAGACTTCGGGTTATTTTTTCGACGTCTGGGTCAGAAATTTCTCTTGAAAGATATATTTCTCAAGATTGGCAATAGAGCTTAAATGTGACTGATATGAATCCAACGTCAAATTCCAGAAGAGATAGGAAGTTTACAAAAGAATTTTTTTTTTCACTTCTGGATCAAATAACTGAATCAAACACATTAATCGTAAAATAAGCAATTTTAACTTTAATATTTGTTTAATGCACAATTTTGAAGAAGAATGCAGATGCAGAGATAACTTCCTAATTAATTATTGATTTACGTCATACCCTAGGAAATTTGAATGTGAGACCTTTGTTTGAACCGAAAGCATTTTTGAGAAAAAGGAGTCGACAGTGGTCAAATACAGTCGACACATGTCTTTGGTACTGTTGCACTGGTTTGTCGATGGGATCTGGCACACCCTTGTATACATCTCGTAATCACCACTCTATTCTCACGAAGTTCTTTTTTACTTTCTCTGCAATACATGGTAATATATAGGGAAAGTATTGCAATCATGCCGAAAATCGCAACTCGAGTTTTCGACAAATCTACGCATTTCGAGACCTCTAGAATATGAAAAAAATATTTTTAGCGTGACGTCTGTGTATGTGTCTGTCTGTGTATCTGTCTGTCTGTTTGTGCAGATTTTGTATCCACTCTAACTGAAAAACTAATTGTCCGAATTTCATAAAATTTCGTAGAAAAATCACTTCTGGGCGAATCTGGTGCTGATTAGTTTTGAGTACGATTCGGGATAACAGAAACTGCTTTTTTTTGCAAAATGGCCCGCAAAACCCTGAATCCACTCTAGCTGAAAAACTAATGGACCAAATTTCACAAAATTCGTAGATAAGTCACATGTATGTTACCCTGGTTCTGATTAGATTTTAGTATGATTCGAAAAAAAATAACCTGCTTTTTTTGCAAAATGGCAAGCAAAAATCGTCTAAATCTAAAACAAAAAACTACGTATGCTCAATTATACCTATTAAATTCTTGTTTCATACGTAATTTTTAACGAAGAAAAGAATAAGACCAATCCCATTACGCTAGGACTAGTCGTTCTCGAGATATTTTAGTTTTTTCGTTTTTCTCTACGCCACCTTTGAAAATGAGTCCAGTTACCAAATGAGAACGAAAATTGAATTAAATTTAATTAAAATAAAGAGAACGTGAATATAAGTCTGCAGAGAAAGTCATGTGCTGCCCACATCAGATTTTTATCTCTGCACTACTCAATTTAACTTCATCCTTACGGTTCTGGACCTACTATCATTTTTGACAGTACTGACTTCGTCTGATTTCTCAGCAGCACTGGCACTCGTCTTATTTCTCAGCGTGCTATTTTTGTCTTGATATGCGAAAGCATTGTTTTTTGTTCTCAGAGAAACACGCCCTTGACGACTTTCATTGGCTTATTCATTTTTGTGAAGTTGAAGGTCCTCCTGATTGGCTCCTATGGAGCTAATGAAAATTGTGCAAGTCTTGTGCGGAAGCATTGTTTTACGCCTGAGTCGCCATCATAATTTTGATGTCATAGATTTATGGGTAGTAAACTTTTCCGGACCAAAACTGTCAGACGTGACGCAGCTTGTCTGTGTCTTTTGTTCGTCTAAAAATACCAAAATGGTGCTAAATGGTCTCACAGGTTCTCAGAATTGCTTTCGAAAGAGCTTAAATGATGACTGATGTGGATTCAGCATCGAATTCCAGGGGAGTTTGGGAAATTCGCTGTGGATTTCCACTTCCGGTGCTAAAGATTACTTCCAGTTTTTACGAAAATTCGTATGACTACAAAATAAGTATGCAAAAGAGAATGAAAATTCTTAATAGTTCCCGTCAAAAATAAAGTGTGTACACCATTTACCACCATATGTAGTCTTTTTACAAAGTTCTTGTTGCGGTTGATTAACAAAAGGCAAACTCACCAATTAGATATTGCTTGATGCCATGCCATTTTATGAATTTTTATCATTTTCCTGCGATAATATAAATGAAGCTCATGTTACTGAATATAAAAAAAAATAAAGCTACATTTTTCTTTTCAAAGAAAACTGTTTTTTAACACAAGATTTTTAATTATAAGCCTTCATTAAATTTTAAGAACATTCACATTTGCTCTTTCTTCATTTAAAGCATTTATTTATTTTTTTAGTTCTGCAGAGATTTGAAAAATAGAAATAGTCATGTTTCGTTTATTTATATATGACCAGTTAAATAGGTTTGCTCTCAGAAAATTGTTTTATTTTTAAAAAGAAATTTCTAAGGTATTAAAATAACTCTTACATTTTCAGTGCCTTTTTATGACTTTTTGTTTGATAATGTAGTTTTTGTATAATGCCAAATGTCATTAAGATTAAATTTTCATCCAAGGCATGGCAAAAAATGTTAATCAAATCTTTTTCTCTCTAGTTAAATATCAAAACTGGTGAACTTTTTTTCTTCTTTTTACATTCTTTGAATTCTCCTTTATGTTACACCGGAATAAAAACATTTTTTAAATAAAATTAGATTCATAGCTTCACTACTTTGGTGATTACAATTTCTTTTGTGGGTTGTAGCAAAATTGTTGTTTAGCTTGCATTAATTGAGAAATTTGGTGTATAACCCAGAAGTGTATAGATAATTTTCAATTAAAACACACATTTTAATGTTTACTTAAAAGTGCATTTTAATTGAAAATCATCTATATATGGTGTTTCAAAACTCTGTACAAAAGTTAATGAATGTATGTATTTGCACAAACGTCACCTTTTGGCCCTAGGGGATGCTGTTGAGCTGCACGTCGATTGGCTGTTGCTTGCAGTACCTGTTTCTATATTTTTCTTATTCGTAACAGATTTCAGTACAGACGTAAATTCGTCAAAATTTCGAATCCGAATTTCAACCCCATCGCAACTAATTCTTTAAATAAGTATTATTTGCCTATTACGGTTAGGAGTTTTCTTATTATTCTCCGGTATTGGTTTTCTCAAATTATTCTCCCCAGTGCTGCGAACGTGGAATATTCCCTCACTGGCGTTTTTCATTTCTTTCGAAAACCAGAAGGAGCAAACACTCGTACATGTATCCTTTCCTATGACATGAAACAAGGGTTGCCATGTGCCGAAGTTCGAAGAAGGGTTGCCAGATTTAGCTGTTTATTATTAATTTGGCGACATTTAGCGACTTTCTGAAGGTTCTAAAAGCACCTCGTAATAATGATTATTCTAAGTGATACGAGAGATTTCCAGAAATTTCTATGGAGAGTCTATAAAAGGAATCAGCACTCAGTCGGAGTAGCAGTTGGCGAAATACTTTTTTTTTATTATTAAATGGCCAGGCACTTGTCTTTCATCATTCGGCTTTGTCAGCGGACAGGACGTGAACCATGTAGCCGTCCTAGGACGTTGCCCTAGGTGCACCAGAGGGGGCGGAACACACTGCGCTCACAACACAAACATCCATGCCTTACGTAGGACTCGAACCCACAACGCGGCGGTCGAACGATTGCTGTGGAAACGCTCGCCTTGACCACTCGACCACCACGTCGGCTAGTTGACAAAATACGAGCTACAGTGAACTGTGACTTACGTCAATGTTTTGAGAATAGTAGCCACTGATTTGTGAAATAATTTTTATCAATGTTTCAATAAAAGTATCGAATATTTTGTGAAATTAGTGATGCATTTAAGTATGGTTTGATTGTATATTGTTCCTGTTTACGCTGTGCTTGTGAATAAACGGGTTAGTTACCCAGAAGCTTGGGCTCATTTTTGTATCCTGCGTGCACACTCCGGAGAATAAGTCGTAACAATAAGTATTCTTTGCTGGTTGCATTTAGAGGTTTTCTCCCCATAGCTGATGACAATCTTCATATTTTAAAAAATTATTTGATTTACTTTATTACGGGACATGGTTCTTTTTATGGGATATTTACACAGATTCAATATTAAAACATCTCCAAATGACTCATGTTTAATGGAAGATAATGTAGATCATTGTGTTTTTACCTGTAAATATAAGAAAGATTTTCGTTTAAAAGAACCAAGTACTGTAAATAAGCCTAAATGGTTTGCTCGAAAAACATCTTGTAAACGTGCATTTTATCTCCAGGATTCGTTATTGTATTATCAGAGCTGATTATCTGATGGTTTACGTCGATTATATTTTGATTTAATTTTGTAAATTTTTGTTCCTGTGGCTTTTTAAGATATTAGTTACTGCTGTACGGAGTCATTTGTTTCTCTCATGTGGGAGGAATGTGCCCAGCAACCAGTTGGATGAACCTGCACCTGTTTTTTTTATCATCTCTCTTATTTTTATTCTATTGTTATTTCTGTTGCTTTTTATTTTGTTATTTCTGTATTTTTTCTGGCCGGCCGTTGTAATTGTTCTACATCCTTTGGTTAAGCTGGACAGTCCAGGCAATAATAATAATAAACAATCGCAACACTTTCCCTATATATTATACTGTATGGAAAGTAAAAGGTTGTATAATTTCTAGTTGCCAAAGTACATAATTTCTGTTGTTATTGTTTCTAAATCCCATGATCTTGAATATCCTAGACCAGTCCATGAAGAGCATTACGAAAGATTCGTTCAGCCACTAATTTTTGTTCGTCTGAGAGCTGTAGCACAGATAAATCCAAACAATTAACAATATGACTGTGAGACCAGAAATAGATCTCATACTAGTTATTGTGAGACAGTTTTAATGTACATTGTTTATTGTGTCTGAAACACCAGACAATACCTCCTGTTTGAATGACGACAGTGTTTACGACGCGCTGATCCAAAGGTCAACTAAAATCCTAAATTTAGGGGTGTCAATACAAGAAGCGGTCGAAGGACTCTTAAGAAAATATGTAACGACATTGAATGGAAAGGCTGACCAATGGAGAAGATGCTTGTGGCGTCGCTGTGAAAACTGCCAATCAAATCAATGGAGGAGTGTCAGACCTGAGGCAAAAGAGCCACAACAAAAAGAGATATAGCGAGAAATACAGACTTACAGCACCACACTTAAGAAAGAACGACTAGATATGTAGACTAAGAGAATGACATAAGTGCGATACATATAGAAAACAATTTCGACAGAGTGCAGCATGATTTCTATCAGAGGTGATATCGAAATTCACGATGGCTTCTGCACGACAATTGCAGAATGTAAACGACAAAGTCTTGAGTACAGTTAGTTCATAACTGTTCAATATTAGATCCAAGACCGCCTTGAAGGTATGTGTTCCTCAAATAATACCAGGTCTTAAATACATTTTAGGTATTTTTTTAATAATGGACTTACATTGTCTCTCTCCGCCGAGATAATATGAATAATTGTGTAATGAATTTAATAAGTATGTTATGTTGTTAATAACTGTTTTATTGCTAAAGTTAAAATGGTGCAATCAATTTAGTGTTATATTAATTAATATTCTTTTACAGAACTCGAGCTAAAAATAAATAATTTGAGGGTTATCAGCGGCAAAAAACGCAATGTATAAAATAATGATGAGTTCCACTATGTACGATTTACATGTTTTTTTTTCGGATTATTATTATATTATGTTAATAATAATAATCCAAAAACTCAACTTTAAATTATATTTCTTTCTTTTGTGCACCACAATGGCTAGAGGTAACAGGAGAAGTAGAGAAAATGTAAGTAGAGAAGCACTTGATCCCAGTTTCAAAAGTCACAAAGCCTAGTAGTATGTTCTCTTCTAAGTCTTGACAGAACAGTCTGAAGCTGTCTGGGACCCTTAAACTCTAATGATAGTAAGTGTGCCCTGTAGAATACCTGGGATGAAGGGAAGGTACTTTTCATTCATTGTTATTTCCGTAATTTCTATATATATAATTGCAATTTCTTTTATAGAATGTAAATAGCATACTTTCCTAAAGTTCATTCTTGAAAGCAAGCGTGTTACCCAAATTTTATAGTCAAATTTAGGTCCGTAGGTTAAGATATCGTAGAACTCCGAAAAGATCAAGATTTCTACCATGATGAGTACGAGATATAAAAATGGTATTTTACTCCCGACATATATCATTACATTTTTTATAACATTTAAATAGTATGCTTTCTTTCTTGAAAGCAAGCGTGTTATCAGAATTTTGTGTATGTTATCCCAATCGAGATTTTGACGATGATGAGTACAAGATATAATAAAGTTATTTTACTTTCCTCATTTAACATTGCAATTTTTCCATAAATTTAAATAGTTTAACTTCCTATAGGAAGATAAACTATTTAAATTTTATAAATGAATGAACGTTATAACGTTCATTCTTGAAAGCAAACGTGTTATCCGAATTTTAGAGTTAACTCCGTAGATTATGACATCGTAGAATAAATAAAAATAAGGTCGAGATTTTGACGATGATAAGAAGATATAAAATAAATCTGATGTGGACAGCACATGACCTTCCTTATATAATGCAATGAATTTACTACTTTTGCAGTTAAAAATATGTTATTCTTATAGTAGATACTTATATTCTTTCCAAGAAATTGAATTTTCTTCAATTAGTCGTCATTTTCATTGATTTAGCATCATTTTTATCCATTTGTCGAGATTTTCGTTAATTTTGCAACATTTAAAAATTTCGCCAGTTTGGCGACATTCCGCTAAATTCGTCGCCAAAATCTCACCAAGCCTTATGGACGGGGAAATAAGTTATTCTTACAGCAGATAAATAACTATTGGCATTCAAGTACAAAAGTATTACTCAAAGTATCTTCTCTATTGAATGAAACGAGTTAGATCCACGAGAATGATGTCACCCAATTTATCGCATGATATTACATATGAAAAGTGAACATGTTTCTGAACAGTTAACATTTTTTTTAATTTATGGGATTTTTTGATAAGTCTATTTGAAAAATGTGCAATATCTCGAGAACGGTTCATGCTAGCGTTCTAAAGGTTATGTCTAAAATTTTCTAAGGAAAAATTATATAAGAAATGTCTATTTGCGTAACTTTATTAAAGGTTTTGATTTTTTCGAAATTTCATTCGAAAATTTAGGGGGGTTCTGAACATTCTATTATGTTTTAAAACAATAGGCTTCCAGTATTCATGGATTGTGATTGTTGTACCAAATTTCGTTCGAATCGGTTCATTCGTTCGTGAGATATTGTCTCCACAGACTCACTGACACACACACACACACACACAGACATCACCTCAAAAATGTTTGATTCGTGATCAGGGATGCTTGAAACGTTCTCTCCCGTCGAAAACTCGAATTCGAATTTTCGACCCCGTCACATTACTTTCCTTATTCATTATGTATATAAGGAAAGTAACAAGATATTTAAACACTATCTTACTTTCTTCATACATCATTGCAATTTTTTTATAAAATTTAAATAGTTTATCTTCCCAACGTTCATTCGTGACAGCAAACGTGTTATCCGAATTTTAGAGTCACCAGTAGCTCCGTAGATTACGATATCGTAGAATAAATAACGATAAGGTCAAGATTTTGACAATGATGAGTACGAGATGTAAAAATGGTATTTTTATTTTGTACGATAGCAGAAAGGGTGTCGTTAATCTGCATGTGATGAAAACATGGATTCAGAATTGGATGGTTGATGAGATATTGTTTTCAAAATCGTAGTAACTAAGGATAGTAGCAACTAGGTATGGTAGTAACTAGGGATCCTAGAATCCCGAAATCTCAGGATTAAAAATACCAAAATAAATAGTTATTACTTTCCTTATATACATAATGCATAAGGAAAGTATTGTGACGGGGTCGAAAACTCAAATTCGAGTTTTCGACGGAAGAGCACGTTTCAACCATCCCTGATCACGAATCCAACATTTTTGCAGTGATGTCTGTGTGTGTGTGTGTGTCAGTGAGTCTGTGGAGACGATAATTGACGAACGAATGGACCGATTTGAACCAAATTTGGTACAAAAATCACAATCCATAAACACTGGAAGACTATTGTTTTTATATACAATCAAATGTTCAGAACCCCCCTAAATTTTCGAACGAAATTTTGAAAAAATCGTCAAAAAATCAAAACCACTAATAAAGTTACGCAAATAGATATTTCTTATGTAATTTTTTATTAGAAAACGATTGGCATAAATTTTAGCACGCTAACATAAACCGTTCTCGAGATATTGCACATTTTTCAAAAAAATTATCGAAAAGTCATATAAAATAAAAAAAAATATTTCCTATTGAGAAACACGTTCACTTTTCATATGTAATACCATATGATAAATTTGGTGACATCATTCTCGTGGATCTAGCTCTTTCCATTCATGAAAAAAGATACTTTAAGTAATACTTTTGTATTTGAACGCCAATAGTCATTTATCTGCTGTAAGAATACCTTATTTCTTCGTCTATAACGCTTGGCGAGATTTTGGCGACGAATTTGGCGGAATGTCGCCAACTTGGCGACTTTTTGAAATGTTGCCAAATTAACGAAAATCTCGCCAAATGGATAAAAATAACGCTAAATCAATGAAAATGACGACTAATTGTCGAAAATTCAATATCTTGGAAAGAATATTAGTATCTACTATAAGAAAAACCTATTTTTTTTACTGTAAAATAGTAAATTCATTACATTATATAAGGAAAGTCATGTGTTGCTCACATCAGATTTTTTTTATATTAAAATTTGTCCTATTTGGTAATTTAGCGAACTGAAAAACTGATCAAGCAGCACAGCAATAAAAGAGAAACATTTTCTTTTTGGAAAAAATATTACTTTGCATCGTTTACAAGTTAAAATGTTAGTTTATGGTTATAAAACCTGTTTTTCTTTTATTTCCAATATTAATGATGTCAATATTCTAAAGTTTTAAACAGGAATGATGCAAATTTATCTATGTTATTCATAAATTGGGGTAATTTCGCTTAAGGCAATGCATCCATGAAAAATTTATACACTTAAAATATAAACTTCCATAATAATTCGCAGTTCTTTCACACAATAAACTGTTATAGTCCTATTTAATTTGTCTTAAATCTGAATTTTGTTATTCTTCCAGAGGGTAAAATGTAACAAATCGCGGAACTGGGATTCAAATGCGTGCCTTATTATCGAACCCATTACTTTTTATTCAATACAAATATACCGTAATAATACTTTCCCATGAAAGGAAATATTATTATGGGATAAAAAAAATTACTTTCTTATTTGAGTGTATTTACATGAGCATCTCTGGACATAAATCTCCTATTTCTTGAGTGATATCTGCTTGATGCAGACAGGATATCTTTTATTAAATTGAATAATTCAAATGGAAGTGGCTACGTTATATTTCAAATGGAAGTGGCTACCATATAATTCAAATGGAAATGGCTACGATTATTTAAGAGGCACGTAAATTATAAAAAAAATGTTGTAGAAGATAATTATGTTGAAAACTTTTTTTTTAAATACTAGCGAGCAGAGGACTAACTCCGTCCTCTGCTCGCTATGCTTCGCGAGCTATTTCAAGTCAAACTAAAGTTTAAATCGAAAAACGGTGTATTTCACCATATGCCCCTGTTATTTCTCTACGAATGTACCAAATTTCCTATTTTTTGTATGCTATAGCTTTTTGCCGTACGGCACAGCGAAACTCGAAGGGCAGACTGATTTTCGCCTCCTATTTGCCGACGCTCCCCGAGCTCATTTCTGGAGCTATGTCAAGCCAAACTAAAGTTCAACCAGGTATTACGCTTTTTAAATCTAAATGAAAAAGTTCTTAAAACATTAAATGTGTTCATCATTATAAAATGAGTCAATATTGTGGAAGTAGCTTTAAAATAAGATAAAGACAACCAAATTTGGTAAATTAAAATATCTTTAATAAAAACACCCGTTATGAAGTACTTAAAATTATAAATCCAGTGCGCTTCTTGGGCGTCATTTCGTTTTCCATCAGCGACAAAGTAAATTGCAGGTGACAAACATGAGCGCTAAGATACAGGCCATAACCGGGAGTCAAAATTTGCATATTGATCATTTAAAAATCGATACATTTAAAAAATAATTTATTTACAAAATATATAAATAATGGCACATCATAAAATACAGGGCAACCAGTAAATGATGTGTCTTTAGAAGTAAAGAAATATGTCCAGAAAATTATACAAGGATTAATCACGCAGTGAGTCGAGAACGAGACGCCGAGCGTAACTGAGGGTCTGAACGGGATCATAATTACAAATATAATCGCGGAAAATATAAATGAAAAGAGTAAGTATTAGAAATGAATTATGAAAAGATTAATTATTAGAATTATAAAAAGGATAAGTAAAAAATTACGGGGGTAATTGCTAAATTGACGCGTTTCCATACAGTTTTATTGTAGAAGTAGTTTTAACCTGCTTTCTTCAAGGAACTGCAAAGAAGCGGTATCGCCACAGCAGCTATTTCATTTATTGTTAATATGACGATGTCCAACATTTAACTTTAAGTTTGAAGGATTTGGCCAGATGGAACATTTTTGACATTGAATCAAACGTTTCCAAAGGGATGTCTATATGTACGTGTATATGCGCTTATGTATTCGTCTTTGAATACGCATGCATTTATGCGTATGCATCAGTAGACACCATATCGTGATAATAAATATTAGTCGATTAAAAAAAGGAACATTATAAGAATGATAACGTTCATTTAAATTTTTCTTTGATAATTCTAATATGACAATCCGTTAATCTTATATACGTCATTTCCATGTTATTACTACTATTGTTTCTTAAAATTATGTTCATGTTCAAATGCAGTTCTCTTATAGGTCTCCCATGATTTTATTTTTAGCCGCATATGACCAAGAATTTTGTGATAGCTGAAAAATATTTTTTTACTTTTTTGTGCATTTTACTAAAATAGTATAACTTAAAAAGATATTTATAGCATTTTATTTATACTTCAATTGAAAAAAGTTTTTGATATTGTTACGTCGTATCCTTTAGAATCGCGGGTGTACACTCAGGATACATGAATGAGTCCAACTTTCTAGATAACTAACACGTTTATTTGCAAGCACAGCGTAAATAGGAACACTATACAGTCAAACAGCACACCTTTCTGGTAGGTTGGACGATTTGGGTCTCAACAACAACAGTCAAACAGCACTTATATGTTCCACTCATTTCACAAAACAGCCGCTACGGGGATCTCTTCGTATAGTCGGAATCCGCGCCTCCCTCTCGGGGGGGAGGGGGCGTCGCCACGATTCGAGATTCGGGGTCGCTTGCGATTCTCAAACGCTCTCCACCAAGAGAACCCCTTGGGGCGTGGTAGCCCAGTGGTTAGCGTGCAGGAATTGTACTCGGTAGCCCCGGGTTCGATTCCCGCCACTGCCAAAACTGCTGCCGTGTTAACGCAGAGTACGATCACGTTAAACATGTGGGTCCGTAAGTCCTTCCGAGAGGTTGGTGGTAGGGGAAGGGGGGAACGGTCCCTGTGGATGCCTCCACCACTGGGTTCCGGTCAAAATTGAGTGGCACTACCCGGCCGTCTAAACAGTTACCTTACATCTTTCTGCTAGGTCGGACGGTCTAGGTCTCAACAACAACAAAACGGCCGCTACTATTCTGAAAACATTGACAAAATTCGCAACCAATGCAGTTCGTATCACATCAACCGCCCTTTAACTGAATGATCGCTCCTTTTATAGAATCTCACTGTAAAAACATCCAGAAATATCTCATATCTCGCAGAATAATCGTTATTTTGAGGTCCTTCTCGAACCTTTAGAAAGCCGCTAAATATCACCAAATTGGCGATAAGTTGCAAAATCTGGCAACCCTTTTTGAACTTCGGCATGGGGAAACACTAGATTTACGTCATAGGAAAGACTGTACGGGTGATTTCTAATTCTGGTTCTCGAAAGAAAAAACTCGAGGGAATTTTATACGTTCGCAACGATATACAAAACTCTTTTATTAAATGTGTAGGCGTCACATTAAATGATGACCAGCCAATTCACCCGCACGAAGCGTGGGTCGGAATGGCTAGTATTTATATATTATTTAATAAGTGCTTAATTAATTGTCTTTTTCTAGGCTATTGCGAAGGACCTGACTACGGTCGAATAAAAGTTGGCCGTTACGGATACAATGACGAGTCGTGCGAGAAAATCCTCTGTCACGAAGGCTACCGCGAAGTGCTGGGGTAAGATCTTTTCATGCTCCTAATAGGAATTCCTGTCACGATTTTAAATACTAATTGATACACGCATACAAAACATTTACCTACCATAATGGCAGCGTGAGAATGATAAATAAGTCGAATAGAGTGAAACCTCAGAGCAAGAGAACACACAAGTCGATGATCACTAACAACGATAGCATTCCATGAGGAAAACAATATCCGGGGTTCCTAATAAAGTCTTTACTGGGATACCCGGATCCTAGAATCCTAGTCTTTACTACGATCTATCCTAGTAAAATCTTTACAAGGATAGATCACTCCAATAAATTTATAAGGAAAGATCCATGAGTAGTCTATCTATGGTAAAGTGCCCATGCCAGATCGAATGAAAGGGATTGCAGCGCCATTAGCGGAGAATTTGAGAAATTAGAATACATAACACTGTAATAAATCGAGATATATAAAAATGTCAATTATAAAGTTGTAAATGATTATTTAATGCGTAAGAATAATAATGCGCATGAAGTGATTATTTATCTATCATTACTAAAGTTCCTCATTTTTCTACTGATTTTCTCAAATTTATTTCAAAATTGGGGATTACGAGGGTCTCCTGAATTTACTATTGCATTTAAAATCAATAGAGTTTCAGCATTCACTGATTATAGTAATCATATCAAATTATTTTTAAATGCTTCGTTCGTTCGTGAGATAACGTGTCTACACACACACTAACATACACATCCAC
This sequence comes from Amaurobius ferox, assembly GCA_951213105.1. Lineage (NCBI taxonomy): Eukaryota > Metazoa > Arthropoda > Arachnida > Araneae > Amaurobiidae > Amaurobius > Amaurobius ferox. Next base: position 34,936,515 of record OX578148.1, read on the forward strand.
ACACTAATATACACACCCATACACTAAGATACACACCCACACACAAACATACACACCCACACACTAGCATACACACACCAGCTTATATACACACTTTCATACACACATTAGCATACACACACACTAACATACACACCTCAACATACACACAAACACATACTATCATACATACATACATACGTACATACATACACACATAAACATACACACAAACATACTCTACCAAACCATACATACACACGAGCATCACCTCAAAAACATTCAATTCGAGTTGAGGTGCTTAAAATGTGCTTTACCGTCAAAAAGTCGCATTCGTATTTTCGTCCCCGTCATAATACTTTCCCTATACATTATACCATGTATGTAGGGAAAGTAATAAGATATCAATAACCATTTGCTTTACTTAAAAAGTATAAATATGGTCTTTGGATTCTTGATGGTAATCTTTTTTGTTAAATTATTTAATTCGGCAGTTACAGTGATGGTAATATGTATTTGCAATCTTTTAGTGGCTTAAATTTACATGTGCTACCTAGTGTATCATGTATGGAGTTAGTTCTCTGCAACTAATAAATTTATTTTTACTTTCTATTAAAATTATTGCTATTAAAAGTGCTATTAAAATTATTTCAATTATTGGGGTATTTATGAAATGTCTTATTAATGTATTATCGTACATGGGCCGTACTAAATTTTAGACCATCTACTATTTTTGACTTCGGATTTATCGGCCTATTTCACACTGAAGAAAGGACCCGATGTATCCTCGAAACAGCTGTATGGTGCTTTGTTTAAAATTTTGTGCTTAATCACATAGTTAAATTATTACAAAACATTAACCAATTTAGTTTCTAAAACAGGTTGTTTCTTTAATGTGTCCAGTATATTCCCTATAATTTATTTTTCTGATGAAAGTAGCTATTCTATATTCCAAAATCGGGGAATTTCTTAGAGTTTTGTTAAATGTCACTAAATTTTGCAGTATTCATAAATAGTTCTGGTGTTTTGAATTAATTTTATTTTGCAATTTTATACTGTTTATTTCACTCTGTTTTACACTACTTTGATTTTGTTTTTCGATTAATTATTATTCTTTTCAGATGGCAACACTGAGTCGTGTAAGCATTAATCTGTTAACCTGGTAAAGTGACCACTTTAGTATACTGACCATCTAGGTAAAGTGACCACCTTAGTATACTGACCACTTAGCTAAAATAACCCCCTTAGTATACTGATAACCTAGCTATTTAAAGATTTGTATACTGACCACCTACCTAAATTGACCACAATGGTATACTGATCACATAGCTAAAGCGACCACCTTACTATTCTAACAATCTAGATAAAGTGTCTACATTAACATACTGACCACCTAACTAAAGTGACCATCTTAGTATACTGACTACCTAGCTAAAGCGATCACCTTATTATATTAACAACCTAGATAAAGTGACCACCTTAGTATATTGACCACCTAGCTAAAATAACCTTCTTAGCATACTGATAACCTAGCTATTTAAAGATTTGTATACTGACCACCTACCTAAATTGACCACAATGGTATACTGACCACATAGCTAAAGCGACCACCTTACTATACTAACAATCTAGATAAAGTGTCTACATTAACATACTGACCACCTAACTAAAGTGACCATCTTAGTATACTGACTACCTAGCTAAAGCGATCACCTTATTATATTAACAACCTAGATAAAGTGACCACCTTAGTATATTGACCACCTAGCTAAAGTAACCACCTTAGTATACTAATAACCTAGCTAAAGTAACGATTTGTATACTGACCACCTACCTAAATTGATCACAATGGTATACTGACCACATAGCTAAAGCGACCACCTTACTATACTAACAACCTAGATAAAGTGTCTACATTAACATACTGACCACCTAACTAAAGTGACCATCTTAGTATACTGAGTACCTAGCTAAAGCGATCACCTTATTATATTAACAACCTAGATAAAGTGACCACCTTAGTATATTGGCCACCTAGCTAAAGTAACCACCTTAGTATACTGACAACCTAGCTAAAGCGAGCACCTTATTTTACTAATAACCTAGATAAAGTGACCACCTTAGTATACTAACCACTTAGCTAAAGTAACGACCTTGGTATACTGACAACCTAGCTAAAGCAATCACCTAACAACCTAGATAAAGTGACTACCTTAGAATACTGACAGCCTAGCTAAACCGATCACTTATTATACTAACAACCTAGATAAAGTGACCACTTTAGTATACTGAACACCTAGCTAAAGTAACCACCTTAATATACCAACAACCTAGCTAAAGTGAAAACAGTTTACTGACCAGCTAGCTAAAGTGTTCCCCTTAGTATACTGCTCACCCCACTAAAGTGACCACTTTTCTCAAACTGACCATTCCATTTTATCACCCAGTGACCACCACCATATGCACCATTTTCCTCAGTTCTAATAGTTATTTCACTCTATTTTCCTATCTTTGCAGTTGTGTCTGCTTTATCTTATTTATCCTGACGAAGGAGAGTCTGTTTTGCCTTCAAAACCGGTTGATACTTTTAATCATCTAATTATCCTGTTACTAACGAAACATTTTTATTTTCAATTTGCATAAAGTTAATTAACACATCCAGATTTATTGCAGACAAAAAAAATTCTGGCAAGAATACAGCAGCACCCTAACCAAAATGTTATCTAAATAAATTTTTCATTTCAGATTTAAAATGAAAAGGAAAAAAAGAAAGATAGAATCTTGAATTCACTTCCCATCATTCTTTTTTTCTTTTCCCCTTTTAACATCTACTTCTTCTCGAAAGGATAAAAGTTTTCGACTTCGAAGAAGCAATAAGAGCAGACGAGAAAGGAGAGTGGTATTTTCAAATCTTTGAATTTCTCAGACCTAAGTCATTACAAAAATTCTTCGTATTGCGATGCATTGAAAGCCTTAGACTATTTTCTGTTACTGTAACTAGAAATGGGAAACGCGAAAACGAATTTGAAAAAGAAAAGTTTTATCACGATTGACTTGATAGCGTTGCTGTATAGACTTGAAACCAGAAAGCTTATAGCAAGTATCATTTACTCCAATACCTTATCAAAAAACGCAAATAGCATTTTTACCTATACAAAGCGGTAGTTCCTTTAAGACGCTTCACATTTTACAAAGGAGTAATTCATATTATCTTGTCATTGGATATTTTACCAAGGTGTAATTCATATTATATTGTCATTCTTGGATATTTTACCAAGCAGTAATTCATATTATCTTGTCATTATTGGATATTTTACCAAGGAGTAATTCATATTATCTTGTCATTCTTGGATATTTTATCAAGGAGTAATTCATATTATCTTGTCATTATTGGATATTTTACCAAGCAGTAATTCATATTATCTTGTCATTATTGGATATTTTACCAAGCAGTAATTCATATTATCTTGTCATTATTGGATATTTTACCAAGGAGTAATTCATATTATCTTGTCATTATTGGATATTTTACCAAGGAGTAATTCATATTATCTTGTCATTCTTGGATATTTTACCAAGGAGTAATAGTAATTCCTATTATCTTGCCATTATTGGATATTTTACCAAGGAGTAATTCATATTATCTTGTCATTCTTGGATATTTTACCAAGTAGTAATTCATATTTTCTTGTCATTATTGGATATTTTACCAAGGAGTAATTCATATTATATTGTCATTCTTAGATATTTTACCAAATAGTAATTCATATTACCTTGTCATTATTGAATATTTTACCAATAAGTAATTCATATTATCTTGCCATTTTTGGATATTTTACCAAGGAGTAATAGTAATTCATATTATCTTGTCATTATTGGATATTTTACCAAGGAGTAATCCATATTATCTTGTCATTTTTGTATATTTTACCAACGAGTAATTCATATTATCTTGTCATTATTGGATATTTTACCAAGAAGTAATTCATACTATCTTGTCATTCTTGGATATTTTACCAAGTAGTAACTCATATTATATTGTCATTATTGGATATTTTACCAAAGAGTAATTCATATTATCTTGTCATTATTGGATATTTTGCCAAGGAGTAATTCATATTATCTTATCATTCTTGGATATTTTATCAAGGAGTAATTCATGTTATCTTGTCATTCTTGGATATTTCATCAAGGAGGAAGTACGCAGATTGAGCTTCTACACTCGTAACATTTTACATATTAGTTTTCACAGCCATTGAAAGACCCGAATTAAAATGCTAAAATATCGAAATTATAACCATTATACTTTAAAAACGAAGAGCTTAATCCAAAATCCAATTATGTACACTTGTAGGATTTTCAAAAAGCTATAAATTCCTGCATATTGTTCATCACTTTTAATTTTTGAGATATAAGCATTACACACTGGAAAAACGGAATATTTTCAATCTTCTTCAACTTAAAGATAATTACTCAAAAACTATAAGACCTTTTCTTAAAATAAATATGGATTTAGAAACTAAATTTTCTCATACATATTTCTGTCGCTTACTATTTTTATCTACCTTTTATAGTTTCGAAAATATTTCGAGTGAAAGTAAGAAAAAATGAAAAAAAAATTGTTCAGTAGTCAGATAGGGTTTCTTTTCTTTCCGAAAAAAATAAATCTATCCAACTTTAGGGCTTTCAAAAAACTATACATTCTTGCTAAATGTTCATAGCTTTTGTTCACTTTTAGCTTTTGATATATAAGTATTGCAAACTTGAAAAACGGGAAATTTTCAATCATCTTCAATTGGACGAGACAATTACTCAAAAACTATAACAGCTTTTATCTAAATAAATATTGATTTTGATACTAAATTTCCTAGTACATATTTTTGTCGCTTACAATTTATATCTATCTTTTATAATTTCGAAGATATTTCTGAAAAAAAAAGATCAAAATATTGAAATTATTTTTACATATTCATAATCTGCACCCTATTTCCTACAAAACAAGAAAAATTACTTACATTTTTATTTATTAGGTTCGGGGGTATATAGTTTCCGTACAGTTAGCGCCTTCCAGTTAGTCTTCCGTGTGGGCAGCACATGATCATTGCGCAAGGGCGAAGAACCACCATTCCGTTTAGAGCTGGTTTACCTTAAATATATTCGCAGAGTTAATGTCCCCTCTTATTAGTAAAATCCCACACAAAACGTCGTCAACGACGTTTCACTTTAATGGTGGTCGTTTGCGAGAAATGGTGTTAAACCCACTCTCTCATCTGGTTGGAGCAGGAGTTAATTGCTTACTACTGAATGCAAACATTGAATATAAAACTTTGAATATAAAAATTCTCAATTCTGTGAGTTCCTTGACCTCCCAAGAAAACACACAACAGCGCGACAGTTTTTGATATTTTGACTTTTTTTCTCAAGACAAGAAAGTTAAGTAATGGTTCATGCTGCATTTCTTTACTTAGTCTTAGAAGTGTACTAGTGCAATATACATCGAGTGGTAAAATTATGATGAACACCACGCCATTTTATACAAACCGCGACTTTATTCAAACCACGCCATTTATACAAACCACACCATTTATACAAATCACGTCTTTATTGAAATCAGGCAATTTTATACAAATCACGCAATTTTATACAAACCACGTATTTATACAAACGACGACATTTTATACAAACCACGGCAGTTTATACAAACCAAGCTATTTTATACAAATAACACCATTTTATACAAACCACGTCTTTATGCAAACCACGCCATTTTATACAAATTGCACCCGTATGAAACCCCATCATTTTATACAAACCACGCTATTTTATACAACCCACGCCATTTATACAAACCACGCCATTTATACAAACCACGCCATTTATACAAACCATACCATTTATACAAACCTCACCATTTATACAAATCACGTCTGTATACAAATCAAGCAATTTTATACAAACCACGTATTTATACAAACGACGACATTTTATACAAACCACGACATTTTATACAAACCACGCTATTTTATACAAATAACACCATTTTATACAAACCACGTCTTTATGCAAACCACGCCATTTTATACAAATTGCACCCGTATGAAACCCCATCATTTTATACAAACCACGCTATTTTATACAAACCACGTCATTTATACAAACCACGCCATTTATACAAACCGTACCATTTATACAAATTATACGTCTTTATACAAATCACGCAATTTTATGTAAACTACGTATTTATACAAACGACGATATTTTATACAAACCACGGCAGTTTATACAAACCACGACATTTTATACAAACCACGCTATTTTATACAAATAACACCATTTTATACAAGCCACGTCTTTATACAAACCACGCCGTTTTATACAAACCACGCCATTTTATACAATCCACGTCATTTTATATCTCACAGATATTGCTGACGTTAGATCCCTGAATCAGTATTGGAACAAAAATCTGAGGATATGCAAAATCAAACAGCTCTGAATTTTACATTAAAGTGCACTTCAATGTAACCCCAACTGCACTTCAGTACAAACTCTGGAGTGCATTGCTAAAAAAATTAATGATTAAAATATGCGATCTGGCCGACTTTGAACATGGAATGATAGTGAGCGCTCGAGGAGGTAATCCGAGCATTATCTAAACGGCGGTGCTTGTGAGTTGTTCGATAACGGAAGTTATTGGTGTGTACATAAAAAAGACCGACACGCAAAATACTGGGTCTGGGCGCAAAGCGTGTGATCGCCAACAGTTACTGGATACCTCAGCTGAGCAGAGAATTAGCAAACTTATTCCGTCAAACAGAAGTCAAATAATCGTTCGTGTAACTGAATAGATAGAATCGGAATCAGTGCTACTATACAGCACACCAATTTAGCAAATGGGCCCTATGCAGCTCCTATGCAGAAAATGGGTGCCTTACTAGCCTCTTCTTTCAAAGTTATTGCTCATTTTCATAAATTATTTGTAATTTAACATCTCAGTGTATAATGTAAGTACTTAGGCCACAAAATGTTCAAATAATTCTACCCAATTATTTTATTCTATTCTGCCTCTATTTCATATTACTTTCCTTATATACATAGTATAATGTATAAGGAAAGCATTGTTACGGGATCGAAAATTTGAATTCGAGTTTTCGACGGGAGAGCACGTTTCAAGCATCCTTGAGCACGAGTTAAACGTTTTTAAAGTGATGATGTGTGTGTGTGTGTGTGTGTCACTGAGTCAGTGTAGACGATATCTCACGAACGAATGGAGCTATTCGAACGAATTTAGGTACAAAAATTACAATCCGTGAAAGCCTATTGTTTTTAAACGCAATCGAATGCTCAGAACCCCCCAAAATTTTCGCGTGAAATTTTAAAAAATCATCAAAATATCAAAACTTTTAATAAAGTTACCCAATTAGTCATTTCTTCTGTAATTCTTCATTAGAAAACGATTGACATAAACTTTAGAACTGTAGCATTAACCGTTCTTGAGATTTTGCACACTTTTCAAATAAAAATATAAAAAATCACATAAAATTAAAAAAAATATTGTGAAATATGTTCACTTTTCATATGTAATATTATGGAATAAATTTGTTAACAGCATTCTCGTGGATATAGCTCGTTCCATTCACGGAAGAAAATACTTTGGATAATACTTTTGTATTTGAACGCCATTTGTCTACTAAAAGAATAACTTATTTCTCCGTCCATAACGCTTGGCGGGATTTTGGCAACGAATTTGGCGGAATGTCGCCAACTTGGTAAATCGTCAACAAATTGCAAAATTTACGCTAAATTAATGAAAATGACGCCTAATTAATGAATTAATTACAGTGCGCGAAAAAAGTATAAGGACAACAGATAATTGAATGAAAATATACTTTATTTTCACTTTATCAAAATAAATTTTTGATATTTTTGACCTCTAATATGAAATTATACAATAACATTTACAACACATAAAACAACAAATATGAACCTTACAAAGTTGACCTTATAAAGATTATCACTAAAGAAAATATAAAAAAAAGTATATGGACATGTTCTAAATTACTTAACATTTCTCTTAATAATCAAGAAAACAACCTTTTTTTCAATTACTTGAATAAGCCGAGAGGTCATCGCTGCTGAAAGTTCTTTTAAAGTGTCTATGCATAAGTGTCTGTGCATCATCTTGTAGATTGTAACTCTTACTGAAAACTTAAGTGTAATTTTTTGGTGAGGGAAAACGACTTGTGCCTCCTTTGAGGCAATTTTTTCGGGAAAACTAATAGCTTGTAAAGTAAATTTGTAAATTAGCTAATCTTAAACGTAATCTGTATTTATTTCATCTTATTTTATTATATTATTCTTGCAACTTAGCCTTAATCTGTATATATTTCTCTGAATCTTAATCATTCCTGTCCAATCATTTCTGATTGGTCCTAATCTTAGCCCCTCCCCCTTCCCTTTCCTACCTACTTGCCAGATCAGCCATCCAAGACAGAATCTCCACCTCATCCATGCTGTAGCAAGCAACCTCTACAGAGCACCCTCGTTGAGCTGAGTGCAATGCTTTATCTCATATTTGCTATAACTAATGGACATTGCTATACATCAGATGTGGGGTTACGTGCCATGAGACACAGGCACCCCGTAAATATGCGTCTTGGCTTTAAAGTGTCTATGGAAATGTTATTCCAAGCTTGTTTGATGATTAACACAAGATTTTGTTTACACTGATATTGTGAGCCATTTTTATATAATCCTCGGGCTAGAAGGCCCCATAAATTTTCTATTGGATTGAGATATGAACTCCTCTCCGGCCAATCAAGTAAATTTACTGAATTAGCTTCAAACCAGAGTTTTGCACTCTTAGAAACGTGTATGGAAGAGTTGTCCTGTTGAAAAATATAGTTTCCTGAAGTAATTAGTGGGACCTCAGGTAACAAATGTTCTCCTAACATATCAACATACTTGTCAGAGTTCATTTTGTAGTTGATAAAGACTATAGGCGTGATTCCGTTTGCTGCAAACGCTCCCCAAATCATTACTGTGCCCCCACCGTATTGACATTTGGAAAAAACTTCTTTGGTTTTACGCAGATTATACCAAAAATAGCGAAAACCATCTGGCCCATCAAGATTGAATTTCTTTTTGTCTGAAAAGATTACATAAATCCATTTTGGACCGAGAGAAATGTATTTTTTTTTAAATTCCTATCTTCTTTCCTTATGTTCCTTTTTAAGAGGCGGACATGACTTTAACTTTCCATACCAAATATTCGGATGTTTATTCAAAACATTTTGAACTATTCGTCTGGAACATGGTAAGTCCAAATTTCTTCTAACTTTATTTGCAGTTTTTTTTCTCGCAAGCTCTTCTCACAGCCATTCTTTTCTGTCGATGCGTTAGAATTTCTGGTCTTCCAATTCGTTTTTTCCATTCCATACATTCCAGGTTCTTTTAGAAAATTATAAACTACAGTTTTAGATCTTTTAATTTTTTTCGAAATTTCATGCCCACTCAATCCACATTCTTTAAAAGCAAGAATTTTCCCTTTTTTCAAGGTCAGACAGATGAGTTCCGACCCAGGCCGTCCGGCTCGTCAACAAGGACTTGAGCATCCATTTGGACGGCCGGGAAGGAGTTAGCCGAAACCAACTCCCAACTTCCATGGCTTTCGTCCGACGGTCCAGCAGCGTTTATTTTGAGAATCAAAAATTTACAGGAGAGTTTACATAATATGTTTCACATTTTGAAACAATATAAAGTTTAAACAGTGAAAGACACATTAAAACGGATTACAATAATTCTTGAACAATTGTTACTTCAACTGGTGCACAATGAGAAATAATACAACAAAAACAACAACGAAGACAAAAACAAAAACTAAACCAAGACAAACAGCAACAAACGGGGCACGATCAAAACACAGCAAAACACAGACCAGAAAGGTGTAAGGTAACTGTATGGACGGCCGGGAAGTGCCACCCAATTTAGACCGGAACCCAGTGGGGGAGACATCCACAGGGACCTTACCCTCCTTCCCCTACCACCAACCTCTCGGAAGGACTTACGGACCCACATGTTTAACGTGATCGTACTCCGCATGAACACGGCGGCATTTGTGGTAGCGTGCAAATCTAGCGCGCAAACCACGGGGATACCGCACCCGAGATGGCCAACAGCACGCGGTGATCCGAGGTGGTCACCCACCAAGTACTAACCGCGCCCGATGCTGCTTGACTTCGGTGATCTAACGAGAACCGGTGTTTTCAGCACGGTACGGCCGTTGGCCCAATGCGGCAAGTGTGAATTTTGTTTAGAAACCCAGTCTTTATATTTGAAATTGTCATTTTCTGCTTTCAATTATGCGAATTTTACTGTAATTTTAGATGAAAAGACAGTTGTCCTTATACTTTTTTCCAAGATCATATGGGTTTAAAATTTATAAAGTAAATTTAGACATATTTATTTTTGGAAAATTTAACTAATTTACATGAAAAAGAAATTAATTTTATCAATATTTTCACTTAAGAAATTTGCATACATTTCCGTCTAAAAGATTTCTAGATTTGGCGAGTTTTCTCTTGTCCTTATACTTTTTTCGCGCACTGTATTAAAATATTTTAATATATGAACCATGGCGCTTATTGAGGATGCTATCAATATTGATAATTGTTTATTTAGAGTTGCGAAAAATATAAGTTAATTGGGTACTTTGAAATAGTTTTACATGTTGACATCCGGAAAATCGCCACATGTACAATTCAAGGTTGAAAACACAGTACCGTGGATATTATACACAATTTTTTTTTACTGCAAAAGGAGTTAATTCATTTCATTATATAAGGAAAGTCATGTGCTGTCCACATCATATTTTTATAAAGTTACAACTAATCTGGCAAAGATGTCGATTTAGAGAATTTTCAAATTATCTTTTTATTTTTAAAAGAACGACATGATAATTCTAAACTAATAATTCATTTAATTAATTTGAAGTCTTTGAATTGTATCATTGAAATACAATGACGGTAGAAGTCTCATATTTTTTTATATTTTGTAGATGCGGCAAAATGATGCCAGTGAATGATCCCCAGTGTGAAGTGACCAGAGGTCCGGGCCACTACCCAGATTGCTGTCCTGCAGTCAAGTGCACGTAAGACAATACAGTTTGGAAACAGAACCCATTATTATCATTACAAGATAACTTCAACTACATAATAGCATCCTCTAGTAGCATTTTATTGTATTCAAAACTTCGTGTTTATGATGTAAATGTGCAAATTGTTCCTGTAATATTAAAATGTTTCTAATGTTTTTGTATTGTGCTTTTACTTTCTTTTGAAAAATGTTAATTTTATTGTATTTCTGCTTTCCATTATCATCATCATCATCATCATATTTGGCACGACAGCCCAGGATGAGTCATGGCCTTCCGCTGAAGATTCCTCTAGGACTGTCTATTTCTAGACCTGGTCTGCCAGTCTCTTGCTCCAATCACTCTAAAATCCGAATCAACTGAGTCAAGCCATCTCAGCTTTGGTCTTCCTCTTTTTCTACTAGTAAAGGGCCTTGCAGCAAACATCTTCTTTACCGGATCCCTTTCATCCATTCTAGCAATATAAGAGGCCCGGTTCATTCGCTTAATTCAAAAATATTTAATAATATCGGGTTCCTTAAAATATCTATAAATCTCTGAGTTAAAACACCTCCGCCATAGGCCATTCTCCTTTACTCCACCAAGGATGCCTCTGAGAACCCTACGCTCAAAAACAGCAACTCTACCCTCTCCATTTTTGTTAAAGACCATGTTTCCGAACCATACATTAAGACCGGTCTAATGATAGTTTTATAGATAAGGAACTTTGCTTTTCTAGAGAGAAAACAAGACCTCAAAACAGGACGAAGTCCAAAACATGCCTTGTTGGCCAGTGAAATTCTTTCCATTATCATAAAATACAATTTCATTCAATGTCAATCAGAATAAAATCAGATTATAATTAGAAGAACTTTCATAATACGATTTCCATTTTTTCTTTAAAATTAATATTAGTTTTATCACACAATACAAAGCATAAGACTAGTTTCGGGGTCACGCAGCTATCGGTCATTAAATATATCAACCACTTTTTATAACAATCAGATTTCTAGCAAGTTTTAAGCTTCAGTAGCAGGCGCATAAGTCGCAAAGCAACAAAAGTAGGTCGAAAAGCTGAAAAGGACCAGTGGCTTGCTGATGAAGTCAGGATTCAAGGGAAACATGGAAAATGGAGTCAATGGAGATATGGAAAATGGAGTCAGGATTCAATGGAGTCATGGAAAATGGATTCAGGATTCAATGGAGACATGGAAAATGGGTCAGGATTCAATGGAGACATGGAAAATGGAGTCAGGATTCAATGGAGACATGGAAAATGGAGTCAAGATTCAATGGCGACATGGAAAATAGAGTCATGATGCAATGGAGACATGGAAAATGGAGTCAGGATTCAATGGAGACATGGAAATAGAGTCAGGATTCAATGGAGACATGGAAAATGGAGTCAGGATTCAATGGAGACATGAAAAATGGAGTCAGAATTCAATGGCGACATGGAAAATGGAGTCAAGATTCAATGGCGACATGGAAAATAGAGTCATGATTCATTGGAGACATGGAAAATAGATTCAAGATTCAATGGAGACATGGAAAATGGAGTCAGGATTCAATGGCAACATGGAAAATAGAGTTAGGATTCAATGGAGACATGGAAAATGGAGTCAGGATTCAATGGAGACATGGAAAATGGAGTCAGAATTCAATGGCGACATGGAAAATGGAGTCAGGAATCAATGGAGACATGGAAAATGGAGTCAAGATTGAATGACGACATGGAAAATAGAGTCATGATTCAATGGAGACATGGAAAATGGAGTCAGGATTCAATGGAGACATGGAAAATGGAGTCAGGATTCAATGGCAACATGGAAAATAGAGTCAAGATTTAATGGAGATATGGAAAATGGAGTCAGGATTTAATGAGTCAGAAATCATGAAAATGGGAGTCTGGATTCAATACATACGTTCGATAAAATGTAATATAATAATATTTATTGATTTACGTCTAAGAGTACATAACAGATAAAAGATCCAGATAAGTGACAAAAACACAGTACATTCTTTTCGGAAATAACGAACGGTCACAATTTTAATATGATTTAACCTCGGATACATAAATTGAGAAATTGACATAGTAAAAACATCCAGCATACACGTTAAATAGCCTACAAAACTTAATAATTGAATGTGAATTACAGTAGTTATGTCTGGTTAGAAAAACATAAAACAAATCTTTATCTCTCAGTTGAACATTTCAGACTCTAAAGTTGATAGCAGATCAATTTAAACTATAGCATTATTTAAAAATTTAAAATAAAAAATCATTTAAGAAATTTCTCTTCTGGTTTCAAGAGAGCAAATATTAAGCAACTCTCTCAGAATCATACAAGAGACATACTGAGGAAAATAACCAATTTCTACTGTCTCATACGTAGTGTTGAGAAAGTATTGCTTTCACAAAAATTTTCGAGATTTTGATGCCGATATATGTTTTAAGACCTGAAGGCATTTTAACTATTTTTAGAGTGATGTCCGTCTGTCTGTCTGATTTTTGTGGTCGATTTCTTGTGTAACACGATAGCAGCCACAAATATTAATGGATTTTCATAAACCTTTATGTTATCAAAAAATTCGCTTTGTTATCAAAAAATCTGGAACTAGATAGACTTTTTTAATTTGAAAGCAAACTTTGAATTTTATTCGTAATTTTATATTTTTTTAAATGGCAGCATAGGAAAAAATTTGACATAATAATGCAAAAAATGGTTTATTTGTAGCTCAATAATCACGAGACGTAATAGTTTCAATCATTGTTGTGAAAAACAGCCGCGATAAAAAAACATTTATTCATGACGTCATTAGCCCCTTTGCGGGTGCAAGTTAACTCCGGAGAGGGGGGGTACATTGTCAAGCTTAGTATCAACCTAAAGATATTTTTAAACCCTTCAAAGTGAATAGTAAAACGCTATAGTTGTAATCATTCGGATCCACAATACTGAATTTTCAAACTTTTTCTTGCAAAATTTAAAAAAATAAATTCTGATATGAGAAAGTCGAGTTGATCCATACTCGAGTTAATTTTTGAAACGACATAGCGTAGAAATCTGTTTTGAATCATTTCAACCCAATATTAAACTTTACAATAGATAGTATCCAAAAAAACACAGATCTAACCAAGGAATTGAAAAACATAATAACACATTTCATTTCCGCAAAATAGCGACAAATGATACCTAGATTTTCATAGGCCATCTCTGTAATAGTAGGAATATGAAACCTAAAAATTGAAACTAGCAGCAATCAATCCCAAAGTCCGCAACTTTATGAACCAGCAATACCATATCGCCATTGATATGGTAATTAAAAGTATAAAGATCTCTTTGATGAGTAAATGTGATCATGCAATATTTAGAAATATTTGAGTATAAAGAATTTCTAAGGGACCAATCATTCAGCTTGTTCAGATAATATTGTAAACAACGGCAAACATTAGATCAATAATTACTTAAATAATACGTTTAGTGCTTTAAATACGTTTTGTGCAAAAGATGGGGAAAACTAGGGCAACGTAAATAAGTAAGGTAAGTGACCCAAATATGGACACTCCTAAGCATTTTAATTATTATAACGTTTGTTTTAGCAGATAAAAATTTGAAAATTGGTGGATGTATTCTCCTTGCAGGGGGTAACGGTGAAAAAATGATAATTGAGTTAAAAACATCATATAGGTGCTAATAATGGACAGTGCGCATGTTGGGAACCTATGCCCATATTTGGAACATTTGCACCTAATATGGGCAGCCTTAAAATTATGCTAAAAAAAACCTTAAATCAACGTAAAACTTTAATCAGAGTCGGCACAAGATGGACTTAACAAAAATATAAAATTTTTCCCTACTTGTAAGGCGACAACATTCTTCATGTACCCAAACACGGCACGTATTACACTGTATCATGTCTAATTGTTTTTCTTGCGACACAGTACACAATAGCAGGACTCTTTTGAGCTGGATACACCACTGCAGGAATGCTGAGCTGCAACAGTTGATATTGCATTTGTCTTGAGTTTAGGCTTGTTGCTGGTTTCGGCTTAACTACTCGTTTGGACTTTCCAGCTGCTTTATGCTTGGGTACCTTTTTTTTTCTGGAAAAAGCGATTTCACCAGTCTTACAGCTCGATAATTTAAAGCCTTCTTTCTGTTGGTATTTTTAAAATATCGGAGATAGCTAATTGATGAATATCTGTTGTTGTTGAGACCCAGACCGTCCGACCTACCAGAATGGTGTAAGGTAACTGTTTGGACGGCCGGGAAGTGCAACCCAATTTGGACGGAAACCCAGTGGGGGAGGCATCCACAGGGACCGTACCCTCCTTCCCCTACCATCAACCTCTCGGAAGGACTTACGGACCCACATGTTTAACGTGATCGTACTCCGCATGAACACGGCGACAGTTGTGGCAGTGTGCAAATCCAGCGCGCAAACCACCGGGCTACCGCGCCCGAAATGTTTTTAACAGCAGTGCCCATATTTGGGTCACTTACCTTACATAATTTCTGTATTATTTGTGCTTATTTGCGTTGCTCTAGTTTTTCTCAATCATCAGTCGAATTGATTTGTTTATTGACAGTTTAAAAATTGACAGTTTAAAATCGTCAAACAACAAGTACTTTGAAACATTTAAAATCATAGGTAAATTGTTGACAAGGAGAGCAAGCAGAGGTTCCAATATTGAACCCTGTGTAACCACGGAAGTAATACTGATAGCATAATAAAAAGGTAAAATAGCATAGGAGCTTGGGAGCTTAAGATAACTAAAAATCCTGCCAATGAGATACGCAAAGAAACGAATATCTTTAAACTTTATAACAAAAGGCCAAAATTAATGCCACAGAAAGCGCTAGAGAAATTAGTATACACTACATCAAATTGACAGCTTTAATATAAAACGGAATAAACATCTTTTGACGAGCATAACAAATTCGTGACAATGCTACATCGAGGCACAAAACGATATTGAAAAGGCGATAAATAATTTTCGATTTGTTCAAAGGTTTTGACTTACATAATACTCAGACTATATAGAAGAATGATAAAATGGATGAAACCATAAAAGGATGATAAAGTGTATGAATCTATAGAAGGATGAATCTATAAAAGGATGATAAAATAGGAATAGGTATGTAAATTTCAATATCACATTTTGCACCATTTTTCAGAACAGGAACTATTTTAAATTGTTTTCCAATTCCCAGGAAAGTATTAAATTTAATATTTTTATAGTACTAAATGGTGATATGCATAAAAGAAGTCATAAATCTAACAAAACCATCAAAATCCGTTAATCAAAGCGTTTAAGACCGTTGTCGCATTGGAATTGGCGAAAAAACAAGTAAATTTGTTTTAGACCTGTGACACAAAAAATGTATATCAGAGTTACACGAAATGAGGATACAAAGACTATATCCATCATCGGAACTACAATCGCTCAATTAGGAGCCGAGATGCAAAATTGTGGAGACTAGTTGAACTAAAAGTTACGCCCAGGGGACTGACGCAAAAGATATTTATATCCCGTGAGGCGTACAGATAGTGCAGAAACTATAGCTACCAGCAGAATCAAAGCCGCTCAATCAGGAGCCTAGATGTGAATTTGGAGGAGGGAGAATATTTGAAGTAAAATTTGAACCCAGAAGATTGATACGAAAAATATGTATATGAGGTGATATGTACATATGGTGCAAATTATTGCCACCAACGGAATCAAAGTAGCTCAATTTCGGAGCCAAAATGTGAAATTGGAGAAGGGGGATTACTTGAAGTAAAAGTTACCCCCAAGGGGTTGTTAATACAAAAAAGATGTCTATCCAGGTGACACATACATATTGTGCAGAGACAATAGCTAACATCAGAATCAAAACAGGAGCCTATCACACAATTAAGAGCCCAGATGGGAAATTTGGGAGCTAGCTAAAGTAAAAGTGGCGCCCAGGGAGTATTTTGGCCTTAAATGAAAGCAGAGAAGAAACCATTGGAAGCATCAGAGGAAACAAAATTTAAAGGAAACAACATCCGATCAAGGATCAGGTCGAAAATTTAAATCAAAATTTAAAAATGTTTTAATCATTGGTTATTTTTTAACGTTAAATAGCTCAAAAATTAAGATAGCCGGATAGATCAAGTTAACCCCCAAAAACTTAATGCCTGGAACAACAGGTTATACAAAATATTACTATAAATAGCTTATCGGCCATGGGTGGGCCATAGATAAGAAACCCGAGACTTTTAAACAAAATAAGGGAGCAAACGATATGATGAGACCCAAACCAAGATTCTAAAACAGGATTCTAGGGTAGAGGTGCTCTGCAATTAAGCAAAATGGTTTTGAGTTCTCTTATTATTCCTTTGCACCGTCATCCCTAATTCGAATTTTTGAAATTTAAGATTTTTCCATTAGGTTTGAAGCAAGTTGTTACCAAAATCAAGATTCTAATTATAGTGGAAGTGCTTGATAATTTTGATGCATCATTCCACAAACTCAGTCAATCAGTTAGTTCAGTATATATTATAAAAAATTTGAGCTTAATTTTTTAAGTTAGTTTTCCTGTTTTTGACAAGCTTAAATACATTAATAGAAACCTTTAAAACCTATATAAGTCTTCAAATTCATAAAAACTTACAAAACTTCCTTGGTGAAAGCAAACATATGTCAGTATGGTGAAAGCAAACATATGTATATGACAAGTTTTAGGGCCCTCCTCTTTAAGCCAACAATAAGCCCTCTTCTTCATTCCAAAAGAACAGGTAGAATAATATGCTCTGTAAGCCAACAATAAGCCATCTTTTTCACTCCAAAAGAACAGATAGAATAATATGCTCTTTAAGCCAACAATAAGCCCTCTTCTTCACTCCAAAAGAACAGGTAGAATAATATGCTCTTTAAGCCAACAATAAGCCCTCTTCTTCACTCCAAAAGAACAGGTAGAATAATAAGCGCCCTTCACAACCGCTAAGAACGAACTGCGACGAGGTATACGATGAGCAATTCAAATATATCTAGAACACACACAACGAAAATCCGCAAACAGATGGCATCAGTTATTGGAAACAAAAACAATAACATAGAACCGCGGGTCAATAAAGTGCCCCCTCCCTCACATCTTACTGATTTATGCCCATTTTTTTCATAGCAGTTTTGCAAGTTTTCATCTTACAATCAGCAGTTTGATTTATTGTACTTACAATTCATGTTTTACACCAAACGAATCAAAAACTAACTAAATTGTAAAAAAAAAAATCCCCCCCCCCCCCCCCGCCCCAAAACTCTTACAATTTGAAAAAACTTTTTATATCGGAAAAGTAACTATTGTTCCTATACTCCTATTGGATCTATAGCTTTCGTTCGCATTTACTTTTAAGATAAAGTCTGAAAAGGAGGGACAAAACTCTCCTTTGGGAATTTAAGATCGATTGGGTAACTAGGTCGGCCAGAACATCACAGTCCACAAAAGAATGACAAAAGTGAAAGAACTTATTCCCAAATTACAAGCGAGATATCAGGGAATAAAGAAGCATTGACATAATATTTTGGAGCAATGTAAACTGCAGATGTGTGTAAAGTATCGCTATTTTCGATTAAAAGAAGTATCGATAGGGGACACAATAGAAAAATTCTCTTGAGCTGGAGTGGGTATATTTAGTTCGTCACAAGTAGTTCTTTATATCTAAAAGTATATTGCCTAGTGGAGGATATGTTTTTCGAAAAATATCTATTTTCGACAGGAAAAAAACTGCTATATAATGCAATGAATTTAATTTATTTATTTCACTATGAAAAAGTGATGTATAAGCTAACGATATAATGTTTTTAATGCTGTTTTTCCGATTTGTGTGTGCTGGAGAAAGGGGAGGGGACAAAAAGACATAACTTCCACAGGGGTATCCAGACATCCTTCTAACCGGGAGCTAAACTGTACGTATATAGCATATTTTAGTCTTGTAAATAAAGAATGAACTCCTCTGAGGTGACAGCTTCTGTTCAGAATGTGTGTACAGTTTTATGCTTTCCTAAAAGATATTTTTTTTAATTTTCTCTTATTTATCATTTCTGTTGGGATTTTAATTTTCAAGTACTTTAAATTTGTTTGAAAACTTTCTTCGGCAGGTAATGGAAAATTAATGGCGGATATATGGCAGCTCTCTGTTAGGCTTACGCGTAAAGACAATGACACTCTTTGGTGAAAGTATGAAATGGTGTGTTCAAGTAGTTGAACCGTATAAATAAACCAATATTGTAAGTTAGGGGAAAACACTACGAAAGACGATCGCCACGCAGTCGTGGCGGAGAAAACTGTACCCTAAAAGACGGGCGCCACGTACGCGCGTTTTTATGTCGAACGTTTTTATTTGTCTACTAGATGGCGTTAAATGTCCGTGCGAACAACTCCAATGTATTTTGCAGATACTTGACCTTGGCATAGGAAGGATCCAATGAATCATTTCTCTTTGAAGTGGTGAAACATGGTTTCGTAATATAAAGAAATAGAGCACTTCTCGTAGCATCAGCTATTTTGTAATTGAGTTCCGGTTCTCGTTTTGATTTCAGCTTAATGATTTCGTTGGTGAATCATAGGAATATAAGAAAGTATTTTTTTTTTGGGAGGGGGGGGGGGTTAGAGGAATGTGCGGCAGTGAAATTATTCGTTTATTTCGGATAAAAGAATGGGAGCAACTAGCGAGAATTTTGTATTCAGATTTGTATGAAAAATACACATCAAATAGAAAAAAAATATTTCTTTTATTCCTGAAAAAAGTAGATTTCTGTGTTGTATAGGTGATTTTTAGTGCCTATTTTTTTTAGAGTTAGGCTTAGCGTAAAAAATTGCCGTCCTTTGGGAACAGTTCGGAAGCGAAACGCTCCGTCCTTTGGGCCGCGGCAGTTCCAGAATGCCGCCTTTGCGAAAGGGTTTAACCGTCACTAATTTCTTTTCATAGCTAAAAGTTGTCTTATAATTGACATTTCAAAATAACTTTCGCTTTAATTGTGATCAATTTCTTTTCATGGTTAACACTAGTTCTACTATTAACACTTCAAAGCAACTCCATGTGTCGTAATACCAAAGCAATCCAATAATTATTTTTTACTTGAAAACCTTGTTTCGATTTAATTTCTAATTGACCTTCAACAGTAAATTCATTTTAATTTAGCTTCCAATAACTACACCATGTTGTAATTATGTTTTGTAAGTATTTTTTATTCCCGTTATTCATCAGTTTTTGCAAAATCTTGTTAGTGCTTTAAGATCTATGCAAAAGTTTCTCAATCCACATTTTGAACTCAAAATGTGAACAATCAAAGAACTTATAAATATCTGCGGGTTTTTTTGTCTGCCACCTAAACGAGAAATAGCCTCTAACGACCGGGAATTACGGCGTAATCGCTGACGTCACAGTGGCATAACAGTTGAGTGGTCACATAGTAATTTCTTAATTTTTGGCACTTAATATTAACGATTTGGAGTTGACACAAAAAACTGTTGATCTGAGGAGGACTATCGTCCGTATAGTTTCAAGTTAGATTCTAGAATTTTTATCTTTGAGAAGAAGCGAGCGCTGCTTGTGATGGATATACTCTTTAAAGGTCGTTACTGAATCTTGTATGCACAGAAGCTAGATATGATTGCACAAGAGCACAACTGGTGCGAATTTCTGAGAAGCAAAAGTGGCCCAAGTGTCGGGAAAGGGTGAAATCTTCCCAAATTGCTCCCTGTGAAATAAGCTGCCTGTGCGTCTCGTATGCCATTCTCTTGTGTTGAGATATGTACTTGGTTTTTTTACCATTAGCTGTAGATACGTCTTCTTGTACAACCCTTCTGTCTCACTTCAACTCTAATTAAGTCTAAAATAATTCAAGGGATGACTTGCACATTGATGACGGACGTCCATTTTGATTCCTTGAATGTCCAATCAAACTAGTAATGTCAAATATTATCTTACTGTGCTTCCTTTAACCGTGTAATATGATGTTTACTTTACCAGTGAATGCTCACTGTAACTATTTGTAATTTGTAGTTTGCTGCTTATTGATTGATTTAATGAAATTATTATTCTTAAAAATTCAATTGATTTGCATTTCAATTACTTTTGGTTTCGCCTTTCCTATTTTGACTTTGTGTAGGAAATACGCCAACTTATTGTTTCCTCGGACTAGCATCAAGAGAACCAAATCGAATCGAGGTATTGCTGAACACACACACACTATCGATCAACGTCTTTTTATATCTTAATCATTTATCAAATTTTGCTTTTTCCGGTGGATTTAATCATTCATTTTACAATCAATTATCACACTTGCTACCGTTCAAGATCATACATTCTTATAAGAGTAACTACATTTTAAAAATAACTTCCATTCCAAAACTCGCAACAATTCCAATAACTTTTGTATCGGAAACAAGCAACTGTGCATCTATCGGACATTTTACTTATGTTTATTTTTGAGCAAAAGTCTGAAAGGAGGGGACAAAGTGCTCCTTCGAGAGCCTAAGATCGATTGGGGGGAAGTAGGTCACCCGAAACATTGTTGAAGCCATCACACGGACCCGAAAAGAATCGATGTCAAGAAAGTGTAAGAACCTATTCTCAAAGTACAACTGAGAGATAGAGAGAAAAATTTTGAGATATATAATTTTGCCAGCGACGCGGATAGTTGTTGAAAATAATGAATCGCTTCTTGCCCATTACAACAAAGCATATTAGAAGAATAACTGTTGAAAAATCTTCGAGGGAAATTAATGTATTTTCGAATGTTAAAGATATTTCTTCCCACCTAATTCAATTTCATTCTAGTGGTGGATATGTCTTTCCCAGAATATCTGTTGACAAAAAAATATGATATACATTTGAGTAGATACATACATTCAAATATGATACATTTAAGTAGCGCTTACCAAGCTGTGTTTCGCCTACTAACCTGTGTTTACAACCTGTGTTTCGTCCTAATGGTACTCAAGAAACTCCAAGAAATTTCAAAAATATGCTGCTGGCCATCCAAAATGCAACACCATGAAAGATGCATCCAATAAGCATGAAATTTGCACCATACGTAGACCTCGATAGGAAATACAAATGATTAGAGTTTTAGCTCATATGCAAATCATGTGCGCCTAACTCTTGCATTATGCATCGCCATACTGGTCCTTCGCCTGGCGTTATGGTTTGGAGTGGCATTAGATTTTACTTCCGCACCCTCCTAATACGCATTGCTGGTACACTCAACAGCTACCGCTACATTTCAGAAGTTTTGGAGCCTGCTGTCTTACCTTACCTTCAAGGCTTGCCTGCGGCCAAGTTTCAACAGGACAATGCGAGACCACACGTAGCACATATCGTTCAGCATTTCTTCAGTGCCCACCAAGTTCCACTGCTCCCTTGGTCCGCCCGTTCTCCAGATCTGTCGCCCATTGAACACGTCTGGTCGATGATTGGCAAACGACTGGCCCAGCAAACACCACCAGCTGCTACGACAGGTGAAGTTTGGCAACGTGTGGAAGCAGTATGGACTGACATGCCTCAAGAATACATCCAAAGTCTCTTTCTTTCAATGCCGAAGCATGTAGCAGCAGTTATTGTCAGCCATGGCGGCTGCACAAAATACATATTTCTTCGTATTCCGCAAGTCGAACGGGGCTGTATTTCAATCAATTTATCCTTGTACTTTATGTTCTTTGCCCAATAAATTTGGCTTTGATATCTCTTGTCTTTCATGGTGTTGCATTTTGGATGGCCAGCAGTGTATTTTATTGTATCCTGTAAAAAGATTCAAAACTAGTATCGCTGTCTTAATATCCGTAACCCATAAGACTTAAAATCTTTATAAAGTTGACTCGAAACTTTAATATTCCGACAGAAATCCAAATTATTTTTAGTTTCCTTAAAGTTAAAATATGATACATTTGAATAGAGTTTACCAACCTGTGTTCCGTCTACTTTTAATGGTTCTCAAGAAACTTCAAGAAATTTCAAAAATATGTTACTGTATCCCGCATACAGATTGGAAACTAATCTCACCGTATTAATATCCGTAACTTATATGATTAAAACCTTTATTAAGTTCACTCAAAACTTTAATATTTCGATAGATATCTAGATTCTTTTTAGTTTCCTTAAAGTCCAAAAATGATACATTTGAGCTAAATTACGTGGGTAAAATGAATATATGTAAATCAAAATGGGTTCTGCGCTATTCAATTTTATTAAGCTAAACATTTGAATACGAGAAACCACATATGCTACTGTGAGACCAGAAAGTGTTCTCACATTTGATGAGATAATTTTATGTGAGTATTTATGGTGGCCAGAACGACAAACAAAGCGGTAGTCTGGCTGGCACCAAGGTTTTTAGGACTTAAACCTAAAGGTCAGAAGACTATAAATTTAGGGGTGCCATACCAGAGAGGCTGATCTGGGCCGTACTATATGTGCAATGGTGCAATTGGATAAGGGGTAATCAATAAGCGTCAAAAAGAAGTAAAGGCGGAGTTACCCCCCCCCCCCCCCCAGCAAGGAAAACCACAGCCTGTGACAAGAGAACGAGATCAGACATTGACGAAGAAAGTAATGGATTTTCAGACATTGGAGAAGACAATTGGATTTTGACTTAAGAGACAAGAGCAGACCAGAAATAAGACAATCATGACTTTGTGACTCAAAAATGCGATATACTAAAATGACTTAAGGAAGATGCTGGTGAACAGTTGTTCAGAGTTGATTGGTACAGATATGTTATATGACTTGTGGATAGAACCGCCTAATAGCATGAAATAAGTGGAGCGTGTCAGTTAGCAATATTCAATGAAGTTACGAGTGGGCATAACACTTCCAGTTGATGCGGTAACTACAGACAAGATTGACCAAGTGCTGCTAACAAGGCCCAGATTGAAGGTATGTGTTCATCAATCATCCACAGGTTAATAAATACGTTAGGTATATGGTTCAGGGTCTCACGTGCTCCCGTCTCACATTCTATCTTAATAATTAATAGGAAGAGTAGTTAATGTATTGGAATTGAATAGGTATTTTGTGTCTTTAATAAATGTTATTGTTAAGTTTAAATTGGTCTAATCTTTTTAATAACTAATAATATTCCTTTACAGGACTCACACGAAAAGTAAAATAATTGGAGGGTTAATAGCGGCATAACATAGCAATGTACATTAAATATAATTCCACTATATGAGAATAACGGCCATGTCAAATTAATTAAATTTAAAATAAATAATAAAATTACTAATACTTAATTAAGAATTAAAAGTGTAACTTTAAGTTTCTTCTTAAACGGTTGCCACAGCTGCAAGCGTGGAGGATTTTCGCCAACAGGGACAGTGGCCGAACAATGTTAAAGTGCAACATTTACTCCAGTTGCATAATAAAGCTCAATTTCTTTCAAGATTCGACAATTCAGGTTGATTGGAAGGCAAACAGTACGTATATGATTCGTCTGTCTTTAATCCTTAATTCGTCTATGATTCGTCTGTCCTTATCTTCTTAAATGTCGATTTGTCCTTTCTGAAACGCCCTGATCAACACGTCTGAACACACTCATGCTTACAAACATTAAAGAACGCAATATAAACGAAGTTTCTCAATGCCTACGCACATCAGTTCGGCCTTTCAAGATTCGATAATTCAGGTTGATTGGAAGGCAAGCTGTACGTATATGATTCGTCTGTCTTTAATCCTTAAATCGTCTATGATTTGTCTGTCCTTATCTTCTTAAATGTCGATTATGTCCTTTCTGAAACGCCCTGATCAACACGTCTGAACACACTCATGCTTACAAACATTAAAGAACGCAATATAAACGAAGTTTCTCAATGCCTACACACATCAGTTCGGCCTTTCAAGATTCGACAATTCAGGTTGATTGGAAGCTGTACGTATATGATTCGTCTGTCTTTAATCCTTAATTCGTCTATGATTCGTCTGTCCTTATCTTCTTAAATGTCGATTTGTCCTTTCTGAAACGCCCTGATCAACACGTCTGAACACACTCATGCTTACAAACATTAAAGAACGCAATATAAACGAAGTTTCTCAATGCCTACGCACATCAGTTCGGCCTTTCAAGATTCGATAACTCAGGTTGATTGGAGGGCAAGCTGTACGTATATGATTCGTCTGTCTTTAATCCTTAAATCGTCTATGATTTGTCTGTCCTTATCTTCTTAAATGTCGATTATGTCCTTTCTGAAACGCCCTGATCAACACGTCTGAACACACTCATGCTTACAAACATTAAAGAACGCAATATAAACGAAGTTGGTATAGAATTCAGATATAAATATTAATTTTTATAATGTTTATAAAGAGGAAATAAAATAAAATAATCACCATTATTCATATTAAATGAAAATAAAAATATGTTGCTAATCAATTTCCTAGTAAAAAAGATTATCAAAAGATTTTGCTTACGATATAATTTTCTTAATAACAATGTCATCGCATCTGCATTAAGTTGGAAACAATGAACAGCTAAATCGAAAACCTAATTAAAATCGGATTTGTCATTTTGTTGTTTTACAAAAGCAGAATTCCTTAATAAAGCAGTTATCTTCATGCTTTTGATGTAAGATTAGATTATTATCTAGAATACTTTATCTCTTTTAATATTGCTTAATTATTTTTACTCTGCTTTATGATTAATTAAAAGCATTTTACTCTTATGTCATTAAATGTTTTAATGATTTCTTTTTTTTTTCTTGTATTCTAAAACTACAGAATTTTATGGTTAATTTTCCCGCCTTATATTTTAAGATTACCGAAATAAATAAACACAAAATTTAAATAACATGATTAAATCATGGAAAAAGAAAAGATTAGATAATAGTTTTTTTACTATTATCTAAATTTCTATACTTTCTCTAACGAAAGGCAATTTAATTAAATCAATAAAGGAATTTATATTTTGGGTTTTACATTATGACATTTTGTTCTTTCACTATCTGTAAAATAAGTTTAGTTATTGGCGGCAAAAATTTTGTTATACTATTGTATTACCAAAGGATTTTTCCTTGAAAGATCTACAACTGTCAGGATCTGTTGATGCTCGAATGATGACTGCCTGATTTGGATTCAACATCAAATTTTGGATCAGAATAGAAGGTTCACTAAGGATTTCCACTTCCTTTCTTTTACCATTTCCAGCTCAAAAATGTTTATTTTACTTGAAACATCTATTTCTCCTGATTGGTTATAAATAGCGCTTAAAATATTAGCATAACTTCAGCATTAAATTCTGTAGGAGGTAGGACGGTTCACTAAGTATCTTCACTCCCAGTTCCTGTTCCACTTCCGGTTCACAAACTTTCCTTGAAACATATATTTCTCAAAACTTTCTATAGATAAAGTTTAGATGATCAGTGATATGGATTCAGTATCAAATTTCGGAGGGTGTAAAGATTTTCACTTCCTGTTCGAGAAATATCACTTCCGATTCAAAAATTTACATTTTCCTTCAAACATCTATTTTTCATGATTAGCTATAAATAGAACTTAGATGAAGACTGATATGAGTTAAACATCAAATTCAAAAGGAGGGGAGAAATTTCAATAAGGATTTTCACTTGAGGTTTTTCCACTACCGACTCAAAAGTTTTCCTTGAAACATCTGTTTGATGGCTGATATGAATGCAACATCGAATTCCAGAAAGGACTAAAGATTTCTAATTCAAATTTAAAATTTTTCAATTTTCTTGAAGTATCTATTTCTCATAATCGGCTATGATGGTTGATATGAATTCAGTATTAAGCTATTTAGGGGGGTAGAGTAATTCACTGAATATTTGAACTTCCGATTCAAAATCTTTCCTTAAAATGTCTATTTTTTGTTCGGAGTAAGGTATAGTTAGAGCTTAGATGATCACCGATTCGGATTTAGCATTTAATTTCGGAGGGGATAGGGAGGTTCACTTAGGATTTCCACTTTTGATCTGGAGATATCACTTTTCGGTTTTTCCGAATATATGTATGTCTGTAAGAAATAAATATGCAAAAAAGTATAAAATTATTAATAGTTCCATCGAAAATGAAGTTTACACCCCACCCCCATCAAATAACACATTTATAAAATCGATTAGTGGGGGAGGCATCCACAGGGATCGTACTCTCCTTCCCTTACCACCAACCTCTCGGAAGGACTTACGGACCCACATATTTAACGTAATAGTACTCCGCGTGAACATGGTGGCAGTTTTGGCAGCGGAGGGAATCGAACCTGGGCCTATTGAGTGCAATTCCCGCGCGCTAACCACTGGACTACCGCGCCCCCGATTATTTTATTTTATGTGTGCCTCTTCAACAAGAGACTTTAATTTGTTATAATATGAGCAATAAAAATGAAGAAAATAACAACATAAGTATTATCGCTAGTGTCTACGAAGAGGCTCGCATTCCATAAAGCTAGCATAGCGATTGGCTTGATTGCTGTCTACAATGCTTTATTTTCAGAAACGTATTTATTCTTCCCTTTGAAGTATTGGATACATCGCTCCCTTTTTCAAGCATCGTAACCAATAGCGTCTCGAGGTTATCTGAAGCAGCAAGCAAAATAATATAAAAGTTCTCATCTAAACAATAAATACATTAAAACGTCACTCATCCGAAAATTCGATTATCCGACAATTTAATTATACATATGTCGTTTTTGCAAGTTCAAGACAAAAAGTATGGATTATTTAAAAAAAACTAACATATACGTTAGTCTTTTCACTTTAGGTTCTGGAATAAAATTTTGAGACCCCGGGCCAACAATATTTTGGAGACCTTTGTATGATATAAAATATTCATATGTCCGAAAAGTACTTTGTCGCAAGGTATAATCCGTCCCTGTTTGTATAACAAAACGAACCATGGGAGTATCTGTGATCTCAATCATGCTTAACTACAATTCGTTAAACAGGTTGTAGCCTAAGTGTTACAAACATTATAAACTGGTACACAAACGTCTATAACAAAGTGTAGAATTATATAAAATAACAAGAAAACGTTCGATAAGGTATAATGCACTACTGAGTCTTTAAAAAATCCAAGGTGAGACCAATAAAAATAAGGTACACAATTTTGAGGTCCTCTGCAAACGTGAGGTCCCAACCCTAGTAGCATTTAATATTGGTCCAACATTGTACAAATATTGCATATCTTGGCATCACATTGGAAATCCCAATATTGGGAAAATATTGGGGTTACATTGGCTATTAGCTAGTATTTTCATTAAAATATTTCGCCAATATTGATGTTACATTTGCAATATTGGCGTAATATTGTCCCAATATTTTAAGCCAATATTCTGCCAATTCCGTCAAAACGTCCACGTTTTACTTTCCCTGCAATACATGGTAATGTATAGGGAAAGTATTGGAATCATGCCGAAAATCACAACTCGAGTTTTCGACGGATCTACGCGTTTCGAGACCTCTAGAATACGAAAACACTATTTTTAGCGTGACGTCTGTGTGTGTGTCTGTCTGTCTGTGTGGCTGCCTGTCTATCTGTGCAGATTTTGTATCCACTCTAACTAAAAAACTAATCGACCGAATTTCGGAAAATTTGGTGGGTAAGTCACTTGTGGGTGGCAAATCTGCTGCTAATTAGTTTGGTACCATTCGGGATAAAAGAACCCGCCTTTTTTTGCGAAATGGCCCGCAAAAGATTGTATCCACTCTAGCTGAAAATCTAATGGACCGAATTTCACAAAATTTGGTAGATAAGTCGCTTGTGGGACTACTCTGGTACTGATTAGATTTTGGTACGATTCGAAAAAAATAACCTGCCCTGTTTTGCAAAACGGCCCGCAAAAATCGTCAAAATCTAAAATAAAAAACTACGTATACTGAAATATATCCATGAAATGCTTGTTTAATACGTAATTTTTAACGAAGAAAGGAATAAGACCAACCCCATTACACTAAGATTAGCCGTTCTCGAGATATTTTAGTTTTTTCTGTACGCCACCTTTGAAAATAAGTCCAGTTACTAAATGAGAAAGAAAATTGAATTTAAAGTGAATTAAATTTAATTAAAATTAAGAGAACGTGGATATAAATCTGCAGAGAAAGTCATGTGCTGCCCACATCAGATTTTTCACATTAGTCCAATATTGTAGCCAATAAAAAGCCAATATTGGATTGCTACTAGGGAAACGGTCGCTTTGGTTGTTTGGCTCTCGGGACGCCGCTGGTCGTATTTCCATCATGGACCAAACCACCTCTCCAATGTAGAATATTGGAGTGAAAACGACTGGTTACCAACTCTCTAACAAACAATAAACCATACTTCCTATGTAACAAAATTTTACTTGTACGTTAAAATGGCGCCTGCTGATATCTCACTCCATATGAAAAGCGGTTCCGAGCCATTTTCATCTTTATTAACCGCGTCGCTTATGAAAAGGTCACAGTTGCTTGATGAAACCATTATTCTGCGGACGAAAACCATATCCGCTTTGAATCATTGCGACAGTGCGTGTCCTGTTATTAAATTTCGGAGCATGGTGTAGCGGGCTTAAGTCTGACGCATATGAAAGGTATCATGCAGCTCAGAAAAGGATAGACATTTTAATCCCGACCTCGGTGTGATTTATCGTTCGAAGACTGGGTGGATAGTTTGTTATAGTTAGGTTAAGACGAATGTTTTACATACAATGTTGTGTATTTATAACAAAAATGTATTTTAAGAATTTTAAAATCTTTTTAATATATGTATATATTTCAAATTTGCCACATTAAATTGAAGATTTCATATCCTTAAGATGTAGAACTTTGTTGGTGCGTCATTAGTAATTTTTGTTAATTTAAAAAAAAATTTACTAATAATCTTGATGCTTTTCATTCATCTTATAGTGCTTTTATTTAACTTGATATAATGTTGGTTTTGTTGTCAGTGGGATTCGCGTCTTTGAGGCCTTAACTAATCAGGCTCCATTAATCATAGTGACATGAAAGTTATTATATCTTTATCTTTTACGGTACATTTTAGTTTTTTGTTTAAATTTTTTGCCTTATCGGGCTAGTCCCTCCTGGACCCATCATAGGATTATACTCATTTTTCGGGAATAACTCGAGATCCGGAATTGCTAGAAGGCTCATATTTGATACATCGCTATCTATAATAATATAATATAATATTTTGCATTTTAATGCTTACCAGCCCAGCCCGTCCAAGACCCACCATGAAATTACACTCATTTTTCGGGGGATAACTCGAGAACCGGCGCAGGTAGAAGGTCTAAATAGGGTATGTCATTGTCTTTCATACATTTAAATTACATAAATTTTAAAAAACTAGGGTCTCCGCTCCTGCTCGCTATCTTTCACCAACCCCCGTAACTCGATTCGCAAATCGGAAGACTTCGCCTCATTCTCGCTGGCGCTCAATGCGCTCGCTTCGAGAGCTGTTTCAAGCCAAACTAAAGTTTAAATTGTAAAACGGTTCATTTCGGCGTATTCTTCTACCATTTCTCTACAAATGTACCAATTTTCATATTTTTGTATGATATAGTTTTTGCGGTACAAGACAGAGAAACTCGAAGGACGAGCCCATATACAGACAAATGCTTTTCACTTCAGACGTGCATAAAATGCAGAATAACTCATAAACTACAGCGAAATGTAAAAATCTGATGTGGGCAGCACATGACTTTCCCTGCAGACTTATATTAATGTTCTCTATATTTTAATTAAATTTATTTCACTTTTAATTCAATTTCCGTTCTCATTCGGTAACCGGGCTTATTTTCAAAGGTGGCGTAGGGAAAGTACGAAAAACTAAAATATCTCGAGAACGGCTAGTCCTAGTGTAATGGGGTTGGTCTTATTCTTTTCGTCGTTAAAAATTACGTATTAAATCAGCATTTAATGGATATATTTGAGTATACCCAGTTTTTTATTTTAGATTTTGGCAATTTTTGCGGGCCATTTTGCAAAAAAAGGCAGGTTATTTATTTCTGAATCGTACCAAACCCTAATCAGCACCAGGGTGACCTATACGTGACTCATCTACCGAATTTTGTGAAATTCGGTCCATTAGTTTTTCATCTACAGTGGATACAAGCTTTTGCGGGCCATTTCACAAAAAAGGCGGGTTCTTTTATTCCGAATCGTACCCAAACCTAATCAGCACCAGCCCCGCCCACAAGTGACTTACCTACAAAATTTTGTGAAATTCGGTCCATTAGTTTTTTAGTTAGAGTGGATACAAAATCTGCACAGACAGACACACAGACACACAGACAGACACACACACAGACGTCACGCTAAAAATGTTTTTTTCGTATTCTAGAGGTCTCGAAACGTGTAGATCTGTCGAAAACTCGAGTTGTGATTTTCGGCATGATTCCAATACTTTCCCTATACATTACCATGTATTGCAGGGAAAGTAAAAAAGAGCTCTCTCTTGCAAAAATTGAATAATGTAGGTACATGACTACAAAAATCCACAGTCTTGCTATTGTTGATCTGTCCAGGACGCGAACTCACAGCTTAAATATTCTGCCTTTGACATTATTACTTTCCTTATATACATAATGTATAAGGAAAGTATTGTGACGGGGTCGAAAATTCGAATTCGAGTTTTCGACGGGAGAGCACGTATCAAGCACCCCTGATCACGAATCAAACATTTTTGAAGTGATGTCTGTGTGTGTGTGTGTGTGTGTGTGTGTATGAAAGTATGTGTGTCTGTGTGTGTTAGTGTGTGTTAGTGTGTGTGTGTATGAAAGTATGTGTGTCTGTATGTGTGTGTGAAAGTATGTGTGTGTTTGTGAAAGTGTGTGTGTGTGTGTGTCAGTGAGACTTTGGAGACGATAACTGACGAACGAATGCACCGATTCGAACAAAATTTGGTACAAAAATCACAATCCGTAAACACTGGAAGCCTATTGTTTTTACACGCAATCGAATGTTCAGAACCTCCCTAAATTTTCGAATGAAATTTTAAAAAAGTCGTCAAAAAATCAAAACCGCTAATAAAGTTACGCAAATAGACATTTCTTATGTAATTTTTCATTAGAAAACGATTGACATAAACTTTAGAATGCTAGTATAAACCGTTCTCGAGATATTGTACATTTTTCAAAAAAATTATCAAAAAGTCATATAAAATAAAAAATATGTATTTCCTATTGAGAAACATGTTCACTTTTCATATTTAATACCATGCGATACATTGGGTGACATCATTCTCGTGGATCTAGCTCGTTCCATTCATGAAAAAAGATACTTTAAGTAATACTTTTGCATTTGAACGCCAATAATCATTTATCTGCTGTAAGAATAACTTATTTCTTCGTCCATAACGCTTGGCGAAATTTCGGCGACGAATTCGGCGGAATGTCGCCAACTTGGTGAGTTTTTGAAATGTTGCCAAATTAACGAAAATCTCGCCAAATAGATAAAAATGACGACTAATTGTCGAGAATTTAATATCTTGGAAAGAATATTAGTATCTACAATAAGAAAAACCTATTACTTTCCTTATATACATAATGTATAAGGAAAGTATTGTGACGGTGTCGAAAATTCGAATTCGAGTTTTCGACGGGAGCTGATCACGAATCAAACAGTTTTGAAGTTATGTCTGTGTGCGGGGGGGGGGGGGTGAAAGTATGTGTGTGTGTGTGTGTGTCAGTGAGTCTGTGGAGACGATAACTGACGAACGAATGGACCGATTCGAACCAAATTTGGTGCAAAAATCACAATCCGTAACACTGGAAGACTATTGTTTTTATACGCAATCGAATGTTCAGAACCCCCTAAATTTTCGAGTGAAATTTTGAAAAAATCGTGAAAAATTCAAAACCGCTAATAAAGTTACGCAAATAGACATTTCTTATGTAATTTTTCATTAGAAAACGATTGACATAAATGTTAGAACACTAATATGAACCGTTCTTGAGATGTTGCACGTTTTTAAAAAAAATTCTCAAAAAGTCATATAAAATAAAATAAAAATATTTCCTATTGAGAAACATGTTCACTTTTCATATGTAATATCATGCGATAAATTGGGTGACATCATTCTCGTGGATCTACCTCGTTCCATTCATGAGAAAAGATACTTTGAGTAATACTTTTGTATTTGAACGCCAATAGTCATTTATCTGCTGTAAGAATAACTTATTTCTCCATCCATAACGCTTGACGAGATTTTGGCGACGAATTAACGAATTTGACGGAATGTCGCCAACTTGGCGACATTTTTAATTGTTGCCAAATTAACAAAAAATCTCGCCAAATGGATAAAAATGACGCTAAATCAATGAAAATGACGACTCATTGAAGAAAATTCAATATCTTGGAAAGAATATAAGTATCTACTATAAGAATAACATATTACTTTCCTTATATACATAATGTATAAGGAAAGTATTGTGACGGTGTCGAAAATTCGAATTCGAGTTTTCGACGGGAGAGCACGTTTCAAGCATCCCTGATCACGAATCAAACAGTTTTGAAGTGATGTCTGTGTGTGTGTGTGTGTGTGTGTGCGCGAAAGTATGTGTGTGTGTGTGTGTGTGTCAGTGAGCCTGTGGAGACGATAACTGACGAACGAATGGACCGATTCGAACCAAATTTGGTACAAAAATCACAATCTGTAAACACTGGAAGCCTATTGTTTTTATACGCAATCGAATGTTCAGAACGCCCCTAAATTTTCGAATGAAATTTTGAAAAAATCGTCAAAAAATCAAAACCGCTAATAAAGTTACGCAAATAGACATTTCTTATGTAATTTTTCATTAGAAAACGATTGACATACATTTTGGAACGCTAACATGAACCGTTCTCGAGATATTGTACATTTTTCAAAAAAATTATCAAAAAGTCATATAAAAAAAATATATTTCATATTGAGAAACATGTTCACTTTTCGTATGTAATACCATGCGATAAATTGGGTGACATCATTCTCGTGGATCTAGCTCGTTCCATTCATGATAAAAGATACTTTGAGTAATACTTTTGTATTTGAACGCCAATAGCCTTTTTTCTGCTGTAAGAATAACTTATTTCTTAGTGCATAACGCTTGGCGAGATTTTGGCGACGAATTTAGCGGAATGTCGCCAATTTGGCGAATTTTTGAAATGTTGCGAAATTAGCGAAAATCTCGCCAAATGGATAAAAATGACGCTAAATCAATGAAGATTGCGACTAATTGTCGAAAATTCAATATCTGGGAAAGAATATTAGTATCTACTAAAAGAAAAACCTATATTTTTTACTGTAAAAGTATTTTTTACTGTAAAATTCATTACATTATATAAGGAAAGTCATGTGTTGCCCACATCAGATTTTTTTTAACTGTAAAAGTAGTAAATTCATTGCATTATATAAGGAAAGTCATTTGTTGCCCACAACAGATTTTTTTTACTGTAAAAGTAGTAATTTCATTACATTATATAAGGAAAGTCATGTGTTGCCCACATCAGATTTTTTCTTATTTAATGTCAAATAAATAATGTCAGGAAATAATTAAATATTTCTTGAAAGTTTAAAGCAAAAAGATGGTTTTCCAGCGTGTTACTCTAACATTTCTATACAAATTTTATATTTTTTATTCTATAGTATTTGCGGTACAATACAGAGAAACCTGAGAAACACGAAATTTATCAAACAGCGGCGGCGTTAGCTGCTTTTTACTTTCCTTACACAAGTATACATAATGTATATGGAAAGTATTGTGACGGAGTCGAATACCAGAATTCGAGTTTTCGACGGGAGAGCACGTTTCAAGCATCCCTAATCACGAATCGAACATTTTTGAAGTGATGTCTGTGTGTGTGTGTCAGTGAGTCTGTGGAGACGATAACTGACGAACAAATGGACCGATTCGAACGAAATTTGGTACAAAAATTACAACCCGTAAACACTGGAGGCCTATTGTTTTTATACGCAATCGAAAGTTAAGAACCCCCTAAATTTTCAAATAAAATTTTGAAAAAATCGTAAAAAAATCAAAACCTCTAATAAATTTACGCAAATAGATATTTCTTATGTAATTTTTCATTAGAAAACGATTGACATAAATTTTAGAACGATAAAACGCTAACTTGAACCGTTCTTGAGATATTGCACATTTTTCAAAAATATTATTAAAAAATCATATAAAATAACAAGAAAATATTTCCTATTGAGAAACATGTTCACTTTTCATATGTAATACCATGCGATAAATTGGGTGACATCATTCTCGTGGATCTAGCTCGTTCCATTAAAAAAAAAAGACTTTGACTAATACTTTTGTATTTGAACGCCCATAGTCATTTATCTGCTGTCTGAGTCCTTTTTCTGTAAGAATAACTTATTTCTTTGTCCATAACGCTTGGCGAGATTTTGGCGACGAATTTGGTGTAATATCGCCAAGTTGAAATGTTGCCAAATTAACGGAAAACTCGCCAAATGGATAAAAATGACGCTAAATCAATGAAAATGACGACTCATTGACGAAAATTCTATCAGCAACACTAAATAATTTAAATATCTACTATAAAAATAATCCATTTTTTTTTACTGTAAATGTAGTAAATTCATTGCATTATATATGGAAAGTCATGTATTGCCCACATCAATTTTTTTTTAATATAGAGAAATACATTTTTTATCATTTAAGTCACTTACAAATAATAAAAGTGTGCAAACTTTAAAAAATTGATTTTGATTTAACTTGTTGAAAATCGTTTGTTATAAACATTTTGGATTTCATCTTGATGTTACTGAGACTTTATCCTGTAGTTTGCTTTCTCTTAAATAAATAAATAAATAAAAGCACAAAACTCACTTATCTCTAAACGAGAATGATCATTCATGCATAAAGCATTGATTATGAAACACTTTCCAACTGCAATTTTATTTAAATATCTTCAAAATGCGATATATGTTAAATTGCGCTGATATATTTTAAATTGTCACAGTACTGCAATCATTTATTATATTTAAAAACTTCAAACTTCATCGAAAAAAATTAGCTTTATTCAAATGATGTCATCGAAATAAAATAGACTGGCTCTCTAAGTAAAGACAATGAATATCACTGTTATTCCAAATTCCAGAGCTAAATAATTTTGCCTAAAAAACATTCAGCAATTCATATACAACTCATCTTACAATCATATGCTTGCATTCTGCATCCATTAAAATTAGACTTCCTTGTCGAAATAATCAAAATTTGATGATCATTTAAACTAAACAATGTTGTAATTGCGTTGGCACAGAATACAGATGCACAGAAAAAACGCAAAAATAAAGCGGTTTTAGATTGCGTTGGTGCAGTATGTAAATACACAGAAATTATGCAAAATTATAACGATTTTAGGACGGATACAACACTAAATGTAAATTTAAAAGAACTTTTAAAATCACGATTTTTACACTAGGAAAAATGATGGATGCCATATTTTATTTTGAAGTGGGTCACGTGATTTCTTCATATAATATGGGTGTAATTATTATTTTAATTTTAATTTTAAAAACTACCGAACATATTTTGCTAAATTTTTTTTTACATATTTTATCGGATACTTTGAATATTTCATAAAATTTTCAAAACAATTTGTGAATTTTAAATTCATTTAAATGTTTGAAAAATTAGATCCCATAGGATTCAATGTATTTCACTTTTTCAATCCGGGTTCAATCAAAAACTAATTGGGTGATGTTATTCATTTACATTCCCATATGTCCCACACAGACCGTCTGAAAAACATACTAAAATTTTATTTTGATAAAGTCATTTTTAAGGCAGTTACTGTGCGAACGGACAGACAGACAGAATGACCAAAGTCATAAACACTTTTCAACTATGTTGGAAAGTGTTAAAAATGACGATTAGAAATAAAAAAATTTCAAAAAATTTCAGTGCGGTTGTGCAGTGAAGGGTACAAACAGTACTAATATAAAAATGTAAATTTTCTATCATGCAAATTTTCTCTATGTAAATTTTCTACATGTAAATTATTATTTCAACTATGTTGGAAAATATTAGAAACTGGATTTTCCTCCCAACACCACTATTTATGGCAGCAATTTTTGCTTTCCCTGCAATACATGGTAATGTATAGGGAAAGTATTGGAATCATGCCGAAAATCGCAACTCGAGTTTTCGACGGATCTACACGTTTCGAGACCTCTAGAATACGAAAAAATTATTTTTAGCGTGACGTCTGTGTGTGTGTCTGTGAGTCGGTGTGTCTGTCTTTCCGTCTGTGCAGATTTTGTATCCACTCTAACTGAAAAACTAATTGACCGAATTTCAGAAAATTTGGTAGGTAAGTCCGTTGTGGGCGAATCTGGTGCTGATTAGTTTTAGGTATGATTAAGGATAGAAGAACCCGCCTGTTTTTTCGAAAGAGCTCGCAAAAGTCTGTATCCACTCTAGCTAAAAAACTAATGGACCGAATTTCACAAAATTCGGTAGATAAGTCTTCTGTGGGTCACCCTGGTGATGATTAGATTTTAGTATGATTCGAAAAAAATTAAACTGCCTTTTTTTGCGAAATAGCCCTCAAAAATCTTCAAAATCTAAAATGAAAAACTACGTATGCTCAAATATATCCATTAAATACTTGTTTTATACGTAATTTTTAACAATGAAAGGAATAAGACCAACCCCATTGCACTAGGACTAGTCGTTCTCGAGATATTTTAGTTTTTCGTAATTTCTTCACGCCACCTTTGAAAATAAGTTCATTTACC
This sequence comes from Amaurobius ferox, assembly GCA_951213105.1. Taxonomy (NCBI): domain Eukaryota; kingdom Metazoa; phylum Arthropoda; class Arachnida; order Araneae; family Amaurobiidae; genus Amaurobius; species Amaurobius ferox. The sequence continues at coordinate 34,974,331 of OX578148.1, forward strand.
AAATGAGAACGAAAATTGAATTAAAAGTGATTTAAATTTAATTAAAATAAAGATAACGTAGATATAAGTCTGCAGGGAAAGTCATGTGCTGCCCACATCAGATTTTTCTATTTAGAAAAGTTCCGCCAAACAGAATGTCATCATGTATAAAGAAAACCGCAGAGGAATGAGGATGCGGTTATAGATCTGAAGTTGCCCTTTGATCTGCAATCTGGAAGAATAGAATATAAGGCCATTTCAAATACAGAAGAAAATAATATCGTGTAAGTAAATGAATCAACTGGCCTAACGAAGAAGCCACATCAGATCATCAGTTCTCTACATATTATAAACGTAGCCAGTAGAAGTGTGCTAGAGCTGAAATTTTAACCTTTGTACCAGTTCGATCTGCCAGTGCCTTAATCCGAACCGACCCAACAATGTCAATGTACTTGCCTGTCCAAAGTATAGCGATATTTCAAAATGTAAACCCTAAGCCGGCCCAACCAGAAGCAGCTTTTATGTAAACGTGTCGAAAACATAAATTTGAATAATTTCGGGGATGCAAAAGATGGTTTTTCAAACATTTATATTTATACGTAGCTGAAATTAAAATAATTATATATACTCTATTTAATTTATTTTATACAAATTTTAATTATTGCATAATTTCTGCCCTACTCGAAATTTTAAGGACTAAACTCGAACTTAGTTCGACCTAAAGCTGTTTATCAGAATCGGTCAACAAATCGATCCAAGTCTAAGCCCAGGCCTGAGATCGTACAGACATCTACTAATCAGGATCTTGGTTCTGTAATTCCCCGAATTCCATAATGGGAGGATGCAGTGCTGGGTTTCGCTTAATAGTAGAGACACTTTGGCAAACTAATTTAATTATTCTGCCAATGATAAAAAAAAGAAGAAGAAGAAGAAGAGAAAAAAGAAATCCTACTTACGTCAATATCTTTACACGCTTGAAATGAGTCAGGGCGCGACAGCCCAGTGGTTGGCGTGCGGGGATTGCACTCGGATGATCCGAATTCGATTCCCGCCTCTGCCCAAACTGTCACCGTGCTCACGCGGAGTATGATCACTTTAACACTAGAACGACGGAAGCGGTCATTTTGACCACATAACTACTTTGATAAACGATTCCTCCGAAACGGCTAATCCCAGCCCATTGAAATCTTATGGCTTTTCTTATTTTCTTAAATTTATTGAAAACACAGAGGGGAATTGTTCTAGGTTTTATAATAAGAGAACAAATCAACGATCTTCCTAGAACGACGGCTGCGGGCAAAGTAGTTATGAGGTCAAAGTGATCGCTCCCGTTGTTCTAGTGTTAATGCATGATTCGTAATTCCTTCCGAGAAGTTGGTGGTAGGGGAAGGAATGCACGGTCCTTGTGGATGCCTCCCCCACTGGGTTTCGGTCTAAATTGGGTGGCACTTCCCGGTCGTCCAAAGATATACCTTTCCTTCGTGTAGGTCGGTCGATTTGGATCGAAGAAAAAGAAGCTTTAAATGAGTATCGCTAATTACTGAGAGTAAAGTAATAAAGCTCTTTCTTTACACCGTTCAGACGCTGATACACTGATGGCTGTAAGGAGCTGACTGGCTGTGAGGAACTAGGTCCTCACAATCCAGTCAACTTGTATCATAAATACAAAATTATTTCCTTTAATGCAAATAATCCTCCTTGTAAAACATGTCCACTTAGCCGGTGAGAAGTGCCTCTCAGTATAAATGAGAAGAAGTGCAAGTGCAGGTGGATGTACATCAAGAAAATTTATTCTATTGATGAATATAAGGAAATAGGGATATATAAGCACATAACTCACTATCAAGAAATAAACAAATTTAAAGATTGGGCAAAGATGAAAAGGTTAAGAACCCCTGTTGTAAGGCAATCTCTGTTTCCCAAATTATCGCATTAAGAAAAGAAACGATAGCGTTTGTTACACCTCATATAGAATCTTTAATGATACAACAAAACTATCACTGAACATACTATCATTTAATCACAACCATTAAACACAATATCATTTAATCACAATCATCACTGAACAAACCACTGAATTGCAAAACCATCATTGAACAATCACTGAATCACAAAATCATCATTAACTAACCACTGAATCACAAAAATGGCATTGAACAAACAATTGAATCTTACAGCCTTCGTTGAATAAAACCATCATTAAATCACAAAAACATCGTTGAATAAAACCATCATTGAATAACAAAATCATTATTAAACATAACTATCATTGAATCACAAAACCTTCATTGAATCACCCAACATCATTGAATCCAAGGATATATTTAAAAAAAAGTCTGCATCCATTTCCGGACCCTTCAGAAAATTCAAAATGTTGCCCATGGCAACATAGAAAACTTTTCAAGAAAGTCCATTTCTAAAATATACATTTAATATATATGTTTCCTCAGCCATATAAAACAGCAAATTTAAAAGTCCCAAAAATTAGAACTCCAAACTCTTCGGAAAGTTTAAAATATATACAAAAAAAAAACTAGCGAATTTATAGATATTTCTTACCACGTTTTGCTGACATTTTAACAAAATTATATTTTTATTTTCACAAATTTAGAATTGTTTTAGTTTATCCCCTCCATAAACGAGACCATTCAAAAAATTTTGCAGATCTCTGGAATCACAAAATTATCATAATAAATAATAAAACATATAAAAAATTAGCAGTGGCAAAAACTGGATTTGGGGGTAGAAAAACAGCTTTCTCCTCTAAGATAAAATGGCAACACAGCCAAAGTAAGAATAGGCATATGATTATCGGTCATCCGAAAAAGTTCACACAAAACTATCAGATCATTCACTTCCCACTTGGGTTTTATTTTTCAATTTTTATAGTTTTGTTTGGCCACGCTGTCAAAACAGGAACGTTCATAACTCTGTGACGACACAATATATTTCCCTCCGAAACCGCTTACATGTTCGTTATATGTCGTATTTTAAACGAGTTTTTTTAATTGACAGTTAATTTTACAGAACTTTGGGTGATTTTCAATTATTCTAATGATATAACTATTGAAGTAAAAATTAAGGAGTTAAAACTTCATATTATGGAAACCCCTATATCGTTTGAAACAATAATTCAGGTGGCGGTGAAATAAGTTAAGTAACCCTGCATTGAATGCATTTATTTGGCAAAAGGCCTAAAAAAATTACTTAAACTGTCAATTTTGCAAAAATAAATTATTATCGCAATGCAAAGCAGAACTGAAACAATAATTACCATTCCTACGCATTCAAAATTATTTTACCATTCAATTTATATTTATCTCCCTATATTATGTACTCCTATCCCGAGTACTATAGTACTCCTATAATATACCCAAACCAACGCTGAAAAGAAACTTAAATTCAAATAATATCATTGTAAGTGAAAAAAATCTGTTGTGGACAGCACATGACTTTCCTTATATAATGCAATGAATTTACCACTTTTACAGCTAAAAAAAATTTTATTCTTATAGCAGATACTTATATTCTATCCAAGATATTGAATTTTCTTCAATTAGTCTTGATTCAATTTCATTGATTTAACGTCATTTCTATCCATTTGGCGAGATTTTCATTAATTTGACAATTTTTCAAAAAGTCGCCAAGTTGGTGACATTCCGCCAAATTCGTTGCTAAAATACCGCCAATCGTTATGGACGGAGAAATAATTTATTCTTATGGCAGATAAATGACTATTGGCGTTGGAATACAAAAGTATTACTCAAAGTATCTTTCCTCATGAATGGAACGAGCTAGATCCACGAGATTGATGTCACCCAATTTATCGCATGATATTACATGTGAAAAGTGAACAGGTTTATCTCCAGTTAATATGTTTTTTTAAATTATGGGATATTTTGATAAATTTATTTGAAAAATGTGCAGTATCTCGAGAACGGTTCATGCTAGCGTTTTCAAGTTTATGTCAATCGTTTTCTAAGGAAAAATTACGTAGGAAATGTCTATTTGTATAACTTTATTAAAGGCTTTGATTTTTTGATGATTTTTTCAAAATTTCACTCGGAAATTTAAGGGGCTTTTGAACATTCGATTACGTTTATAAACAATAAGCTTCCAGTATTCACGTATTGTAATTTTTGTATCAAATTTCATTCGAATCGCTCCATTCATTCGTAAGATATCGTCTCCACAGATTCACTGACACACACACATACTTTCACACAAACACACACACATACTTTCACCACACACACATACATACTTTCACACACACAGACATCACCTCAAAAATGTTGGATTCTTGATCAGGGAGGCTTGAAACGTGCTCTGCCGTCGAAAAATCGAATTCGAATTTTCGATCCCGTCACAATACTTTCCTTATACATTATGTATATAAGGAAAGTAATACTGGTTAATTATACTTCTAATGAAGGAACCCTTAATTTAAAAATAATCGAAAATACATATATTAGATACTACGTCTTCTTATTGTATGAACTAACAATAGCAGCTACTTTACAACACTAAGATATAATTCTCACTATAATACACACCTAGATATAATTCTAAGAAAATCTGATGTGGGCACCACATGACTTTCCTTATATAATGTAATGAATTTACTACTTTCACAGTAAAAAAATAGGTTTTTCTTATAGTAAATACTAATATTATTTCCAAGATATTGAACTTTCGACAATTAGTCGTCATTTTCATTGATTTAGCGTCATTTTTATCCATTTGGCGAGATTTTCGTCAATTTGGCAACATTTCAAAAAGTCGCCAAGTTGGCGACATTCTGCCGAATTCGTCGCCAAAATCTCGCCAAGTGTTATAGACGAAGAAATAAGTTATTCTTACAGCAGATAAAAGACTATTGGCGTTCAAATACAAAAGTGTTACTTAAAGTATCTTTTTTCATGAATGGAACGATCTAGATCCACGAGAACGATGTCACCCAATTTATCGCATGGTATTATATATGAAAAGTGAACATGTTTCTCAATAGGAAATATTTTTTTTATTTTATATGACTTTTTGATAATTTTTTTGAAAAATGTGCATTATCTCGAGAAAGATTCATATTAGCGTTCTAAAATTTATGTCAATCGTTTTCTAATGAAAAATTACTTAAAAAATGTCTATTTGCGTAACTTTATTAGCGGTTTTGATTTTTGACGATTTTTTCAAAACTTCATTCGAAAATTTAGGGGGTTTTTGAACATTCAATTGCATTTACAAACAATAGGCTTCCAGTGTTTAAGGATTGTGATTTTTGTACCAAATTTTGTTCGAATCGGTCCATGCATTCGTCAGTTATCGTCTCCACAGCCTCACTGGCACACACACATACACACAAACACACACACACACACACAGACAGACACCACTTCAAAAATGCTTGATTCGTGATCAGGGATGCTTAAAAGTGCTCTCCCGTCGAAAACTCGAATTCGAATTTTCGACCCCGTCACAATACTTTCCTTATACCTTATGTATATAAGGAAAGTAATATAATACACACCAAGATATAATTCTCAAAGCTTTAAGGCATTTTCAAGCGTTTCATCCATAGGAATTTTATATCCTTCTTTCTAATTTCATAAGTATAGCAATCAACTTTCCTACATTATTAACTTTGTAAACTGAGTAAAATATACAAATTTTGAAATTGTATTCATACACTGCAATAATTTTCGAAATACATTTGAAATTAAATCTTATTCAAAGTTACGCTTATTTGAAATTCATTTCTCTTAAAATATAATAGTGTTATTTAACTAAAATTTATTTCAACATGAAATATTTTCTAAAACTTTTAATAATGAAGCTCAGTTATACCGAAATACAAATTTATTATAAACTATACTTTATCGACTAAACACACAATTCTATTAAAATTATTATAACTCATAAATTCATTTTCGAGACAAAAGTCTTTGGAGAAATCATAAATGAAGATTACTTTATATACGCTTGATTATAAAATATTATTACAAGCCATAATTTATAATTCACCTATATATAAAAAAGCATTAAATTGGATTAAATTATTCATTTGTTGAATAATATAATTTAATTATATATGAAAAATAAAGCAGTTATTGTTTTACTTTCCTTGCAATACATGGTAATGTATAGGGAAAGTATTGGAATTGTGTCGAAAATCGCAGCTCGAGTTTCCGACGGATCGACACGTGTTGAGACCTCTAGAACACAAAAAAACTAATTTTAGCGTGACGTCTGTGTGTGTGTGTATGTCTGTCTGTGCAATGTATGTATCTACTCTAACTCAAAAACTAATTGACCAAATTTCATAAAAATTGATAGATAAGTCATATGTGGTTACTCTGCTGATTAGATTTTGGTACGATTCGGGATAAAAGAACCCGCCTTTATTACTTTCCTTATATACATAGTATAATATATAAGGAAAGTATTGTGACGGGGTCGACCGAATTTTCGACGGGAGAGCACGTTTCAAGCATCCCTGTTAACGAATCGAACATTTTGGAGGTGAAGTCTATGTGTGTGTGTGTGTGAAAGTATGTGTGTGTCAGTGAGACTGTGGAGATGATATCTCATGAACGAAAAGAGCGATTCGAATGAAATTTGGTACAAAAATTACAATCCGTGAACACTGGAAGTCTATTGTTTTTAAACAAAATCGAATGTTCAGAACCCCCCTAAATTTTCGAGTGAAATTTTGAAAAAATCATCAAAAAATCAAAATATTTAATAAAGTTACGCAAATAGACATTTCTTACGCAATTTTTCCTTAGAAAACGATTGACATAACTTTAGAACGCTAGCATGAACCGTTCTCAATATATTGCACATTTTTTAAATAAATTTATCAAACAATCCCATAAATTAAAATAAAATTTTTGTTGAGAAACATGTTCACTTTTCATATGTAATATCATGCGATGAATTTCGTGAAATAATTCTCATGGACCTAGCTCGTCCCATTCATGAGAAAAGATACTTTGAGTAATATTTTTGTATTTGAACGCCAATAGTCATTTATCTGCTATAAGAATAATTTATTTCTCCGTCCATAACGTTTGGCGAGATTTTGGTGACGAATTTGGCGAAATGTCGCCAACTTGGCGACTTTTTAAATGTTGCCAAATTAACGAAAATCTCGCCAAATGGATAAAAATGACGCTAAATCAATGAAAATGACAACTAATTGACGAAAATTCAATATCTTGGAACGAATACAAGTATGTAATATAAGAATAACCTATTTTATTTTACTGTAAAAAGTAGTAAATACATTGCATTATATAAGGAAAGTCATGTGCTGCCCACATCAGATTTTTTTTTTTTTTTTGGAAAATGATCCATAAAAATATCGTGTGTCCACTCTAGCTAAAAAATTAATTGATCAAATTTCATAAAAATCTTGGTATATAAGTCACTTGTGAAATACCCTGGTGCTGATTAGGTTTTGGTACATTAGGTAAAGAAGAACCTCACTCTTTTTACGAAATGGCTCGCAAAACTCGACAAAATCAAAATTTAAAGACTACGTATGCTCAAATATATCAATTAAATGCTTGTTTTAAACGTAAGTTTTGACGAGGATAAGAGATAAATCAACTCAATTACTCTAGACCTAGCCGTTCTCGAGATATTTTAGTTTTTTCGCAGTTTTGTTAAGCCGCCTTTGAAAAAATGCCCAGTTACCAAATGAAAACAAAAATTGAATTAAAAGTGCAAATTCGGTGTTATTTTGTACAATTAAACTCAATTTAATGAATTATTAAAGAAATAAAGATAAAATGAATTTGAGCCTGTAGAAAAAGTCATGTGCTGTCCACATCAGATTTTTTCTCTTATGCGTTAACATATTTAGGCATTCCAACAAATGAAAACATTTTGCGCTTTCATTAAGCTCCTCTGAATCCAAATCATTTGCCTATAACTATCATTAACTTGCATGCAATAATTCCAGCAATAACTAGGAAGTTTGCTCGGTTTTATGACGACAGATTGGAAGAAGGTGTAATTCGAAATGGAGAATTATGTTGTTAATGGATTTATGCCATATCGATTTATACGAAAGTTCTGGCCGTCGCATTTATTAGGAGAATCTTGACAGTTCTCTGCGTATAAAATGCAATTAAAGTATTGAGTGAAATATTTATTGCGTCATTATAAGAAAAAACTTGTCTAGTACTTGGTTTTAAAAATTAAGTTCACGGGGTTTAAAAGAAACTCCTTAAGAACCCTTATAACTTTATACAGTTCTCTGCGTATAAAATGGAATTAAAATATTTGAAATATTTATTGCGTCATTATATGGAAAAACTTGTCTAGTACATGGTTTTAAAAATTAAATACACGGGGTTTAAAGGAAACTCCTTAAGAACCCTTATAACTTTATACAGTTCTCTGCGTATAAAATGCAATTAAAGTATTGAGTGAAATATTTATTGCGTCATTATATGGAAAAACTTGTCTAGTACTTGGTTTTAAAAATTAAATACACGGGGTTTAAAGGAAACTCCTTAAAAACCCTTATAACTTTATAAGGAAAGTAAATAAGTGTACACTTTAGGTCTATGTATACAGTAAAGTGACCGTAAACGATCGAATAAAAGTGATTGCACCGCCTCTACCAGGGAATTTAAAAAGTTAAGGATAACGAACGGCCACAAAGTGATATTTTACTTATCGATAAATAAAAGAGTACAAGGTAAGTAAGATTACAAATAGGTGAATTTCATGACTATGAACTTTGACTATCATTTCAACCATTGCCGCTGTCCTTAGGTAAAATTAAACACCTATTAAACTTTCATAGTAAAAAATTCGAAGATCCCTAGCATTTGCCTGCTTTATCTATGGTCAAAAACGGCTCTGCTATGAATCTGGTCTTGCAGTCTTGTGCTGTTAGATTTATTTTCAACCGTGTGATGCCTTCAGAAACGGCCCTGCTAAGAATCTGGTCTTGCAGTCTTGTGCAGTTAGATTTATCTTCACACGTGTGATGCCTTCCGAAACGGCATTGCTATGAATCTGGTCTTGCAGTCTTGTGCAGTTAGATTTATCTTCAATCGTGTGATGCTTTCGGAAACGGCCCTGCTATGAATCTGGTCTTGCAGTCTTGTGCAGTTAGATTTATCTTCAATCTATGAGATGATTTTAGAAACGACCCTGCTATAAATCTGCTCTTGCAGTCTTGTGCAGTTAGACTTATCTTCAATCGTGTGATGTCTTCAGAAACGGCCCTGCTATGAATCTGGTCTCGCAGTCTTGTGCAGTCAGATTTATCTTCAATCTCTGTGATGCTTTTAGAAACGGCCCTGCTATGAATCTGCTCTTGCAGTCTTGTGCAGTTAGATTTATCTTCAATCGTGTGATGTCTTCAGAAACGGCCCTGCTATGAATCTGGTCTCGCAGTCTTGTGCAGTCAGATTTATCTTCAATCTCTGTGATGCTTTTAGAAACGGCCCTTCTATTAATCTGCTCTTGCAGTCTTGTGCAGTTAGATTTATCTTCAATCGTGTGATGTCTTCAGAAACGGCCCTGCTATGAATCTGGTCTCGTAGTCTTGTGCAGTCAGATTTATCTTCAATCTCTGTGATGCTTTTAGAAACGGCCCTGCTATGAATCTGCTCTTGCAGTCTTGTGCAGTTAGATTTATCTTCAATCGTGTGATGTCTTCAGAAACGGCCCTGCTATGAATCTGGTCTCGCAGTCTTCTGCAGTCAGATTTATCTTCAATCTCTGTGGTACTTTTAGAAACGACCAATCTGCTCTTGCAGTCTTGTGCAGTTAGATTTATCTTCAATCGTGTGATGTCTTCAGAAACGGCCCTGCTATGAATCTGGTCTCGCAGTCTTGTGCAGTCAGATTTATCTTCAATCTCTGTGGTACTTTTAGAAACGACCAATCTGCTCTTGCAGTCTTGTGCAGTTAGATTTATCTTCAATCGTGTGATGTCTTCAGAAACGGCCCTGCTATGAATCTGGTCTCGCAGTCTTGTGCAGTCAGATTTATCTTCAATCTCTGTGGTACTTTTAGAAACGACCAATCTGCTCTTGCAGTCTTGTGCAGTTAGATTTATCTTCAATCGTGTGATGTCTTCAGAAACGGCCCTGCTATGAATCTGGTCTCGCAGTCTTCTGCAGTCAGATTTATCTTCAATCTCTGTGGTACTTTTAGAAACGACCAATCTGCTCTTGCAGTCTTGTGCAGTTAGATTTATCTTCAATCGTGTGATGTCTTCAGAAACGGCCCTGCTATGAATCTGGTCTCGCAGTCTTGTGCAGTCAGATTTATCTTCAATCTCTGTGGTACTTTTAGAAACGACCAATCTGCTCTTGCAGTCTTGTGCAGTTAGATTTATCTTCAATCGTGTGATGTCTTCAGAAACGGCCCTGCTATGAATCTGGTCTCGCAGTCTTCTGCAGTCAGATTTATCTTCAATCTCTGTGGTACTTTTAGAAACGACCAATCTGCTCTTGCAGTCTTGTGCAGTTAGATTTATCTTCAATCGTGTGATGTCTTCAGAAACGGCCCTGCTATGAATCTGGTCTCGCAGTCTTGTGCAGTCAGATTTATCTTCAATCTCTGTGGTACTTTTAGAAACGACCAATCTGCTCTTGCAGTCTTGTGCAGTTAGATTTATCTTCAATCGTGTGATGTCTTCAGAAACGGCCCTGCTATGAATCTGGTCTCGCAGTCTTGTGCAGTCAGATTTATCTTCAATCTCTGTGGTACTTTTAGAAACGACCAATCTGCTCTTGCAGTCTTGTGCAGTTAGATTTATCTCCAATCGTGTGATGGAAGATTTTATTCGTTGCCACATAGGTTCGTTCCCACATCAGTTAACTAAACACAGTTAACAGATATTAGGTGCGGGTGAGGTCTAACAACAGTGGAGATACCAGAAGAAGAATATAAAACATGATGTGGGCAGTTCATTGTTTTCCCTTAAAACTCCAATAATTTTCTTATACATTATACTATGAAACATACAGTGAAGACAGTGAAAAGTGAGTATACAATGAAAAGTTTGGCATAACGAACATCACTATATAATATGTGTTTAAAGTGTTTTTGTCTTTCCGGATCCCCCCCCCTTCCGCCTCGACGCCCTTGGTGACCTAGAAAGTTAAATTTTTATACACGTATAGTATAGGTTACTGTACAGAATCTAACGGAGTCGGATTTTTTTCGATTTACCTTCCGCCACCCTCATGGATTATGAAACACTTGGGAGTTTTTGAGAAATATTTCGATACCCATCAGAAGCCCCTCCGTTGATTTAGAAATCAGAATCTTTACACGCTTATAGTATAGATCACCGAAAAGAATTTAACGCAGTCGAATTTTAAATTTACACACCAAAGGCAGAGAAAATATTTTTGAAGTCATTTTATCTCCCCTGTTGTCCTCTACGCTTCTGGTGACTGAGAAGGCTAAATCATAGCAAACTTATATTGTCAACCATCGGATAGGACCTAACGTAGTCAGATTTTCGACCCCCCCTCCCCCACATTTTAAGGAGAAAATTATGGCGGTTTTTTCTCTAAACTTTCCAGATCCTCACTCAGCTAGCTCTCCTGGAGAGTAGAAGGCTGAATCTTTACAGACTTACAATATCGATCACCGGACCGAATCTAACATAGCCGGATTATCTATTTTTCTCTCTGGGAGAGAAAAATGGAAGAACGGTAAAATTCCTCTACCCTCCCGCTGCCCGCCATAAAAGTCTAATATTCGGCCCTGGGACAGAATATAACTGGGTCAAATTTTAATTAATAATAGTAATAATAATAATAATAATAATAATATTAATAATAATAATATTCATTAATATTCAGAAATAAGGAGATTACAGGATCCATGAACTCTTAAAAGATAACCTTATACAAGGAGATGGGTAAACATAAAAATTATAGCAGCATCAAATGACATTAAAACAGTTACAGATAAAACAATTACAATAAATCATTACATCATAATAACTAAAAAATATACATAGACAATAAAAAAAGATGACAGTAAAAGCAGGTGAAAAATTAGCTATCAATACTGGAAATTTTTCAATTTCAACTGAATTATAAGTAAAAAATCTGATGTGGGCAACACATAACTTTCCTTATATAATTTAATGAATTTACTACTTTTACAGTAAAAAAAATAGGTTTTTCTTATAGTAGATACTAATATTCTTTCCTAGATATTGAATTTTCGACAATTAGTCATCATTTTCATTCATTTAGCGTCATTTTTATCCATTTGGCGAGATTTTCGTTAATTTGGCAACATTGCAAAAAAGTCGCCAAGTTGGCGACAAAATTTGTCGCCAAAATCTCGCTAAGCGTTATGCACTAAGAAATAAGTTATTCTTACAGCAGATAAATGACTATTGGCTTTCAAATACAAAAGTATTATTCAAAGTATCTTTTTTCATGAATGGAACGAGTTAGATCCAAGAGAATCATGTCACTCAATTTATCGCATGGTATTACATATGAAAAGTGAACATGTTTCTCAATAGGAAATATTTTTTTTTTATTTTATATGACTTTTTGATATTTTTTTTTAAATGTGCAATATCTCGAGAACGGTTCATGTTAGCGTTCTAAAATTTATGTCAATCGTTTTCTAATGAAAAATTACATAAGAAATGTCTATTTATGTAACTTTATTAGTGGTTTTGATATTTTGACGATTTTTTCAAAATTTCATTCGAAAATTTAGGGGTGTTCTGAACATTCGATTACCTATAAAAACAAAAGGCTTCCAGTGTTTACGGATTGTGATTTTTGTACCAAATTTGGTTCAAATCGGTCCATTCGTTCATCAGTTATCGTCTCCACAGACTCACTGACACACACACACACATACACACACACACACACACACATACACACACACACACACACACACAGACATCACTTCAAAAATGTTTGATTCGCGATCAGGGATGCTTGAAACGTGCTCTACCGTCGAAAACTCGAACTCGAATTTTCGACCCCGTCACAATACTTTCCTTATACATTATGTATATAAGGAAAGTAATAACCAGTCTTTGATAGCCCTGGAAAAGGAACGATGGGTTACAATGCTATACAAGATTGAGGCATAAAATTGTAAAATCTAGGAGCTAAAAAGAGATCAAATTTCTGAAACATAGTATTAAGAGAACTGTTGAGACAACTAGTTTGACATTAAGCACCATATATTGTGAAACAAAATAAATATCGTTAAAAACAGTTGCTGCTTAATTTTTTAAGAGTGTCACTGTCTTTGACGGGCCTAAATGTTCTAGAATACGTTCGAAATCCCTTTCAAGCTTCATTTACATTTACAGCGAAGACTCCTGAAGAATAAAAAAAATATACGCCCTGCCGAAAAACACTTTCCTAAAAGAAATAAAACGATCTTGCAAAAACTGAACAGCCTCTTTTGATGGATCTAAAGAATGGCCACTGGTCTAGCTGAAAGGCTATCCAAAAGTGAATTGTAATAGTTCGCTGAAACATATTTTGCCGTCCATTTCCAACAAAGAAGAATTTATGGAAGATATAGAAATTGGATTCGAATTGCAAACGAATTGGGATGTTCCGTGATCTTCTATTTTCTTTGAAAAAAAAAATTTAGCTGATACTATATTAAACTTCTATCAGCGTCTGAATCGAACATCTGTTGTTAAAAAGTCAAAACTTTCAGCGTCTTAAAATGAACACATGTGTTTAATAAAATAGTGCTGCTTAAGTTAAGCTTCAATTTATAAAAATATGTTAGTAGCAGCACACGACTTTTCCTACAAACTCGTATTCATTTTCTTCATAGAGGGCTCCTAGAAATGCCATAAAGCGTCGCAATAAATATGTAAGGAAAAGTCCATGAATGTACTCGTTATGTCTATCTATAGGAAATGCCCATGCCCGATTGAATAAAATTGATTGCAGCCGACATGGCTAAAAATTCACAAAGTTAGGATAACGAACTCGGCAACAAAGCGAGATAGACGAAAAAAAAGTCATAAAAACATTAAAACATTGTCAAATGATATAAACATTGGTATAAAACATTGTCAAATGATTAGGAGTCGACACTAATACTGTTATAGAAGACATTCATTTAACACGAAATGCATTTATTTGACGTAGTAGGATTATTGCAAAATAACCGTACTATCAGGAATCGAACAACACAATTTCGAGTGCAAGTAATTTACGCACATTATTATTGTTAGCCGAATCTATATAAATAAAATTGAAAATATGTCTGTCTGTCAATCCGTCTGTTTGTCCCATCATCACGGAAGAACGGCTGAACCGAATTTGATGAAATTTTGTGGGTAGCCTGGAAATAGCCCCACTTAAAATTTAGTCCGTATTTTGAGTTTCTACGACCAGTGGTTCTCGAGATATTAGTAAAAAACGAAATTTTCATTTGTCTCATCATCACGGGAAAACGGCTGAACCGAATTTAATGAAATTTTGTGGATAGCCTTGAAATAGCCCCCCCCCCCCATAAATTTTGTCCAAGTTTAGAGTTTCTAAGACCAGAAGTTGTTGAGATATTAATGAAAAACGGAACTTTTTCTTAGGAGATCTACTCTCCAACTCCGTAGTTTATCCAAACGGAAAGGGTGAAAATCGTTTGTTTAAAACGCTAAAATGAAATAAAACTTTATTTCCGAGTTTGGTGCAGGATTTTTGCATTAATTAGTCACTATAGGAAAACATAAATTGTTTGAAACGGGAATTTAAATGGAAAAATCTACCTCCATGTTTCATCTTTCACAAGCTTTTACTCAACGATGTAAAGTATAAAGAAATCAAAATAGCTATTTAATTTCGGATTTTATGAGGAAGATTCTATGTTATATCATGTTGCTCGGCAACGGAATGAAATTAAATGTGTTGTTAATATCTATTATTATTTTTTTTCTATTTGTATAATAAATAAATGGATGTAAAAATATATTTTATAAATGAACGGTTTGATTGCTCTTTTAATTATATATATTGCGGACTGCGTACATCACTTTCATTTATTTTAGCAAAGAGGTTTCAAGCTCATATATTGTGTTTAGCTAATAAACTCATATATTGTGTTTACCCAATAAATTCATTTAGCCGATTGTTGAAGCAGAAAAAGAGTAGAACGGGTGTATGTATCTTCTAATACAATTTTACTGTTTTCATTTACTATATACAAACGGGATCAGGATATTTTATTCTTCAGATCTGCAAATTCAGAGCCACGAATTTAGAGGAATATCTCTAAATAACTTGGTAACTTTTCTTAAACTTTACCAAATTAGTAGAAATGTCTCCAAATTGATAAAAATGACCCAAATCAAAGAAATTAAATTTGTTTTTTTAGAATAAAGTACTGAAATGATGTTTCCGTAGCATTTGTCGGTCAGTCCATCCATCCTACTTAGTAACACATTTAAGGAATTTTTTCAATGCCACCAAATTGGTAAAAATATTTTTCTGAATCCATAAAAATATCATGAAATTGATAAAATCGCGCTTAATAAATGAAATGAATTGTGTTTTGTTAGGGGATAGTATTGTGATGATGTTTCGTCAATTTGTCGCAAAATGGGACTATCAGTTCTACAGTCCCACTTGGCGATAAATTTGACGATTTTTTAAGTTATAGCTAAATTGACGAAAATGAGATTGCATTATTCAGATGATATGATTTAAATCAATTTATTTAAAGCAAATGATATCATGTAGCTTAGCAACGGATCCAATATGTTATGCGGCATATAATTTTTATTAAATCTTTTCCGATTTGAATAGTAAAAATATGTATATAAAATAAATTTCATTGACATTGAATTTTTGACTGGATAATATCAATTACGCTCTTCAGGTTTAAACATCCTTATTATTGATATTTTCGGGGACTGTTGATTCAGGGATTACTGATATTTTCAAATTATTATGGAATTGTTTTATTACGACGAAAATTGTTGAAACTCATATAGTGCGTTGTACGAGTAATCTTCTACAAATGCATGGGTATATCTTCCAATCTAAGAGAATATAAGTAGTACAGGTATATTGGCATATATTTTGATATATATTGGCATATATTGGAATCATATACGACCTTCTGGTATTAAGATTACGGGAATTTTTGATACTTTCAATTTTTTACGTCATCTCTTTTATTTTGGCAAATATTTTTGAGACTCATATTGCAATACGGGTAAGCTTCTACTGACACACTGGCATATTTTCCAATCTACGACAATATAA
Source organism: Amaurobius ferox (assembly GCA_951213105.1). Classification (NCBI taxonomy): domain Eukaryota; kingdom Metazoa; phylum Arthropoda; class Arachnida; order Araneae; family Amaurobiidae; genus Amaurobius; species Amaurobius ferox. Next base: position 34,990,572 of record OX578148.1, read on the forward strand.
GTAGTACGGGGTTGCATATATTGATTCAATTCCTTTTTTTTTGGTAAATTTGCTTACAAAAGGGGCCAGGATGTTTTATTCTTCAGATCTGCCCGTGAAGATAATTTTGCATAGTGAGAACAGATATTCTTAAACTTCTCTTTATGAGCAATACATTTAATATTTTAACAGAATTTGCACATGATTGCGAATTATAAATTTCTTTATATAATATACTCCGTACGAAGAACGGGTATGCTGCTAGTGGTAGCATATATATACACATGTTCTACGATTTGAGTGTATTTATATTATTCACTTATTCGCTTTTAATAAAGTATGAAAGTACGTTATTTTAAAATACCTTTTTGTAATAATAGCACGTAATACACAATATTTCCGTCTTATTTTATAACTTTAACCTGATTCATGAAATCTTAAACCAGAGTAAAAATACCATATGTTCACCAAAGTTTCCCCGTAAGCATACAGTTAGACCTAACCGACATCTGCCATTATTCTCCGGTCATATGAGCAACAGAATATCAAAATCGCTTCAATGAGATAATTTTGGAGTCGTTTTACTAAGGTAAATAATACAATATAAATATAATTTTTCCCTAATTGGACGGTTCTTCCTTAAGTAGGAACGGTTCTTCCTTAAGTGGGGACGGTTCTTCCCTAATTGTATGGTTCTTCCTTAAGTGGGGCGATTTTTCCCTAATTGGATGGGTCTTCCTTAAGTGAGAACTAACTGTTCTTTCCTAATTGGAAGGACCCAGTTTCTTTGCCCTCCATTGTACGAAAGTTTTCAATGGATTGTTACGTTTAGAGTGTTCCAGATTACAATCAACTATTTTTTACAGGACATTTCTGTGTGTGTCTTTGCAATGGCTGTTAAAGATTGAACTTTGGTAAAACCCAGGCTTAACTGGTAAATCTTAAGAATTACAAAGCTGCCTCGATAAAAATCCAAAAATGTTTAAAAACCGTTTTAAATTCGGAGTTTAAACCATACAATAGCGTAAAATGTTAGGATTTACCAAGGCTGTGTGTAAAAGTCAAGATAACTTTATTACATAATAGACAAGGGTAAGAAATAGAAAAGAACTACAAACGTACACACATACATGACTTATTGCATATGCTAAATCAATATCAAAACAAGATTGGTATTTAGTAAAGATTAAATAAATAAAGTAGAATTTGGCGAATCAATTGAAATTGAAATACAAAACTAGTGTCTTTCCTCGTTAATAAAAGTGCTAAATTCACAAGACTGGTGTTAAAGAAGACCTTGTCGTATAATATTGCATATGATAAGTCAGCCTTTTTTATACTTAATACATTGCGTACTTATTATACTCGATTTTATGCAATTTTTTTATAAATTTATTCGGAAAACGTACAAAATCGCGAGAACGATTCATGCGAACTTTTCTAATAATGGCATTCATGTTCCAATTATGAATAATTAAGTATACAATTATTGTTTATGCAGCATGATTAACTGCATATACAGATATACAAATTTTAAAAAAATGTTCAAGCATTTGGGACTTCCAAATCTTTGATAGTGTCTATAATCAACTGAGATGCAACATTCACTGATTGTGATAATCATTCCAAATTTCATTTGAAACAATTTATTCGAATGTGAAATATCGCGCCCTTGACAAGTGGCGTTATTCATCTTCTTCTTCGACCCAGACCTTCCGACCTACCCGAAGGTGTATAAGGTATCTGCTCGGACAGCCGGAAAGTGCCACCCAATTTAGACCGGAGCCCAGTGGAGGTGGCATTTACACCCTCCTTCCCCTACCACCAACTTCTTGGAAGGACTTACGGACCCACATATTTAACGTCCTGTATTCCAAGTAAACACTGGGATAATTTGGACAGAGCCGGAAATCGAAATCGGATCGTTCGAGCGCAATCTCCGTGCGCTAATCATTGGGCTGAGCCCAATTTCCCCCCCCCCCCCCTCAACCCCAAGTGGCGTAATTCCAAGACCCAGACCAGGAAGTTCCTCTGAAAGTTTAGAATTTAAACTTTCGGAGAAATTCCTCGGCCGCCACCGGCTGGGGAATAAGCTGATCTAAAGCTCATCTGAACTTTAGATCATCTTATTCCCCGGTCAATGGAGTATTTATTACTTTCCTTATATACATAATGTATAAGGAAAGTATTGTGAAGGGGTCGAAAATTCGAATTCGAGTTTTCGACGGGAGAGCACGTTTCAAGCATCCCTGATCACGAATTAAACGTTTTTGAAGTGATGTCTGTGTGTGTGTGTGTGTGTGTGTGTGTGTCAGTGAGGCTGTGGAGACGATAATTGACGAACGGCTGGACCGATTCGAACAAAATTTGGTACAAAAATCACAATCCGTAAACACTGGAAGCCTATTATTTTTATACGTAATCGAATGTTCAGAACCCCTCTAAATTTCCGAATGAAATTTGAAAAAATCGTCAAAAAATGAAAACCGCTAATAAAGTTACTCAAATAGACATTTCTTATGCAATTTTTCATTAGAAAACGATTGACATAAATTTTAGAACACTAACATAAACCGTTCTCGAGATATTGTACATTTTTCAAAAAAATTATCAAAAAGTCATATAAAATAAAAAATATATTTCCTATTGAGAAAAATGTTCACTTTTCATATGTAATACCATGCGATAAATTGGGTGACATCATTCTCGCGGATCTAGCTCGTTCCATTCATGAGAAAAGATACTTTAAGTAATACTTTTGCATTTGAAAGCCAATAGTCATTTATCTGCTGTAAGAATAACTTATTTCTTCGTCCATAATGCTTGGCGAGGCTTTGGCGACGAATTTGGCGGAATGTCGCTAACTTGGCGACTTTTTTAAATGTTGCCATATTAACAAAAATCTCGCCAAATGGATAAAAATGAGGCTGAATCAATGAAAATGTCGACTAATTGTCGAAAATTCAATATCTTGGAAAGAATATTAGTATCTACTATAAGAAAAACCTATTTTTTTACTGTAAAAGTAGTAAATTCATTACATTATATAAGGAAAGTCGTGTGTTGCCCACATCAGATTTTTTATTAATTACATAGACCGTCCAGGTCACCCAAAGTGTGTAGAGCAGTTTCAAAGTACGGCCGGATCGCTGGTGGCATACAGGAGTTTTGTCGTCCTAAAGGAAAATAATTTTTAATAAGGCATAGTAATTTGTCCTTAAGCCAAAGATATATTTATCGGAAACGGAAGCCACTTCTTATTCGGAGCCTCGGGATGATCGCTTCGTCACGCTCGTTGACGTTCGATACTGCTCTTAATCCACACGCAAATAAAGGCACAAACATAACTTCTAAAACATTTGACTCAAGTTCGGAAAATATTAAAACGCGTAAATTCGTTGAAAACACAAATTCAACTTGTCGACTCCGTTAGAATATTTTCACTATACATTAACTAAGTATATAGGGAAAGTTAAAAATTAAAAACTGTACAAAAAGAGTGCCTAAAGTTGATTTTAGCTAATGGGGAACATCGACAATATACAAAATATTTACAATATTCTTCAAAGAGGAAACACAATTTGAGAAGACAGACAGTGTCAGCTAATCAAACAACACCATATCCATTCTTTTTTTATACCAAAGATAGAGACCCTCCGTCCATGGATAAAGATAGCCCAATGGTAGATCCAAGTTCGTTCCTAGACTTGACCCAAAAGTATCTCCATGTTTATAGAGTATCGGCACATTAAATCTCTCGATCCAAAAGTTCATTCGAGAGCAGATGAGTTCGGGATACGGTCCCTGTGGGCGCCACTGCCATTAGATTCCGGTTTAAATTGGATAGCACTGTCCCGAACGTCTAACAGTTATCTTACACCTTCAGGTAGATCGGATTAGCTGGATAAGAGAAAGAACACTATTCATTGAGCTACTCAAACTATCATCTTTCTTTCCATATTAATAAGTCCTAAGTATTTACTCAACTGTTCAATATTCTTTTTAAACGATTTTCGAACACATTGAAACACAAATCACGATTGGTAATATTTATTTTATTTCATCAGCTCTATTTTCGATTCAAAAGCAGTAATCTGCGGGCGACATTCAATTAGAAGATTAAACTATTCCATTCATCACTTTTAATAGAAATTAAATAGTTATTTTATCCCAGCTGAAGTCAGCCGCATTTAATCTCTTAGAAACCCCCCTTCAGGCTTTCAAAAACAAAACCTTGTGCGTCAGCAAAAATTCACAGCGACGAATGATTAAAGCATAATCTCAAACACCCATAATTAACTGCGATTAGAAGATTAGCCTTTCCAACCGAGCAATAGGGACGAATTTGCTCAACTCAACTCCTTCCTTTCAGAGTCATTCGTTTTCTGACAAAGACTTCGACAAGGAAATGGCGACGTGGTGGAATTCTGCGGAGGAATTAAAATGATGTTTGGTTAAAGCTTTCTGCAACGCGGATAGACACAAAGAAAATAGAATTTGGAAAGTGGAAAAACACAATTCATTAATTAAATCCCTTTAAGCGGTATTCATATATTTTCTTTCGCTGCATAGCGTCTTTTCTAAAGATTAGTAAAACACGTCCATGGAGAATTTGAGTAGTTTTGAGACATTTGTTATTAAATAATTTGGATGAAGTAATTATAAAGCAAATTCGGGGCAAAGAACTCCACATTCTATACCTGGGATTTCAGCCGCGCTTCGCGCATTCAAAATGGCTAATGGTCATTAAATGCGACACCCAGCAAAAGGATAAAAATTGTGTAGATTTTTTTGAAAATATCTTTGTATCGTCACCCATATTTCGAATTTTTCGATTTTTTTTATTTATTTTTGTTATTGCCATTAATTTCGAAGCTGAAAATAGTTCGAATAAAGCTAAACCGAGATTATGGATCGAGTGGGAGTGCTCGATCATTTTAAAAAGTGGTTTTGATTTTTTTTTTAATTATTCCTTTGTATCGTCTTCGTTAAGTCGAATTTTCGACATGTTTGACTTTTTTTCGTAAACCTGAAAGCTGGAGTAACTTGAATAAGACCAAAACCAAGATTCTAGCTAGAGTGGAAATGCTCGATAAATCCTTTGCTCTATCCTATTACAGAATATGCAGTAAAAGACAGCATGGAAAATTGTTAGCAGAAGAAATTGCGATGGCAATAACTGCTTTCAGAAACGGAGATATTTGATGTTCAATAAGAGCTGCAGGCAATATAATATACCCAAACCAACACTAAAAAGAAACTTAAATTCAAATAATATCATTGTAAGTGAAAAAAATTCGATGTGGGCAGCACATAACTTTCCTTATATAATGCAATGAACTTTCTAAGTTTACAGTTAAGAAAATGTTATTTTTATAGTAGATACTTTGCAAGATATTGAATTTTCTTCAATTAGTCGTCATTTTCATTGATGTAGCATCATTTTTATCCATTTGGCGAAATTTTCGTTAATTTGGCAACATTAAAAAAAGTCGCCAAGTGGCGACATTCCGCCAAATTCGCCGCCAAAATCTCGCCAAGCATTATGGACGGAGATATAAGTTATTCTTATAGCAGATAATTGACTATTGGCGTTCAAATACAAAAGTATTACTCGAAGTATCTTTTCTCGTGAATGGAACGAGTTAGATCCACGAGAATGATATCACCAAATTTATCGCATGATATTACATATGAAAGGTGAACATGTTTCTTAAGAATTAATATTTTTTCTATTTTAGATTTTTTGCTAAATTTATTTGAGAAATGTGCAATATCTCGAGAACGGTTAATGCTAACGTCCTACAGTTTGAGTCAATTGTTTTCTAAGGAAAAATTACATAAGAAATGTCTATTTGCGTAACTTTATTAAAGGTTTTCATTTTTTGACGATTTTTTCAAAATTTCACTCGAAAATTTAGGGGGGGTTTTGAACATTCGATTGTGTTTAAAATAGATAAACTTCCAGTATTCATGGATTGTGGTTTTTGTACAAAATTTCATTCGAATCGCTCTATTCGTTCGTGAGATATCGTCTCCACAGACTCACTGACACACACACACACACACACACACACACACACATACACATACACACACACACACACAAACACACACACACACACACACACACACAGGCAGACACTTTCACACACACACACACACACACACACACACACAGGCAGACACTTTCACACACACACACACACACAACATCACCTCAAAAATGTTCGATTCGTACTCAGGTATGCTTGAAACGTGCTCTCCCGTCGAAAACTTGAATACGAATTTTCGACCCCGTCACAACACTTTCCTTATACATTATGCATATAAAGAAAGTAATATTAAATCTTTAGGCAGATTAAGTGTTCTATCAGGAGATATTGAAAATGAACTACCAAAACATATCATAACCTTGGAGGAATGCATGCATGTTTGGAATTACCATAAACGATGTGATCGTAGATTTACATACTTTCTAAGTAGCAGAAAAACAATTTGCCTTGCAACTTTAAAAATCAAGGAATGGCGGGAAAGAAGTGGTGTTATGCCTTTAAAGCAAGACATTCACAGCTCTCGCTTAAGGTACCAGAATCTACTCTTATAGTTAGCAAAATGGTTTAACAAAAAAATGTTACGAATTTCTTCTTTATTTGATTAAATTTATTGATGAAAATAACTTTGATTAAACAACAATATTCAATGCTGACGAATCAAGGTTTAGCACTGTCTTAAAATATATGTCAAAAATACTTGCTAAAATAGGTAAAAAAACAAGTTGGCGTTGTTTCAAGAGGTGAGAGAGGCGTAAACACCACAATGGAATGTTGTGTAAATGCAACAGGGTTGTACGTTCCGCTAATAATAACATTCAAGAGAATACGATTGTTTCCTGATGTGAAAGTTGGTGCACCGCATGATAGCAAGATTGAAATTTCAGAATCAGACTATACCAATAGTGAACTTTTTGTGAAAAGTTTGAAACATTTTATTACTTGGGCAAAGCCATCGAAAGCGAAATTTCTTTTATTGATTTAATTTTTTTTTCTATTATTTTTTTAATTTCTTTAATTGGTGCACCGCATGATAGCAAGATTGAAATTTCAGAATCAAACTATACCAATAGTGAACTTTTTGTGAAAAGTTTGAAACATTTTATTACTTGGGCAAAGCCATCGAAAGCGAAATTTCTTTTATTGATTTTAAATGGACGTATCACCCATTTAAAAAACATTGAAGCCCTAGATATTGCAGGCGAAAATAGTGTTAATTTCTTACACTTTCCTGCTCGCACTACGAACCGTCTTCAGACCTTGGACAAGACATTCTTTGACCCGTTGGAAGCTTTCTACACACAAGGAGTACAGAATTAACTTAATTCCGACCCTGGTTTAGAAGCTACATAATTCCAGATGTCAAAATTATTAGCCGAAGAGTGTTCAAAATCCGTTACAATTGCTAACGCGGTAAATGAATTCAAAACAACTGGGATATGGCCGGCCAACAAGGATATATTGATTCAACATTTAGTGCAGCAAAAAAACCTTCCAGCTACGCCTGATGATGTTTCTGAAATTGCACATATTTCTTCGGTGGCAGGCACCGGCAGTTTGTCCGTTACCATTCAAGGGATCTTACCAATTACAAATGCTAAAAGCCCCAAAACACCTTAAAAGTCAAAGGAGCTAAAAAGTTGTGATTTTGTCACGCAGTCCTTACAAGCTAGAGCTAATTGTAGCGATGGAGGGAAAAGGGCTAAAGAAGAAAAGTATAGAATGAATAAAGCAAAGAAAGCATTAATGTAGGCAATAATACTGCACCCCTTTACCCAGGAGCAATCAACATCAAAAGGAACGGAAAAAGAGGGCAGATATTGCAAGATATGTGAAGATAGGGCTATTGAAGACATAATACACTGCTTGAACTGTATGCAATGGGTACATGTGAACTGGAGTGAAACCAGAGGAACAAAAGGTTTTCGCCCCGAGTGTCGAATTTAAATGTAGTGTAAAAAAATTAAACAATATTTTTCTTTAAATACACATTTTCATGTTGGGTCAATTATAAACATAAGAGACTTAGTACAGTTTTGAAGCACATTTATTAACATCAATAATAATATTATTACTTATATAATAATATTATTATTGTTGTATTATTTAGTTAAAGGACTTAATTCATTTTTCAGATATTCTTAAAATCTAATTCAATACCAAGTGTACTGTTTAGTACATTACTAAAACTTGCTTTTGATTAAATTCTGTTGATTTATTTCAGTTTCCTTTTCAATTTTATTTATATAGATTACATTTTGCAGGAGTTTGGGCGATATTTTTCATATTAATATTTTTAACTTTTTAGAATAATAATTGCGAACAAACCTAATATTTACGTGTTTCGGTTCTAAATTGTTCGAATATTTTAAGCTAATGAAAAAAGTTTTAATTTTCAAATTTTTCGTTCCCGAACCCTTTAAATACACTGTTCTGTTATTAATTCTGTAATAAAAATATTATCCCACAATTTTCAAAAATGATCTTACTTATATAAACTGCCTGAAAATATAATTAGGCTGTCCATATATAATTCCTTCATAACTTCCTTTAATAAAAGCTGCTCATTTCCCCTTTTAATTTAGTGTCATTTGTAGCATCGTCTGGTCTGTTTTAATTAGCGATTAAACTTAGGACGGCGCGAGGGAATAATAATGGTTTTGAAATTTCGCCAAAAGACAATATTTTAAAGTAACTATATTTTGAGCAAATCTGGCATCACAACGAAATTGAGTCAGAATATTTGATCATCCGCTTTGAAGCATCATTTCATGTAATTTTCCTCATCTATAATAATGCAACTAAAGTCATTATTCAGGACATTAATACACGGAATTTATATTAACATGCAAGATGATTTTGAATAAAGCTCAACTACTCACAGAAATCTGAAATGGTTTCCACTCAGCATATTTAACAGAAACACGGTGTTTATGTTAATTCAATATAGGGTACAAGATTTATGAAGAAGGTTCAACTCAACTTTCTCATACCAGAATCCATTTTTAACTAGTTTGTGATTTTATATATATATATATATATATATATATATATATATATATATATATATATAGCGGATGTCTTCCCTTCATGGATTCGTTAACTTCTTTGTTCCTGAGTCTGTTCTGGTGCTTTTATTTTCGCACATTTGGGAGGCTGACCATGGAATTATGTTGGTTCCGTGAGAAATTACCCGGGTAGTAAAAGCTGCTTTAAGCGGGAAAGGGGTGTCGCAATCCACCCCTACCATTCTTATGTAATTCATACACTCCCGTTCTTTTCTACTTTCATTCTTATATATATATATATATATATATATATATATATATATATATATATATATATATATATATATATATATATATATATATATATATATATATATATATATATATATATATATATATATAATGCTGTCCATTAAAATTGCTACACCATGAAGGCGGCATGCAACAAACGTCAAATGTACATGAAAGGTACTACATGCTGGAATATGCAAATTATTAGCATTGCAGCGCATGCGCACAAAACAGGTATGAGTAACGCCATCTACATTCTGTATAAAAGGGAAGACTGCACAGAGGGTTTCTCATTCAGAAATCGCATTTGAAAGTTAGTTGTTTGTGTGAAGGTCGTGTTGTATAAGAAAGAGAAACTCCTACCGGCACATGTCGCAATTCGACCACGGCAGGATCATGACCTATCGGGACTACGGTTTATCGTTCCGTGACATTGCTGCTCGCGTTGGTCGGGATCCCATGACTGTCAGGCGAATATGGAATCAATGGGTCCAGGAGGGCCGTACTGAACGCTGTGCGGTCCCAGACCGCTAACGCCCGAGACGACAGACATGTTGTCCTCTCGGCCTTGCGGGATCGTACAGCCAAGTCACGCACCCTAAGTCAGGAACTTGGCTCGCTTGCAGGACAAGTGTACGCAAGGACAGTTCGATGACGTCTGCAGCATCACGGGCTGTCAGAACGGCGACCATTATTGCGGATTCCTTTGACGCTGCAGCAGAGACATGCGCGCCTACAGTGGTGCGACGAACGACGACACTGGACACAGGAGTGGCACCACATCGTCTGAAAAGACGAATCCCGGATCTGCGTACAGCATCATGATGGACGCTTCCGTGTGTGGAGGCACCGAGGATAACGAACGTTGCCAGATTGCATTCGTCATCGTCATACGGACACAGCACCAGGCGTGATGGTATGTTGTGCCATTGAGTACACATCCCGGTCACCTCTTGTTCGCATAGCCGGTTATGTGGATAGCCGTCCTTACATTTTTGACGTGTTAAGGCCTGTGGCTGTGCCCTATTTTCGAGGCCTGCGTGACACCATCTTTCAACAAGATAATGCACTACCGCATGCTGCCCGTGCTGTCCTGACATTCCTCGATACAGGAGGTGTTCCACTGTTGGCCTGGGCAACACGTTCCCCAGATCTGTCACCCATTGATAACATCTGGTCATGGGTTACCGAGAGACTAGCACGCCACCATTCGACAGCTACTGCGTTGGTGAACTCTGGCATAGAGTTAAAGTCGCATAAAATGACGTACTCATATCTGTCATCCAAGCTCAATTCGACACGATGCCCATCCGGATTACAGCCGTTGTTGCTGCCAGAGGTGAACGCTCTATGTACTGAATTCTGCATGCTATGTACCCCAAACCATCTGCAAATTTAATCAAGTATTCCTCCCATTATACGGTATATGTACAATAAATAAGATTCTGTTCTTTGCTTTCCTTCCTGGTGTAGCAATTTTAAAAGGCCAGCAGTATATATATAAATATATATATATATACATATATATATATATATATATATATATATATATATATATATATATATATATATATATATATATATATATATATATACAGGGTGATTCAAAACAAATGGACAAACTTTGCGAGGTGGTAGTACACATCAAACCAATAATTTTTCGCCATAGTTTACCAGGTTGAAAGAAATAACAGCGCCAGTGGACTATTAATGGTGGAATCGATGAGAGATGAGGCGAAAATGCAAGAATGACTTAGAAATTATAAAATAACATTTACTAAATAATTACAGTAATCGCTCAAAAGAGCGAACGTCAACCTGAATGCACGTCTCACAGCGAGCGGCGATGAAGGGATTGGCGAACTCTCTCGAACAGACCAGACATGTCGCGCACTTCGGCAGCAGCGGCCGAAATTCTGGAGACGAAATCCTCTTCAGATTCGAAGGGAGTATCATAGACGAAACTCTTGAGTTATCCCGACAAAAAAAAGTCAAGGCACGACATATCGGGCGATCATGAGAGGCCAAGCTACGGGACCACCTCGATCAATCTATCAATTGACAGAGCTGCCGATGCAAGTGTTCGAACGTTTCACGATTGGGCAACCGCTTACGGGGGAAACGTTCCCCGTATAGTCGTTGTGCCTGTCTACCATTCCATTTGCAGCTCCGTAGATGAAATGCATATCGGCTTTTTACCTATTTGTAAAGTCCTCCATCGTCTCAAATGTTGGAGCTGTGAATAACTGCTGCAAACTGGTAAGACCGTACATTCAGAGTTACTAAAATTTGTTTAAGGATTCTTCTTCTTCTTCCCCAGGGGAAATTTGCAGACGTGGATTTCTTCTTTAACCAGAAAATAACAACTAAAATGACGAATTTAAGTTTGAGGAGCTGCCGCTTCCCAACGAGTAAGCGTCCTGTAACGCCTTTACGTTTCATTTCGGAACCGGTGAACTATGACGAAAAATGCTTGGTTTAGTGTAGAAACAGTTGTATTTTCCTCTTACACTTAACCTTTTGCTTACGGAGGGGACAGCGTCTATCTCAAACGAAGAACCTCTCAAAAAGACAGGTATTTGACATACCCTATCCCAAACAGTTCGGTTCCCTTTTGCAGGCATTGGCGAAGAAGAAAGGATAGGGTATGTCAAATACCTGTCTTTTTGAGAGTTTCTTCGTTTGCGATAGACGCTGTCCCACCCGTAAGCAAAAAGTTAAAGTGGACCTAGATTCTCCTCCATGCATCAAATCAGAGAAAACTTTTGATCTGTATATCCTCTTCATCCTTTTGCTTTCTGAAGCAGATCCTAATCGTCGCAACTTTCAGTGAGCTAATGACATTAAGTATAGAATGTGGCTTTGCGCACAAATATAAATAAACTAATTTCAACGTAAAATGCAACGAAAATAAAAATAAGTACGTTTAGGAAATATCTGATTTTCTTCATCAGTGCGAACAAGACTGGAACTAAAACTCCAAATGCTTTTGGGACAATCAGATCCAAGCTTGTGCACACTGAAGAAGAAACACCAGAAAATTTCGAAACGTACGTCTGTTTACTTATCTTTATTTGCGTTTCGTTTTACATTGTAATTACTTCATTAATTAATAACGTTTCTATAAATCGCAGAGTGATGGGAAAATTCCAATTTCGATGTTATTCAAAATTGAGTCCTTTACTGCTTCAAGTCTGCAAGATTGAATTGCTTGGAAGCCTAATAAAGAACTTATGTATTTGCGGATGATCGAAAACCCTAATCTCAGGGTGACCAGACGGAAACTGAGACGATGATTTTGAAAGACAATTAACTGATGATTTACTGAATTACGATTATTCACTGATAGATATATCTATTAATTCTATTAATAGCGATTATATCTATTAATAGCGATTGTATATTTACTTTCTCATATGATAGAATATAGAGAAAGTATTGTTTTCTTGAAAATTTTTTATTTCGAGATTTGGAGGCCAATATATGTTTTAAAACCTCCTGAAGACGTTTGACTATTTTTAAAGTGATGTCTGTCTGTCTGTGGTCGGTTTCTGCCGAACACAGTAGCTGAAATAAATATAAACGGATTTTCACGAAACTTTATATTTGATTTGGAGAATCAATTCATTAGTTGATGGATTCAATAAGGCGTCTATTTTATAGTAAAATCCACCATTTTGTGTAATTTTAACACTTTACAATATAGTTGAAAGTGTTTATGACTTTGTTCATTCTGTCTGTCTGTCCGTTAGCACGATAACTGCCGTAAAAATGACTTTATCAAAATGACATATCAGTATGTTGTTCAGACGGTCTGTGGGACCTATGGGAATATAAATGAATTATATAACCCAATTAGTTTTGGATTGAACTCGGATTGAAAAAATGAAATACATTGAACCCTATGGGACCTATTCTTCAAAAAAATTTTATACGGATTTAAAATTCACAAATTGCTTCGAAAGCTTTAGAAAATATTCAAATTATCCAATAAAATATATAAAAAAAATTTCAGCAAAATATATTCAGTAGTTTTTTAAATAAAAATTAAAATATTAATTACACCTTTCATATGAAGAGATCACGTGACCCTTATATGAAGAGATCACGTGACCCACTTCAATATTAAATATGACATCCATCTAGCGTCAAAATCGTGAATTTTAAAGTTCTTTTTAATTCATATTTAGTGTTTAATCCGTCATAAAACCGTTTTAAGTTTGCTTAAATTCTATACATCTACATACTGAAACAACGCAATTACAATATATTTGAGCTTAAATGATCATCAAACTTTGATTAATTCTACAACGAAGCCTAATTTTCACTTATGGGGAATGTAAACACCAAAAAATGTAGAATGAGTTGTATAAGAATTGCTGCATTTCCTTAACGCAAAATTATTTAGCTCGTGGAGTCTGTAATATAGCTGTTATGAATGAAATGTTCATTGATTTTACACAGAGAAGCAGACAATTTTTTCGATGAAGTTTTAAGCATTGAGTTTAATTACTTGTTCCTCCATGATTTTAAGTTTTTAAATAAAATAAATTCTTATAGTATTGTGATGAGTGAAATGAATGAAATGCTGCTTTTATAGAGAGAGCCAATCGATTTATATTTCGCTGACGTCATTTGAATAAAGTTCATTTTTTTCGATGAAGTTAAGTTTTCAAATATAATAAATTAATGCAGTATAGTGATAATTTTAAAAATATTACCGAGGAATGTATCGAATTTTAGAGATGTTTAAATAAAATTGCATTGAAGTTGGAAAATGTTTCATAATCAATGCTTTGCGCATGATTGATCTTTCTTGTTTTAATTCTTATCTATTAAAACGACTGAATTTATTAACCAGTGAACCTATCACTTTCATTCGCATTTTTATTACCAAAGATGAAATGGCCGTGCAGGTCTACTGTGCAGGGCCACCGTGCAGGGCCTGAGAGGGCAAGCGGAACATTTGTTGTACCCCAAATTTTTGAAGAACCCCCAATACCACCATATTAAAATAACTATTACAATTACTTATTATTTTGTAACATTTTACACATTATAATAGAAACATTATTTTTACTATCGACATGATATCGAATAAGACAGCCTAATGAACTTGCTACTTACTAAAAATAAATAACTTCTAAAAATAAATATACTAAAAATAAATAAACTTCCTACTTACTAAAAATGAATATTAATGACTTGGGAGAAATGGAAACTAACAACATATAAAAAAATCTGATGTGAGCTGCACATGATTTCTCTTATATAATGAAATGAATTTACTACTTTTGCAGTTAGAAAACTGTTATTTTTATATTCTTTTCAAGATATTGAATTTTCTTCAATTAGTCGTCATTTTCATTGATTTAGCGTTATTTTTATCCATTTGGCCAGATTTTCGTTAATTTTGCAACTTTTAAAAATGTAGCCAAGTTGGCGACATTCCGCCAAATTCGTCGTCAAAATCTCGCCAAGCGTTATAGACAGAGAAATAAGTTATTCTTACAGTAGATAAATTACTATTGGCGTTCAAATACAAAAGTATTACTCAAAGTATCTTTTCTCGTGAATGGAACGAGTTAGATCCACGAGAATGATGTCACCAAATTTATTGCATGATATTACATATGAAAAGTGAACATGTTTCTTAACAGTTAATATATTTTTTAATTTGGATTTTTTGATAAATTTATTTGAAAAATGTGCAATATCTCGGGAATGGTGCATGCTAGCGTTCTAAAGTTTATGTCAATCGTTTTATAAGGAAAAATTAGATAAGAAATGTCTGTTTGAGTAACTTTATTAAAAGTTTTAATTTTTTGATGATTTTTTCATAATTTCACTCGAAAATTTAGGGAGATTCTGAACATTCGATTGTGTTTTAAAACAATAGACTTCCAGTATTTATGGATTGTGATTTTTGTACAAAATTTCATTCGAATCGCTCCATTCGTTCGTGAGATATCGTCTCCACAGACTCACTGACACACACACACACATATATTTTCACACACACAAACACACACACTTTCACACACACACACACATACGTTCACACACACACACACACTTTCACACACACACACACAGACATCATTTCAAAAATGTTCAATTCGTGATCAGGGATGCTTGAAACGTGCTCTCCTGTCGAAATCTCGATTTCGAATTTTCGACCCCGTCACAATACTTTCCTTATACATTATGTATATAAAGAAAGTAAAAAGACGCGTTTAATGTTTAATATTTACAGAATAGTTAATCCACATACAGTGTAGATACAATTTATATGAGAATGTAATATACAAAAATTTGAGTTTAAAGCTAATTTTTGTACTTTATTAAATTGAAGAACTTTTTTTAAAATTTTTATCAAGTATTACTTTCCATATATACCTAATGTATAAGGAAAGTATTGTGACGAAGTCGAAAATTCGAATTCGAGTTTTCGACGAGAGAGCACGTTTCAAGCATCCCTGATCACGAATCAAACATTTTTGAGGTGATGTGTGTGTGTTTGTGTGTGTGTGAAAGTATGTGTGTGTGTGTAAAAGAATGTGTGTGTGTGTGTGTCAGTGAGTCTTTGGAGACGATATCTCACGAACGAATGGAGCGATTTGAATGAAATTTGGTACAAAAATCACAATCCATGAATACTGGAAGCCTATTGTTTATAAACGTAATCGAATGTTCAGAACCCCCGTAAATTTTCGAGTGAAATTTTGAAAAATTCAGCGAAAAATCAAAACCTTTACTAAAGTTACGCAAATAAGCATTTCTTATGTAATTTTTCCTTATAAAATGATTAACATAAACTTTAGAACGCTAGCATGAACCGTTCTTAAGATATTGCACATTTTTCAAATAAATTTATCAAAAAATCATATAAAATGAAAATAAAATATAAACTGTTGAGAAACATGTTCACTTTTCATATGTAATATCATGCGATAAATTGGGTAACATCATTCTCTTGGATCTAGCTCGTTCCATTCACGAAAAAAAATACTTTCAGCAATACTTTTGTATCTGCACGCCAATAATCATTTATCTGCTATAAAAAATAACTTATTTCGCCGTCCATAACGCTTGGCGAGATCTTGGCGACGAATTTGGCGGAATGTCGCCAACTTAGCGACTTTTTGAAATGTTGCCAAATTAACGAAAATCTCACCAAATGGATAAAAATGACGCTAAATCAATGAAAAATGACGACTAATTGTCGAAATTCAATATCTTGGAAGGAATATAAATATCTACTATAAGAAAAACCTATTTTTTTTCTGTAAAAGAAGTAAATTCAATGCATCATATAGGGAAAGTCATGTGTTGCCCACATCAGATTATTTCATTTAGTAATCCTTTACCGCATTAAATGCACCTTAAAAATGCATCGCTAATGTGACATCGTCATTTTATGCATCTAGAATTGGATGTTATGAGGGGGAACAGTTCATAATTCGGTATCGCCTTTCCGGCATTTATATGACCATTTTCTGGCATTTTTTCACTACAGAGTTTCTTTGATACCATTGAATCAAATTGTGGTATTGAACTCAGTACTACATTTGCTAATCTTTGCAGCGCCAAAAATAATCATTCAAACTATTTGTTACTCATCCTTAATCGGAAACTCATAATTTAATTGAAATAAATAGTAAATGTTCACTTGAGACCATTACAACGCTCAATGCTTATAAAGCTCACTTCGGTTACAACCTTCTTGTTTTATTGCATTCATCACTCTCTATCCATCTCTCTCAGTCGCGCACACAAAATCATGCACACACGTAGAAGGACATATTTTCAAAAGAGTTCATAATGTGTTCATAAAACTTGATTTCCCTTCAAAATATTGAATTTATGACTTTAAACTTTACGAACTGCTTTTTATTAAGCTTTACGAATTGCTTTTTATTAAGGGTGAGCGTCAGTAAATCTTCTGCCCTATCCGCGCTTTGTTAACTTTCGCGGCACACATTTTTCGCCGAAATTCTGCTCAAACAGTTGCGAAATATTTTATGAAAGATAAAATGCAATGCTTAGATTACATTAAAACTAAATTCGATACCCAATAAAACATAGAATTTATTTTTTATTTTAATCCAAAATATTTTTGGTGCTGCCATCTGTTGTCGTAATTTAATTCATACCGATTATTTTTATTTTTTATGAGCATTTTTAAATATTTATTCCTTCTAATACAGTATTAAATACAACAGATCATATATAATAATGCCACAGTCACGTAAAAGTAATTTCTCATTCTATAAATTTGATAAGGGGATCTGAATATACATCACTGAGGACTGCAGTTTTGTCTTCCAGTTTCTTTGTCTTCAAGTCCAAGTTCAATTTCGTTTCCGCGATTGTGACATTATTATATATGATCTGTTGTATTTAATAGCGTATTAGAAGGAATAGATATTTAAAAATGTTCATTAAAAAATAAAAATAGTCGATATGAATTAAATTACGGCAACAGATGGCAGCACCAAAAACATTTTGAATTAAAATAAAAAATATATTCTATGTTTTATTGGGTATTAATTTTAGTTTTACTATAATCTAAGCATTGCATTTTATCTTTCAGAAAATATTTCGCAACTGTTTGAGCAGAATTTCGGTAAAAAATGTGTGCCGCGAAAGTTAACAAAGCGCGGAAAGGGCAGAAGATTTACTGACCCTCACCCTTAAGCTTTACGAATTGCTTAAAAGCGATTTATCGTAAACAGCACGCCTGAAACATTTAAATATTTAATGTGGAAGAAACGTGTTACCATCACGAAGACAATTACTTTAGTGGGAAAAGCTCAATTGCTCTTCAAGAGATAGTATGTATTAGCACAAATGAGCTAAATTCTTTCAATTTGTTGGCGTCTTTTGCCTTTCGCCAACTTGAAAACCTTTTAAAGTGTTTTTATTTATTTTTTTCAATTAAAAAAATAAAATAATTTAAACAACACATTTAAAAAAATTTTAAATAATAACCTGGGAATAAAACTCATTAAAAGATGACATTATTTGTCTGATATTAATTCTTGTAAAATATTGTATCATAATTTGTATAATACAAATGAACCTAAATATATGAAATATAAATGATAGAAAAAAAAGTCAAATGGTGCTTGACACTCCTGATATTTATAATCATAGTTGTAGCAGCATTGTCGAACATTTTGCAATATATGAAATTTTATTGATCTTAACGAAGTTAGTTATAGCGAAGTTATTGTTTCCAGGCTTCTATTTTTAATGTCATAAGTAAATATTTAAAAAAAATAAAATTATTTAAACGACACATTTAAAAATTTTTAAATAATAACCTAGGAATAAAACTCATAAAAAGTCGATATTATTTATCTGATACTAATTCTTGCAAAATATTGTATCATAATTTGTATAATACAATGAACCTAAATATATACAATATAAATGATAGAAAGAAGTCAAATGGTGCTTGACACTCCTGATATTTATAATCATAGTTGTAGCATTGTCGAACATTTTGCAATATATGAAATTTTATTGATCTTAACGAAGTTAGTTATAGCGAAGTTATTGTTTCCAGGCTTCTATTTTTAATGTCATAAGTAAATATTTCTAATAAATAAATTACAGAATAACTCTTAAGTGTACTTCGCATTTTCAGAATTTATACGTCTAGAATAAACTTGTTGACTAACATATGTGACAGTAAAATTCTGACTGAAAATGAATGCAAAAAAGGCTATTACCTAAAAACTTTTTTTACGAATTGGCCAATGTCTGTCTTTTTTTTACCCTTTGGAGGTTTTTATCCCAATCCTTTGATAAAAAGAACATGCAACGAAACTTCTTGAATAATTCAGAAAGGAGCGGAAACGCACCACACGTTACACCCGTATTTAATGAACTTCAGGTTTAAAGAAAAACTCAAGAGACTTTGGTAAAGCCTTTGAAAGAATTTTATAGTTGCTCAGGCAAGGATGGATATGAAAATATTTTATTCAACCGTTGAATAATTTTCCTTGTGGTATTTCGAATTCAGTAATGCTCTCTTTTAGCAGTTCTAGTTTAACAGCTCTATATTAACAGGGTTTTTTTTTCGAAGTTATCTTTAACTGTTATCTTTTAGCAGCTCTTTTTCAGCAGTTCTCTGTTAGGAGAGGTGCTGAAAACAGCTCTCTTTTAAGACGAAATTTTATCAACTATCTTGTAACAGCTCTCTTTTAACAGCTCTCTTTTAACAGCTCTCTTTTAACAGCTGTCTTTTAACAGCTCTCTTTTAACAGTTCTCTTTTAGTAGTTATCTTTTAATAGCTCTCTTTAAGCAGTTCTTTTTAAGCAGCTCTTTTTAGAAGTTTTATTTTAACAGTTCTATTTTGGCATTTTTAACAGTTCTTTTATAACTTAACAGTCCATTTTTAGCAAAGCTGCTTAAAGCAGTTATCCTTTAACAGCTCTCTTTTAGTAGTTCTTTTTCATTATTTCTATTTTAACAACTCTTTTTAAAAGTTCTTTTTCACGGTTATCTTTTAGCAACTTTTTTTAAAAATTCTTTTTTACAGTTATCTTTTAGCAACTCTTTTTAAAAGTTATTTTTTACAGTTACATTTTAGCTCTCTAGTAGCAACTATCTTTCAGCAGTTTTCTTTTGGCTGTTCTCTTTTAGCACCACTCTTTAGAAGCTCTTTTTTAGCAGTTTCTCGAATCATTATTCATTATGTTCCATTTCCCATTCAACAGACAATATGTTTCTCTGTCATATTCCCAGGCCTCACCTATAAGGGAGCCCCGAAATTTGAATCACGCTACCATTGCAATAACATAACAGCATCCATGAAACGATTCCATGCTTAATATGCACTCCTCCGCATGGAAGAGCCATTACCTGCAGTTGCAACAAGAAAACTTACTATGTGCTACAATTATGTGAATCTGACAAACAAATTCAGTTCTACCCCATAGCCACCTTCAAATTAAATATAGAGCTCAAAATAATATACGGCACTTCAAGGTTCTCACAGAACCAGCATATAAAGACGCTCCCAAAGTTAAGATCCAAATTTTCTCGTCTTAATGGTGATTTTGTATTTAATTATTATAATTGTTCTATTTTTTTATTATTTATCCTGTATACTGTAACAAACTCGTTAAATGCTTTGGAGTCTCCCCCTCCCCTCAATCTCACATTCGTCTCTTTCGAAAACTAGAGTACAGGAATTATTTCTCATGACGTAAGGCTAGGGTTGCCACTTGCCGAAGTTCGAAGAGGAGTTGCCAGATTTGGCGATTTATCACCAACTTGGCGACATTTGGAAACTTTCCGAAGCTGTGAGAAACACCTTGATATAATCAGTATTCTGTGAGATATATCCAGGAGTTTCTATAGAAAGTCTGTAAAAAATGTCATCTCTGAGTTGGAGACCAGTTGACGCTATGCAAGCTACATTGAACTGTGACTTTCATCAATGTTTTGAGAAAAGTAGCAACTGTTTTGTGAAATGACTTTTGTCAATGTTTTGAAAATAGTATCCGTTATTTTGCGAAATTATTGGGTCATTTAAGGGTGAGCGTCAGTAAATCTTCTGCCCTATCCGCGCTTTGTTAACTTTCGCTGCACACATTTTGCGCCGAAATTCTGCTCAAACAGTTGCGAAATATTTTCTGAAAGATAAAATGCAATGCTTAGATTATATTAAAACTAAATTTAATACCCAATAAAACATAGAGTGTATTTTTTATTTTAATCCAAAATATTTTTGTTGCTGCCATCTGTTGTCGTAATTTAATTCATACCGAATATTTTTATTTTTAATGAGCATTTTTAAATATCTATTCCTTCTAATACAGTGTTAAATACAACAACAGATCATATATAATAATGCCACAATCACGGAAAGGTAATTTATCATTCTATAAATTTTATAAGGGGATCTGAATATACATCACCGAGGGCTGCAGTTTTGTCTTCAAGTTTCTTTGTCTTCAAGTCCAAGTTCAATTTCGTTTCCGCGATTGTGACATTTTTATATATGATCTGTTGTATTTAATAGCGTATTAGAAGGAATAGATATTTAAAAATGTTCATTAAAAAATAAAAATAGTCGATATGAATTAAATTACGGCAACAGATGGCAGCACCAAAAATATTTTGAATTAAAATAAAAAATATATACTATGTTTTATTGGGTATTAATTTTAGTTTTACTATAGTCTAAGCATTGCATTTTATCTTTCAGAAAATATTTCGCAACTGTTTGAGCAGAATTTCGGCAAAAAATGTGTGTCGCGAAAGTTAATAAACGCGGATAGGGCAGAAGATTTACTGACGCTCACCCTTAAGTTCTGTTTAACAACTGTATATTGTTCCTGTTTACGCTGTGCTTGGGAATAAACGTGTTAGTTATCCAGAAATTTGGACTCGTTCTTGTATCTTGAGCGCACACCAACGATTCCAGAGGATATGTTGTAACAATGTGTAGTATAATGTATAGGGAAAGAATTGTGACGAGTTGGAGTTTTCGACTGAAGAGCACGTTTCGAGCATCCCTGAACTCGAATCGAACGTTTTTGGGGTGATGTGTGTGACGCTTTTATTTTCCGCTACAAACTACACATACACGCACGCCCCCACAGAGACATCTTCCTTTCAATATAGGGTAATACAGTTCATTGATAGGAAAATGTCCAGTGTCTAAACATTCTTCTTCAACAGAAGTGTACAAAAAATTAATGAATCGCACTGCATATGTTATGTCAAGAAAATTCATTCTTTAAAAAAAATCTGTCTGACTCATACACTTGAAAACGCTGTCAAAGCAAAAAGTGTATCTGAAAATGAAACTCTTCAAAGAGAAGAAGTCTAGCTTTTAACATTTTTAAAGAAATGGGATGTTTTTGATCCCGCTCTTTCTAAGTTTTTGTCAAACCTTTCATCAAAAAGGAAAAAAGCAGCGTCTTCTTGAATAATTCAGATCCGAGCTGGAAACAGGGCACATGTTACGCGCTACAAATTGAACATTTAGAATAAAATTCTGTTTCTGGAAGCTATTTTGAAGACTTTTCACGCTGCTGGCCCGGAATGAATATGAAAACATCTTTTTTTTTTAACTTTTAAATCATAAGTTATGAATTCTCAAGTTTAGGAATAATACTTCGAACACTGTAATGAAATTCCGAAGAATACATGGCTGGAGTAGTGTCGCTGCTAGCATAGATTAGTGCAATAAAGAATGTCCGGATTTTATCACCAATTGTTATTTCCAGCTCAAATAAAATAAAATACGCTATACAACATTTATAGGTTGTTATTTAAAATAATCAAGGCATGATGCCGTTAAAAAACATAAGCATCATTACTTATATACATAATGTATAAGGAAAGTATTGCGGGATCGAAAATTCAAATTCGAGTTTTTGACGGGAGAGCACGTTTCAAGTATCCCTGATCACGAATCAAACATTTTTGAAGTGATGTCTGTGTGTGTGTGTGTGTGTGTGTGTGTGTGTGTGTGTGTGTGTGTGTGTGTGTGTGTGTGTGTGTGTGTGTGTGTGTGTGTGTGAAAGTATGTGTGTGTGTGTGTGTGTGTGTGTGAAAGTATGTGTGTGTGTGCGTGTGTGAAAGTGTATGTGTGTGTGTGAAAGTGTATGTGTGTGTGTGAAAGCCCCAGGCCGTCCGACTCGTCCAGAGGACTTAGAGTATCTATGACGATAACTGACGAACAAATGGACCAATTCGAACGATATTTGGTACAAAAATCACAATCCGTAAACACTGGAAGCCTATTGTTTTTATACGCAATCGAATGTTCAGAATCTCCTAAATTTTCGAGTGAAATTTTGAAAAAACCGTCAAAAAATCAAAACCACTAATAAAGTTACGCAAATAGACATTTCTTATGTAATTTTTCATTAAAAAACGATTGACATAAATTTTAGAACGCTAACATGAACCGTTCTCGAGATATTGCACATTTTTCAAAAAAATTATCAAAAAGGTATATAAAATAAAAAAATATTTTCTATTGCAAAACCTGTTCACTTTTCATATGTAATACCAAGCAATAAATTTGGTGGCATTATTCTCGTGGATCTAGCTCGTTCCATTCATGAAAAAAGATACTTTGAGTAATACTTTTGTATTTGGACGCCAATAGTCATTTATTTGCTGTAAGAATAACTTATTTCTCCGTCCACAACGCTTGGCGAGATTTTGGCGACAAATTTGGCAGAATGTCGCCAACTTGGCGACATTTTTAATTGTTGCCAAATGAACAAAAATCTCGCCAAATTGATAAAAATGACGCTAAATCAATGAAAATGACGACTCATTGAAGAAAATTCAATATCTTGGAAAGAATATAAGTATCTAGTATAAGAATAACAACATTTTTAACTGTAAAAGAAGTAAATGCATTGCATTATATAAGGAAAGTCATGTGTTGCCCACACTAGATATTTTTCCGATGTATTTTGATAGCGCCAGGCGTTATAAGATACTATGACTGCCCGTGAAACATCACGGAAAAAATTTTACTCACTGAAAGTTGATAAATGTAAAATATCTTTAAGATTGATTTTGTACGATATTTATTTGAAGAAAATTATATGTTGCTAGATATGTTGGCGTGATGCATCAAATTGTTTATAGGGCAGAAGAATTTTCATTTTTTTTTAGAGTTAAATAAGCAAAAATGGATATATAAATTTTGTAAATGAATTTTTGACTGAATTTATGGGAATTATTGGTATTTTCAATTTCTTACGACTTTTATGCAAACTTTAGGCAAACGTTTTTTAAACTCATATTATGTTTAGCCAATTGTCCCACATATTGTGTTAAACCAATCATCGAAACAAAAAAAAATTGGTACGAGTATATCTTCTAATACTATTTTAAAGCTTTCATTGTGACGTATATTGATCTAATTTCATATTTTTACTTTCTAATACTATGGAATATAGTATAAGGTATTGTTTCCACGAAAATATTCGATTTCGATATTTTGATGCCAATATATGTTTAAAGACCTCCTGAGCATGTTTTGACTAATTTTGGAATGATTTCTGTCTGTCTATATGTATGTCTGTGGTCGATTTTTTGTGTGCACGATAGCGACCACAAATATTAATGGATTTTCACGAAACTTTATATACGGCTTTATTATCAAAAATCTAGAACTGGATAGAATTTCTCTTAAATTCGAGCGAAATTTTTGAAATATATTCGAAATTTTATATTTTTTTAACATGATAGCATAGAACATATTTTATGCAGGATTATCAAGCATAAAAAGGTTTATTTGTGGCTCAATTATTACAAGACTCAATAATTTCAGTCATTGTTGTGAAAAAAAGCCGAGATACAATTATATTTTGTGACGTCATTAACCAACCTCGGGGGGCAATTACCACTCCCCCCTACACACACACACACACACACTGGAAGTACATTGTCAAGTATGCTATCAATTGAAAAAAAATTTCAAGCTCTTCAAAGTGAAGGGTAACCCTATATAATTGTAATCATTCAGACCCATGATAGCGGTTTTTCAAAACAATTTTATAAAATTTGAAAAAAAAACTACTTAAAATGAATTGTGGTATGACAAAGTCTAGTTGAGCCAAATTCAGGTTAATTTTTTTTATGTCAAAAATCTCTTCGAAAAGACTATTTTAATATCGTACTATTTATCTTAGTATAAAAGACTCAATTATGCAATTAAAACGATTTTGATATTCTCTTCCTGAAGTGACGGCAGAAAGTGCTAAGTGTTTGTCAGGTCTAACTATATGCTTGAGCAGAATCTTTGGTGAATATATAGAACGTTTGCTCTGGTTTAGGATTTAATTAATCAGATGAAACTTATATAATAAGACAAAAATATTCTGTATAAAGTGCTATTATTGTAAAAAGCTGTTTTAAAATAACACAACTCCTTACTTTTATAAAAGCGTATAACATAAACAAATCCAAATCGTCGAACATGTGCATATGCTTGTTGCCATTCGGTGAAAGAAAATAACGTGCGTAAATTACTCCCACTCGAAATTATGTTGTTTGATTAGCAAAATTACTCCCCTGTTGCCCAGGATAATATTGAAATAAAATTAATGTGGAATACAATGTTAAATACCTTAAACATAATCTTGCTGCCAATAATCTTAACGAGCCAGTAAAAAAATATGTAAATCCGGTAATCCGCTTTGGTATTGTAAGCGGTCATTAGTGGAACAGAAATATAATTTAATTCTTTTTTTCCACGAACAGGTGTAGGAAGATAAAACTTAAATTAGAACCACCTTCTTGTTGAGTCTCATTTATTGAAAAAAAAATTGCGAATGCTGGCTTTTACTTTCCCTGCAATACATGGTAATGTATAAGGAAAGTATTGGAATCATGTCGAAAATCGCAACTCGAGTTTTCGACGGACCTACGCGTTTCAAGACCTCTAGAATACGAAAAAACCATTTTTAGCATGACGTCTGTGTGTGTGTCTGTGTGTCTGTCTATGTGTCTGTCTGTCTGTGCAGATTTTGTATCCACTCTAACTAAAAAACTAATTGACCGAATTTCATAAAATTTGGTAGGTAAGTCACCTGTGGTCGAATCTGGTGCTGATTAGTTTTGGGTAAGATTTGGGATAAAAGAACCCGCCTTTTTTTGCGAAATGGCCCGCAAAAACCTGTATCCATTCTAGCTGAAAAACTAATGGACCGAATTTCACAAAATTCGGTAGATAGGTCGCTTGTGGGTTACTCTGGTGCGGATTAAATTTTGGTATGCTTCGCAAAACAATAACCTGCTTTTTTTGCGAAATGACCATCAAAAATCGTCAAAATCTAAAGTAAAAACTACGTATGCCTAAATATATCCATTAAATGCTTGTTTTATACGTAATTTTTAATGAAGAAAAGAATAAGACCAATCCCATTGCACTAGGACTAGCCGTTCTCGAGATATTAGTCTTTTCGTATTTTCTCTGCGCCACCTTTGAAAATAAGTCCAGTTACCAAACGAGAACGCAAATTGAATTAAAAGTGAATTAAATTTAACTAAAATAAAGTGAACGTGGATATAAGTCTGCAGGGAAAGTCATGTGCTGCCCACATCAGATTTTCACTAACTGGGTACAAAATGTGAAATACTTTTAGCCATAAAATTGTTTCTTAACAAAACATCGAAAATAGTAGGAAAATTTCTGCAGAAATTCCTGACTTATAAGCGATCCTGATGAACATACAGAGTTCTTTAATTCTCTTTATTCTGCATTTCGCTGTAGAATGCTCAAACTTGCATCGGAATATTGCATGGACTCAAACCCATTGCCTGAAGGGTAAATTATCAAAATCCATCGGGTAGTTCAGGCGATATTAGTGGCATTTGATCATTTTTTCTCTTTTATAAACTAAATGCATTATAAAATGCAGGGCAAATAAAGTTAAGAAATCAAAGTTCTGCTTTCTTAACTTTATTTATGCCGTATTTTACGTTTTAATTAGCTCATTATTAACTATGCGCAAAGTCACATTTAATATTTTCTCTTTTATATAGTGCACTAGCAGCGATTACCCGGCGTTGCTCGGGATTTACGATTCAGAACTCTGATAAAAATTACACCGGAACATATAGGGCCGTGAATCTTATACATTGTTTTTTCACTGTGAAAGAAGTAAATTCATTGCATTATGTAAGAAAAAAAGAATCATTGCATTATATAAGTCATAGCTGCTTCCGGCGTGAAAATTTGTTGAGTATGTGAAAAATAAACCATGGTGATAGAGTTTCCATTTACATTCATATTTCAAACCTGTAATTTTCAGAAATGACTAATACGTTCAATAAACTCCCACAAAACTCATGAGATTTAATTGACTTTCATGCTTTAAACCAACGATGTCCAACCTGTTTAGTTGGAAATCATGGCGTTAGAGAGTAGAACTCCTAGGGAAAAGTTTCGTTTTCCATTAATATCTCGACAATTCGTAGTCTTAGAAACTCGAATCTTGGACAAAATTAATGGAAGGATGTTTTAAAGCTACCCATAAAATTTCATTAAATTCTGTGCAGCTGTTCTCCCGTGATGATGAGACAAACAAAAGTTTCGTTTTTCACTAATATCTCGGGAACGCCTGGTTGTATAAACTCGAACATAGACTAAATTTTTAGTGAGACTATTTCAAGACATCCCACCAAATTTCATCAAATTCGGTTCAGCCGTTCTCCCGTGATGTTGGATCATACATACATACATACATGCTTTTCTTCTTTGTATATATAGATTTTATTCTTGAAATTTAATTAATCAATTAATTTTTTAAGTGTTACACTCAGACAACAATAAAGATCTATATTTTTTTAATGTACCGAGTTTAGTAGCATTGGGTCACACACATTCTAGCTAGGTCGTCAATAAAAGAGCAAACAAACAAAAATCTTTTATCACTGCAGATTAATTATTAATTTTAAATTAAATTGTAGCTTAATTCCACTGTTTAAGATGATATTCTGTAGTATTAACATGGCACGTGGTAGTAAAATCAAAACGAGTGTAATGCATGACATAACATAAAATCTCACTGAAAGATTTAATTACAAATCATTTTATGTACTTATTTTCTGATATTACTCGTGATATATGCTCGAATCGTTCGTTCTCTAAATACTAAATTGGCGTGAAAGCTAAGCACGCGAAACAATAATTAGCGGCAACCAATATTCGCTTGAGTAATTTTGTTCGCTTCCCAAATTTTCAACTCATCCGGTGGGTCAGAGATGCGTGGCTCGTTATTAATATTTTAAAAGTAAATGGGGTATATAATACCCAGATATTTAGGGAAAAAATATTTAAGGCTAGCAAAAATGCTATTTAAAATATTTGATACGGGCAGCACATTACTTTCACTACATTATGCAATGAATCAACTGCAAAATATTATTAATGTTAGTACATGTTCAGAAATTAACCGGAAATGAAAATCTTTAATAAGCTGGTCATAAAATAATAGCAGATTCTGAGAAATAGATTACAAAATCCACTTCAAGGATAAGAGCCTGCAATTTTGTCCCAGTAGCTCAATGGTAGAGCGTCGGCTGGTCAGGTCGGAGATCCATGGTTCGATTCCTGGTTGGGACAGCAAGGCTCTTTACAATGGCGCCCTAATAAATCAACATTGTAAGTTAGTGAAAAGTTGTCGGAGGTCTGAAGACCCCGCACCGTGCGACTCACATGGTGGGTTTAGAGTAGCTAGCTGCACGGCCGGGAAGGGATACCTCCTGCACTCAGGAGACAACCAAGGTCTACCATTCCGCCCAACGAACATTTATTTAGGTCTAAAAAGATAACAATTGATAAAAAATAGTGTGGTTAAACAGACAGTTTTACATTATATTTGAACTTGGCAAGTACGTCCATTTTTCAAAAATGGGAAAAGGGTTATTGCGAATATAGATAAAAAGATCATTGAAAAATGAAATGAGAGTGAGGTATATTAACATAATGTAAAATAGATTAAAATTAAAGAAAATAATAAAATTTTAAAAGTAAAATTTAGAAAATATATAAAAAGAAAATATATGAAAAGGAAATACAATTAGGCACATGGAAAACAAAAACAGAAATGTAGAAAAAAATTTAGAAAAGAAAAAAAAAAGTGTCAAAAGAAAAAGAAAGAACCTAGAAAATAAGGACAGTTAACATAGCTTTTTTTTTCTTTTAAACAGAAAATATGGAGGGAACACAATAAGTCCATATTTTCTGTGTATACAAGTAATAGTAATACATATACAAGTCCATATTAATATATATACAAGTGACGTCGGAGGTCTGAAAGTGACCCTAGTGCGACTAGTATGGATTCAGTGGACTGTGGAAGATTACACGCCAATTTTAAATCTAGAGGATAACGACCAAGCAGGATACTAACTTGGGTAAAAGTAGTAGTAGCAGGAGGCTAACCTGAGGTAAAAATAGCAGGAGGTGGTCAGTCAGGTTGTCAACTGCCCGCCAATCTGACAATAGATGTAGGGGGGGGGGGGTAAGAATGCAGAGTCCATTTCGACAATAAGAGCTTGTAATTCCGTCCCAGTAGCTCAACGGTAAAGTGTCGGCTGGCCAGTTCGGAGATCCAGGTTTCGATTCCCGGTTATGCCAGCAAGACTCTTTACAGGATGTTTCAAGATAAAAAGGATTCCAAAAAATTAATATGACAAAATTTTTGCCGCCAATTAAATTATTTGGTATTTTATTCAAGGCGTTTAAAATATGGCAATGGTCTATATTTTCTCAAATATTAGCCCTAGATATGTACTTGCCATTACAAAGTTCCTTAAAATAAGGTGCAGAATCTTAACACAACAATCTAAACTCTGTGGAGTGTATTTCCGGAAAAAATTTGAAACCTTTTTTTTTTAAGCATCTCCATACAGTAAAAGTTCTAATTAGTTAAATATTTCTTGAGATTTCATTAGTTAAAATGAAAAATTTGAAATTCTAACAAATATTAAATTCTTAAAATAGTAAAGATTTTAGAAATCGAATTTTATGGCTTATATCACTTCACCCATGTCCTGCTATAGGTTTTAAATGCAGAAACTTTTGAAAATAAATTTAGGAATTTAGAGATTTTTAAGGTCAATTTATTGATTCCATTACTTTTGGTAAAAATTTTTATTTAGCAGATTTCCGCGAATTTGGCAAGCAATGAAATAGAATATTTTTGCTTTAGCTAATGAAGGTTGTTGTTGAGACCCAGGCCGTCCGACCTACCAGAAAAGTGTAAGGTAACTGTTTGGACGGCCGGAAGTGCCACCCAATTTAGACCAGAACCCGGTGGGGGAGCCATCCACAGGCACCGTACCTTCCTTCCCCTACCTCCAACCTCTCAGAGGGACTTACGGACCCACAAGTTTAACGTGATCGTACTCCGCGTGAACACTGCGGCAGTGAAGGTGTGAAGCTAATGAAGGTGTAAAAACTAATTAGTAATTCAACTAATTGGTTGCAAAATTTTTGCCATGCTATTGCTTTTACTAAAAAAAGTTTTGGAGCATCTATTTATCAGGACCTGCTATAAATACCGCTTAGATGATGATTGATATAGATGCAGCATTAAAATCTGGAGGTGAAAGCGAGATCACTAAGGAATTTTATTTGAGCTATTTTCTCCCTTCCTGTTCAAAATGTTTCCTTTAAGGGTCTATTTTTCAAATTTTTTATTTCTTTAAACGTATATTCAGCATTAAATATTTGAGGGATTAAGGGATTCACTAAAACTTGCAATTCCTTTCGCACTTTCGGTTTAAAAATTTCCAATTTCCTTGAAACATCTATTTTTTTAAATCAGTTATGGATACAGCTTAGATGATGACTGATATGAATTCAGCGTCAAGCTCCTTATGGGTATGCAGTGTCACTATGGATTTCACTAAAAATTTACCATGAAATAGCTTTTTTTTAATTAGCTATAAATAAAGGCTAGATAATAATTGATATGGATTCAGCCTCAATTTCTGTTGGGGTCAGGAGCACTCACTAATGATTTCCATTTCCGATTTTTAAAGCCTTACGATAAAGATTTTACATTTTCCTTGCAACATCTATTTTTTAAGATTGACTATTGGTAAAACTTAGATTATGACATATGGATTGAGCATCAAATTTTGGAGGGTGTAGGAAGTTCACTAAGGACTTCCGCTCCTAGAAATGTCACTTCCGGATTATTTTTTGAAAATGTGTATAACTGTACGAAATATATATGTGTGACAAAGACTATAAAGAGCCTTAATAACTCGTTAAAAATGAAGTATACACAACATTTACCATAACATAAAAACTCTTTTATAAATTTCTTATTGAAACTTTTACTGTATGGTACATGTTGTTTGATAACGTTTCCATAAATACCATCCACACAGTCTGGGCTGTATTCATGATATTCTGTATCTTAATTTAGAAACTTTGTAATTACAAGTATATGTCTAGAATCAACATTTGAGGACATTAAGAACGTTACCACCTTTCTCAAACATTTCTACATATTTCCCCATCTTTCGCGATTACTCCAAGAAGCGTTCAGTTTCTTCTCAGTTTTATTACTAAATTGGTGGGGAAATCTGAGCACGCAAAAGAATAATTAGCGAAAATTGACACGTACATGAATAAATTTGTTTCTATCCGAAACTTCAACGCATCAAACTGTTCAGCAATGCGAGGTTTGTTAAACTTCTACTCTGCAGTGCATAAAATATGCAAGGGGACGGTATTGTAACTGAGTCAATTATCCGATGAATCTTTATTTTGATAGATTGTAATGTTTTGGATCAACCTTGATTAAGAATCAATCTTTCTTTATACCTGAATACGAATCGATCTTTGTTATAAATTTGTTTCTATCCGAAACTTCAACCCATCAAACTGTTCAGCACTGCGAGGTTTGTTAAATGTCTACTCACTTTGCGATGCATAACATATGGAAAGGAGAGGTATTCTGAGTCAATTATCCAACAAATCTTTATTTTGATAGATTTCGATGTTTTTGATCCTCCCTGATTAAGAATCAATCTTTGTTTTTTATCACTTAATAAGAATCAATATTTGTTATACATTTGTTTCTATCCAAAACTTCAAAGCATCGAACTGTTCAGCACTGCGAGGTTTGTTAAATGTCTACTCACTTTGCAATGCATAACATATGGAAAGGAGAGGTATTCTGAGTCAATTATCCAACAAATCTTTATTTTGATAGATTTCGATGTTTTTGATCCTCCCTGATTAAGAATCAATCTTTGTTTTTTATCACTTAATAAGAATCAATATTTGTTATACATTTGTTTCTATCCAAAACTTCAAAGCATCGAACTGTTCAGCACTGCGAGGTTTGTTAAATGTCTACTCACTTTGCAATGCATAACATATGGAAAGGAGAGGTATTCTGAGTCAATTATCCAACAAATCTTTATTTTGATAGATTTCGATGTTTTTTATCCTCCCTGATTAAGAATCAATCTTTGTTTTTTATCACTTAATAGGAATCAATATTTGTTATACATTTGTTTCTATCCAAAACTTCAAAGCATCGAACTGTTCAGCACTGCGAGGTTTGTTAAATGTCTACTCACTTTGCAATGCATAACATATGGAAAGGAGAGGTATTCTGAGTCAATTATCCGATGAATCTTTATTTTGATAGATTGTAATGTTTTGGATCAACCCTGATTAAGAATCAATCTTTTTTTATACCGGAATACGAATCGATCTTTGTTATTAATTTGTTTCTATCCGAAACTTTAACCCATCAAACTGTTCAGCACTGCGAGGTTTGTTAAATGTCTACTCACTTTGCGATGCATAACATATGGAAAGGAGAGGTATTCTGAATCAATTATTCAACAAATCTTTATTTTGATAGATATTTCGATGTTTTTGATCCTCCCTGATTAAGAATCAATCTTTGTTTTTTATCACTTAATAAGAATCAATATTTGTTATACATTTGTTTCTATCCAAAACCTCAACGCATCAAACTGTTCAGCAATGCGAGGTTTGTTAAATGTCTACTCCCTTCGCAATGCATAACATATGGAAAGGAGAGGTATTCTGAGTCAATTATCCAACAAATCTTTATTTTGATAGATTTCAATGCTTTTGATCATCTCTGATTAAGAATCAATATTTGTTTTTATCCCTGAATAAGAATCAATATTTGTTATACATTTGTTTTATCCAAAACCTCAAAGCATCAAACTGTTCAGCAATGCGAGGTTTGTTAAATGTCTACTCACTTTGCAATGCATAACATATGGAAAGGAGAGGTATTCTGAGTCATTATCCAACAAATCTTTATTTTGATAGATTTCAATGTTTTTGATCATCCCTGATTAAGAATCAATATTTGTTTTTATCCCTGAATAAGAATCAATATTTGTTATACATTTGTTTTATCCAAAACCTCAAAGCATCAAACTGTTCAGCAATGCGTGGTTTGTTAAATGTCTACTCACTTTGCAATGCATAACATATGGAAAGGAGAGGTATTCTGAGTCAATTATTCAACAAATCTTTATTTTGATAGATATTTCGATGTTTTTGATCCTCCCTGATTAAGAATCAATCTTTGTTTTTTATCACTTAATAAGAATCAATATTTGTTATACATTTGTTTCTATCCAAAACCTCAACGCATCAAACTGTTCAGCAATGCGAGGTTTGTTAAATGTCTACTCACTTTGCAATGCATAACATATTGAAAGGAGAGATATTCTAAGTCAATTATCCAACAAATCTTTATTTTGATAGATCTCAATGTTTTTCATCATCCCTGATTAATAATCAATATTTGTTTTTATCCCTGAATAAGAATCAATATTTGTTTTTATCCCTGAATAAGAATCAATATTTGTTATACATTTGTTTCTATCCAAAACCTCAACGCATCAAACTTTTCAGCAATGCGAGGTTTGTTAAATGTCTACTCCCTTCGCAATGCATAACATATGGAAAGGAGAGGTATTCTGAGTCAATTATCCAACAAATCTTTATTTTGATAGATTTCAATGTTTTTGATCATCCCTGATTAAGAATCAATATTTGTTTTTATCCCTGAATAAGAATCAATATTTGTTATACATTTGTTTTATCCAAAACCTCAAAGCATCAAACTGTTCAGCAATGCGAGGTTTGTTAAATGTCTACTCACTTTGCAATGCATAACATATGGAAAGGAGAGGTATTCTAAGTCAATTATCTAAAACATCTTTATTTTAATAGATTTCGATGTTTTGAACATCCCTGAATAATAATCAATATTTTATTTTCAATTATGTTTGTCTCTATGTCTGTGAGTTTTAGACAATATATCTCTCGGATAAAATGCGTCAATTGAAGGAAATCTAATGCAATTTTTTTTAATTGATAAACGTTTAAGAGATATTGATTTTGATCGGGGAGGGGGGGGGGCTTCATTATATCGAACATCGAAAATCGAAAAAAGCATTGCAAAAAATATTTATTTTTTAAAGTTTCAGCGTACAGATGGTCAATCTATATGTGTGGTACGGTAAGTTGCATTAATAATTTATGTAGCGAAAATAATTTTTATTAGCATACATTGGGCGTTTAATAAGGACGTACCCGCAAAACTTTCCAATTTCAGTTGCATCTGATTACTTACCGTCATTGCTGTAAATATTGGATTAATTATCGAGGAGATCACTGATTGCACATTTCTTAATTAACTTGCTTAGTTTATTATTTATAACATTATTAAATTATACAAAAACTTCAAATATAATGGAAAGGGAAAAATTGATTATTAATTAAGAACTACCTTTTTAGAATGTTCTAGATTCGCTTATCTACTGGAGGATAGATACGCCTCCTACACCCAAAGCTCTAACAGACTTCTAAAGCCCTGTCCTACACCAGATTGGTACTAATATGAATTCACGTGGAATCACGTGTTCGATTCTTTATCAGCCCTGGGTGGTCCTGATGGATATGCATCTTGACTTTTTTTTTTTGTCGTTCCAAGCCGGGGGGCTTGCCTGATCAGGCTTATAGCTGCTTAAAAACCCCGGCCGGTAAATGAATCCCAAATTTATTTACAAACAAATTATTTGTGCCGGGCCAGGGCGGTTACAAAGGCCTATAATAACAACAACATCACACTGTAAATAATATAATAGAACATATAGCATCTTAATCATTTCTAAACTCATAATCAAAACATATTCTAAATAAAATATCAATGTCATCAGACCACTAAACATTTTGAAAAGAAGGCCAATAATTTATATAAATCAAACCCATACATCAAATTCCCTTTTTACAACTTCACCTCACACTTCTCTAACCCGCACTAAACATGGAGAAAAACACAGTACCAGAACCTCCCCAACTAATAACCAATTTAAAAAAAAGAAAATTCTTAAAAATATATCTATACATTCAACTTTTACATTATAAACCAATGATACTCCAAGAAATGCTTCAACAGTCTAAACTCAAAACCCATAATAAAAATCTGATGTGGCCAGCATATGACCTTCCCTGCAGACTTATATTCACGTTCTCTTTATTTTAATTAAATTTATTTCACTTTTAATTCAATTTTCCTTCTCATTCAGTAACCGAACTTATTTTCAAAGGTGGCGTAGAGAAAATACGATAAACTAAAATATCTCGAGAACGGCTAGTCCTAATGTAATGGGGTTGGTCTTATTCTTCTCTTCGCTAAAACTTACGTATTAAACAAGCATTTAATGGATATATTTGAGCAAACATAGTTCTTTAGTTTAGATTTTGAAGATTTTTGCGGTCCATTTTGCAAAAAAAGGCAGGTTATTTTTTTCCAAATCATACCAAAATCTAATCAGCAACAGGGTGACCCACAAATGCCTCATCTGCCGAATTTTGTGAAATTCGGTCCAGTAGTTTTTTAGTTAGAGTGGATACAAGCTTTTGCGGGCCATTTCGCAAAAATAGGCGAGTTCTTTTATTCCAAATCGTGTCCAAAACTAATCAGCACCAGACTCGCTTACAAGTGACTTACCTACCAAATTTTGTGAAATTCGGTCCATTAGTTTTTTAGTTAGAGTGGATACAAAATCTGCACAGACAGACAGACACACAGACACACACACAGACGTCACGCTAAAAATGGTTTTTTCGTATTTTAGAGGTCTCGAAACGTGTAGATCCGTCGAAAACTCGAGTTGCGATTTTCGGCATGATTCCAATACTTTCCCTATACATTACCATGTATTGCAGGGAAAGTAGAAATCGACGTATTAGTCTCCAAAAGCATTTACCAGATTACAATAATTATAACCGAAAAGTCTACTATGAACAAATGCAACGTACCGACCCACCAAGTCCATCCCCGCAAGCAGAAAACTCCTCGCACAGAATCCATACTACAATTTGACAGAGTACACTCACGACTCGAGCACTACCAATACAATTCCCTATATAAAATACCCTACAATAATCATTAAAAACTACACAAGTAACCTTAGGGCCAACGGCTCTACCGTGTTGAAAACCCCGGTTCTCGTTAGATCACCGAAGTCAAGCAGCATCGGGCGCAGTTAGTACTTGGGTGGGTGACCACCTGGTAATGGTGCTGCTGTTGGCACATTTCGGGTGCGGTAGTCCGGTGGTTTGCGCGCTGGATTTGCACGCTGCCACAACTGCTGCCGTGTTCATGCGGAGTACGATCACGTTAAACATGTGGGTCCGTAAGTCCTTCCGAGAGGTTGGTGGTAGGGGAAGGAGGGTACGGTCCCTGTGGATGCCTACCCCACTGCGTTCCGGTCTAAATTGGGTGGCACTTCCTGGCCCTCCAAACAGTTAACTTACACCTTTCTGGTAGGTCGGACGGTCTGAGTCCCAACAGCAACAAGTAACCTTACGAGCCTGTATTCATTCGTTACAATACCATCTCATTTATTCAAAACACACTAAACAAAACTATTATATCCAATTTAAACTTTTACGTACATCTAAGTAATACTCAAAGGTTAATATAAAAATTATTAATAAATATAGAAATATCCTTAACATTAAATCCCCCCAAAAAACATATTTACCCAAAAATAAACTCATTACTTTATAATATTCAGTAAAATACAAAACAAAAATAGTGCCCTGAGAAGTAAAATTCTCATCTAGCCAAATAATTAATTTCCATAATCTGTATGCCTTTGATAAATGGCCAAACTCCTCTTATAAGATTCACAAAGAGTATCCCGGCAGGAATGTCCAATAGGCCGATTACCTTTCTTAACCTCATTATACCTTACACAGCTTACACACCTGGGGGGTTCAAAGCACCCAGTACCAGGGTGCGCATCCATACATCTAAATCACCTTTTTTCATCAGTACACCGCTTGGTCGTATTCCCCAACGTCCCACAATGCATACATTGTAAAACACATAAGAATTCTCGACACCTAATCCTCTGCCAACTGGCATAAACAAATCGGCGCTCATTAAGCACTCCAAAAGAAGGTGTACGAACATCAAAAACCCAGTGCGCACCAGCCCTAACCTTGAGAGAAAATCTAAAAACAAAACAATCCCTGAGTCCACTAAGTCTTGGATTTTGAGAGAGATAATTTTCTCTACAAAATCATCTTTAGAGTAACCTTCAGGAACATTGAAAAATATTATTTTAGGGGGCCTCTTTATTTTGTTCTATCAAATATAAACCTATCTTTAAGTTCCGGGTCGCCAGACAAACCATCCATAAGTTTAAACATATTTGCCTCTCCTGGTACCTCAATTATCGCTCTACCGTCAGGCAATCCATAAAATTTATTAATCAATACTTCTATATCCTTAGGTTTAACTCCAGATTCCATAACTAGTTTCTTGGTTTCCTCAAAAGATTGCTTACCTACAGGTTTAATTAGAATAGTCCTTCCCTCATCTTCCGGCTTCCAGAGGCTCCTAACAGCTTTTCTTTCAGCATCCTTCTCACGGACAACCAAATTGAGAAGCTCCTTCCTAAGTGCTCCGAATCCATGAGCTTGTTTTTCCAAGTCCGCACATAGCAAAGTATAATTAGTACGTGACTCCTTAAGCATACCAGAAAGCTCTGACCTATCCTTCTCTAAACACTCAATCCTCTCTCTATATTGCTCATCTAACAATAGTCCACTCTTAACTGAGGTAGATGTGGCCTGTTCACCAGCCCCCATATGCTCAACAGTGTGATTAAGACCAGCCAATGAAGAATCGAGACTCGAAGCAAAGCCATCCATGGCCCTGCAGTGTCTCTCCAAAATAAGGCTAATGGCACCAAACGAATGTCTAGTTTCCTCCAGTTTATTCAGAGACTTATCTAGTATACCGCTTTCAATATTACCCATAGATACATCCTCGCTTGTACTAACACTCTTATCGCTACGCCGGGAAATTTTCCTTTTCCTAATTATTTCATCAACTTCAAGTTTAGTTATCAATTTATCCTTAGCAACTATGGCCTTTTTCAATTCTCGCACCTCCACGGTTCTTGCATCTTGACTTGATGAATTTCGTCAACTACTAGTATGTTATAAGCAGTTTGTTTAACAGTTAATTAAGAACTACCATTTTATGATGTTCTAGATTCGCCTATCTACTGAAGGATAGATACACCTCCTACACCCAGAGCTCTAATAGACTTCTAAAGCCCTGTCCTACGCCATGTTGGTGCGAATGTGGATTCGCGTGGAATCACGTGTTCGATTCTTTATCAGCCCTGGGTGGTCCTGAGAGATATGCATTTTGGCTTGATGAATTTTGCCAACAATTAGTATGTCATAAACAGTTTGTTAACGAATTGTCACCAATAGCTCCAGTATGTCCACTCCTTGTATTTTCAAATGTTTATTACCGTTTGTTGACAATGTACCCTTCTACACACTGCACATTTTATTGTTTCTTTAGCAAAGAACATACAAAACTGAAAGTCGATCTATGATCTTGACGTCTTTAAAGAATTTAATATCCAGAAAAATTCTAGTAATTTAATTAATAACGTGTCCAGTACTCTATTTTTGCCCGCGATCTGGCGGAGAGCCCTGTAAGTTCCTTTGTTCCATTTATTAGCATTTAAGGTTCTTGTGTGTCAGTTTGACTTATTTTACGCCGTCTTGTTGGGTCTTACTTATTCTTATTCGAACTTTGGTATATTTATGTTGGATTCGGGTGCTCACCAATTTCGTGTGTTACTTATTGTTTCGAATTGGCTGGACTGTTCTCCATTCTGCTTTCTTATTGGCTCTCTCAGGTGGACTTTTAATCCAGATCTTGGGTATATAAACCTCTCTGTGTCTTCAAATTGTGTCCATGTCGTCTTTTGGACTTTGGGTTTGTTGGTTCTTTTGCACTGACGAAGGTGGTCCAATGTAACCGCGAAACAGCTGTATGCTGCATTATTATTTTATTTGTGCTTAAATATGCAGCTCATATTACTTTCCTTATATACATAATGTATAAGGAAAGTATTGTGACGGGGTCGAAAATTCGAATTCGAGTTTTCGACGGGAGAGCACGTTTCAAGCATCCCTGATCACGAATCGAATATTTTTGAAGTGATATCTGTGTGTGTGTGTGTGTGTGTGTGTGTGTGTGTGTCAGTGAGTCTGTGGAGACGATAACTGACGAATGAATGGACCGATTCGAACAAAATGTGGTACAAAAATCACAATTCGTAAACACTGGAAGCCTATTGTTTTTAAACGTAAGCGAATGTTCAGAACCCTCCTAAATTTTCGAGTGAAATTTTGAAAAATCGTCAAAAAATCAAAACCGCTAATAAAGTTACGCAAATAGACATTTCTTATGTAATATTTCATTAGAAAACGATTAACATAAATTTTAGAACGCTAACATGAACCGTTCTCGAGATATTGCACATACTTCAAAAAAATTATCAAAAAGTCATATAAAATAAAAAAATATATATTTCCTATTGAGAAACATGTTCACTTTTCATATGGAATACCCTGCGATAAATTGGGTGACATCATTCTCGTGGATCTAGCTCGTTCCATTCATAAGAAAAGATACTTCGAGTAATACTTTGGTATTTGAACGCCAATAGTCATTTATCTGCTGTAAGAATAACTTATTTCTTCGTCCATAAAGCTTGGCGAGATTTTGGCGACGAATATGACGGAATATCGCCAACTTGGCGACTTTTTGAAATGTTGTCAAATTAACGAAAATCACGCCAAATGGATTAAAATGACGCTAAATCAATGAAAATGACGACTCATTGTCGAAAATTCAATATCTTGGAAAGAATATAAGTATATACTATAAGAAAAACCTATTTTTTTATTGTAAAAGTAGTAAATTCATTGCATTATATAAGGAAAGTCATGTGTTGCCCACATCAGATTTTTTTCCTTGCAATTGAAAATATTTGCTTTGCGAGTTCATGATGAAGAGCAAAACCAATAAAGGAGAGAAATGATATTTTGTCTCACTTCTCTACGAATTATATTTTCCTATAGAAACCCGCATTATACAAGTTATAGGAAATTTCTTCGTACTTACTTGATAGAAGCGGGCATAAAAAAAAATTAGGTGAGCATAATTGTTTTAATGATAAAACAAGCTTTACTGAGGTTTGGACCAGTCTATCGTATTAATTGTAGGGCATTTAACCCTTCAATTAGTACTATATGGCAACAACTCCCCATTTATAGCAACAACTGTTGTGCAGCTGCCCAGAGATTGTGCCCCCCTCCCCTGGAGCGGGCCACCCTGAGATGGTGGTTACGGATGTTGGCTCTGCAGCCTTGATCCTCCGACTCTGGGGGACATAGTATTAATCGGGTTACCTGGTAGACGATGAACTGTCCGTCGAACCAGCGAGTCTATCAGGCCCCGACTCTTCCGGGTGTCCGAGACCACTGGACTGCGTCTATTCATGACCTAAGCCAAGGTCCGGACGGTGGCTGGGGTCGGGCTTGGCGGGTGTTCTTTGGAACCTTGCCCGGTGAATGAACCCGCCGAGAACGTAGCCCTCGGCTTCGGCTTTGCCGGAAGTGCATTTAACAAACTGCTCCCTGGCGAATAATAGGCGTAAAACTAGCGGTCGCCTCGCCTTGGAGTCCGAATCTGCCCAGTGATTGTGGGAGTTGCATTTAATCTTTCGATTAGTACACACTGTTTCTTACCTGATGATGAGGGCTTATAACGCCCTTGAAACAATTGTGATCACCTAATTAATAATGATCACCTAATTAATGAAACATTTTTTATTATACTATTACTTTAATTGAAAACGTTTTTAAAGCACCTATTTGTCAGGAGCTGCTACACATAGATATTAGAAGATGACTGATATGGATTTAACATCAAATTCCAGCTGAAGTAAAAGGGTTCGATAAAGATTTTAATTTTCGGTTCAAAAAATGTGTTTTACTTGAAACGTCTATTTCTCGCGATTTGGCTATACATAGAGCTCACATGCATCTGATATGAATTTAGCATCAAATTCTGAAAGCGTTGAATAACAAAGGTTCAAGGTAGTTCAATAAGAAAGATTCAAAGTAGTTCAATAAGAAAGATTTAAAGTAGTTCAATAAGGAATTCCATTCTTTTTTCCTTTTTCACTTCGTTTAAAAAAATTTCGTTGAAACGTCCTTTGGTCATCAGGATTGGATATAGATAGAACTTAGATGAAGACTGATATGGATTCAGTATTAATTCCAGAGGTAATAGAGGGGTTCAAAAGGGATCTCTACTTATATGGGTTTTTTTCATTTTCGGTTAAAACATTTCCTTGAAGCATCCATTTTGTTCTACACGTTAGCTATAGATAGAGCTTAGATCATGACTGATATGGATTCAGCATGAATTTAAGAAGGACTTCACTAAAGATTTTTTTTGATATGTTTTTTGTTGTTACTTACGTTTTTTGGGTTTTTTTCGAAAAAAGAGTATAATTGCAACAGAGTATAATAATGCTTAATATTTTCGTTGAAAACGACGTACATACACCATTGGCCACCATTTGTAGGCTACTTATATTTCTTGTTTTCATGTCGTCTTCAATCTAGAAAGTACATTATTCCAAGCAGTAGTTATATTCATCGTGATACAAGGTATGTAAATTTATAAAAGCTATGAGATTTAAAGAAATGTCTAATTGATTAACAATGTTATATTTATTAAATTTAAAAATCTGATGTAGGCAGCACATGACTTTCCTTATATAACGCAATGAATTTACTACTTTTACGGTAAAAAAAAGATTATTTTTATAGTGGATATATATATATTCTTTCCAAGATATTGAATTTTCGTCAATCAGTCGTCATTTTCATTGATTTAAAGTTCTTTTTATCCATTTGGCGAGTTTTTCGTTAATTTAGCAACATTTAAAAAAGTCGCCAAGTTGGCGACATTCCACCAAATTCGTCGGCAAAATCTCGCCAAGCGTTATGGACGGAGAAATAAGTTATTCCTACAGCAGATAAATGGCTATTGGTGTTCAAATGCAAAAGTATTACTCAAAGTATCTGTTTTCATGAATGGAACGAGCTAGATCCACGAAAATGATGTCACCAAATTTATCTCATGGTATTACATAAGAAAAGTGAACATGTTTCTCAATAGGAAATATTTTTTTTTAATTTTACATGATTTTTTTGACAATTTTTTTTTAAATGTGCAATATCTCGAGAACGGTTCATGCCAGCGTTCTAAAATTTATGTCAATCGTTTTCTAATGAAAAATTACATAAGAAGTACCATTTGCGTAACTTTATCAGAGGTTTTGATTTTTTGACAATTTTTTCAAAATTTCACTCGAAAATTTAGAGGGGTTCTGAACATTCTATTGCGTATAAAAACAATTGACTTCCAGTATTCACGGATTGTAATTTTTGTACCAAATTTCGTTCGAATCGGTCCATTCGTTCGTCAGTTATCGTCTCCACATACTTTTACACACACACATACACATACATACACATACTTTCACACACACACACACACACACACACATGCATACACATACTTTCACCCACATACAGACATCACCTCAAAAATGTTCGGTTCGTGATCAGGGATGCTTGAAACGTGCACTCCCGTCAAAAACTCGAATTCGAATTTTCGACCCCGTCACAATACTTTCCTTATACATTATTGTATATAAAGAAAGTAAAAATGCTGACTTTAAAAGTTGTTCGAACACTGCTTAAATTTTTTAAATTTTTTTTTTTTTGCAACATTTATAAACTTTTGAGAAAATTTCGCTATTTTTACAGCCGAAAAATGACTGTGCTACTAATGACCATAGCATACTTTAGATTGGCCCATTTTCACTAACATATGCACGATTCAATATCGTAAACAGCCAAGCTTAATAAGTTACTTTATTTTATTTTCTCAAAGTATCTTTAGCTAAGAACTACATTTACCGAGGCATCACTAAGCAAATTAGTTTTTGACGACCTCTCCAAAATAGCAAATCTTCCAAAAAATGCTTTGAGGAAATTGAAATAGCAAGCAAGAACCGTGATATTGCCATTTGGAAACAAACAAATTCTAAAGATTATTTGTTTTCCGTGGGAGGAATTATTTGGATTTTCTCTATTATTCAGATGGAAAATAGTCGAGAGAAAGAACTCTGGGAAATCTTGGAAATTCAAGTGGGGCATATCGTGTTTCTATTTCGTGTTTCCTTTCTGCAAAAAAGATAGAATGATGCCCATTGGGAAATTCAATTAAATTTATACACCCAATGATTGCAAGATTTAAACAAGCAATTATAATTGATCGCTGCTAAAATGGCGCAGTTGAATTCGATCATTATTGAACTAAGTTTTGATAGAAATGTGTATATATTGCATTATACAATAAATCTAACTGCTGCTTGTAAAATAAAAACTTGGGATGGGACAGAACAGTGGTTAGCGCGCAGGTAATGGCGACCCGAGTTTGATTCCCGGCTTTGCCTAAACTGTCTCCGTGTTCACGCGGAGTACGGGCATGTTAAATATGTGTTGTCTATAAATCCGTCCGAGAGGTCAGTGGTAGGGAAAGGAGGATACGGTATCTGTGGATGCCGTCCCCACTGAGTTCCTGTTAAATTGGGTGGCACTTCCAGGCTATCCGAACTTTACACCTTCGGGTAGGTCGGTCAATCTGGGTCGAAGAAAAAGAAGATAAAATCTTGCAAAACTTCCTTGCAGAAGCAGGCATATATGTCAAAGTACAGACAATTGTTATGAGGGCATTATAAGCCCTTTCTTCATGCCAAAAGAACAGGTAGAATAGTATGCATCTTTAATATGTGCCCTTAACATGCATAAAGGTCGAATTTAATTGCGTCTTAGGCAGTTCGTTCTTAGCAGTTTTTAAGGGCGTATACTGTTCTACCTGTTCTTTTGGCCTGAAGAAGGGGATTATAACGCCCTCAAAACTATTGTCGTCACCTTACTGACATATGCCTGATTTTTTTTCTAGGAAGCTTTGCTAGTTTTTATATTGCTTTGTGTTGGA
The DNA here is from genome assembly GCA_951213105.1 of Amaurobius ferox. Lineage (NCBI taxonomy): Eukaryota > Metazoa > Arthropoda > Arachnida > Araneae > Amaurobiidae > Amaurobius > Amaurobius ferox. The sequence goes on from OX578148.1 coordinate 35,034,901, forward strand.
AAAAACTCTTGTCACAGCGAGGACTCGAACCATCAGTCTGTTCTGTACAATTGACGTTCTTAATGACTGCGCTACTGAGAAAATGATCCAACTTTCTATATTTCAAGCAAATTCTGCATTTTACTTTTTCAGATTTTAAATAAAAGTACAAGTTCTGGTCGGTACGACCTCCTCATTCCTCTGCATTTTACATTCCCTGCAAAGATGGTACAATGTACAGGGAAAATATTGTAATGGGTTCGAAAATTCGAATTTGAATTCTTGGCGGAAGAGAACGTTTCGGGCATCCCTGAACTCGAACCGAACGTTCTCCGCGATGTCTGTATGTGCGTGCTTATGTTGGTGTTATTGTGGAACCCTGACCGTCCAACCTACCAGAAAGGTGTAAGGTAACTGTTTGGACGGCCGTGAATTGCCACCCAATTTAGACCGGAACCTAGTGGGATAGGCATCCACAGGGACCGTACCCCCCTTCCTCTACCACCAGCCTCTCGGTAGGACTTACGGACCCATATGTTTAACGTGATCGTACTCCGCGTGAACACGCGGCAGTTTGGGCAATGACGGGAATCGAACCCGGGCCTACACAGTGCAGTTCCCGCACACTAACCATTGGGCTACCGCGCCCACGTATGTTAGTGTTGTTGTTGTTGAGACCCAGACCGTCCGACCTACCAGAAAGGTGTAAGGTAACTGTTTGGACGGCCGGGAAGTGCCACCCAATTTAGACCGGAACCCAGTGGGATAGGCATCCACAGGGACCGTAGCCCCCTTCCTCTACCACCAGCCTCTCGGTAGGACTTACGGACCCATATGTTTAACGTGATCGTACTCCGCGTGAACACGCGGCAGTTTGGGCAATGACGGGAATCGAACCCGGGCCTACACAGTGCAGTTCCCGCACACTAACCATTGGGCTACCGCGCCCACGTATGTTAGTGTTGTTGTTGTTGAGACCCAGACCGTCCGACCTACCAGAAAGGTGTAAGGTAACTGTTTGGACGGCCGGGAAGTGCCACCCAATTTAGACCGGAACCCAGTGGGATAGGCATCCACAGGGACCGTACCCCCCTTCCTCTACCACCAGCCTCTCGGTAGGACTTACGGACCCATATGTTTAACGTGATCGTACTCCGCGTGAACACGCGGCAGTTTGGGCAATGACGGGAATCGAACCCGGGCCTACACAGTGCAGTTCCCGCACACTAACCATTGGGCTACCGCGCCCACGTATGTTAGTGTTGTTGTTGTTGAGACCCAGACCGTCCGACCTACCAGAAAGGTGTAAGGTAACTGTTTGGACGGCCGGGAAGTGCCACCCAATTTAGACCGGAACCCAGTGGGGGAGGCATCCACAGGGACCGTACCCTCCTTCCCCTACCACCAACCTCTCGGAAGGACTTACGGACCCACATGTTTAACGTGATCGTACTCCGCATGAACACGGCGGCAGTTGTGGCAGCGTGCAAATCTAGCGCGCAAACCACGGGGATACCGCACCCGAGATGTGCCAACAGTACGCGGTGTTCCCAGGTGGTCACCCACCAAGTACTAACCGCGCCCGATGCTGCTTGACTTCGGTGATCTAACGAGAACCGGTGTTTTCAGCACGGTACAGCCGTTGGCATACGTATGTTAGTGTAGAAGACCCAGACCGTCCGACTCGTCCAGAGGACTAAGAGCAACTATTTGGACGGCCGGACGTATGTTAGTGTCGAAAGCCCAGACCACCCGACTCGTCCGTAGACTAAGAGCAGCTGTTTGGATGGCCGGGGGACGTATGTTAGTGTGTATATGTTAGCACGTGTGTATGTATTGCTACGGCGTATAATCGTAAATCGTGGGTGTGAGTTCAGGATACAAGAATGAGTCCAAATTTGTGGATAACTAACACGTTAATTCACAAGCACAGCGCACACAGGAACAATATACAGTAAAACAACACTTAAATGCTTCACTAATTTCTCAAAGTAACTGATACCATTTTCAAAACATTTACAAAAGTCATTTCACAATACAACAGCTGTTATTCTCAAATCATTTTAAAAAATCTGATGTGGACAACACATGACTTTCCTTATATAATGCAATGAATTTACTACTTTTACAGTAAAAAATAGGTTTTTCTTATAGTAGATACTTATATTCTTTCCAAGATATTGAATTTTCGACAATGAGTCGTCATTTTCATTGATTTAGAGTGATTTTTATCCATTTGGCGAGATTTTTGTTAATTTGGCAACATTTCAAAAAGTCTCCGAGTTGGCGACATTCCGCTAAATTCGTCGCCAAAATCTCGCCAAGCTTTATGAACGGAGAAATAAGTTATTCTTATAGCAGATAAATGACTACTGGCGTTCAAATACAAAAGTATTACTCAAAGTATATTTTCTCATGAATGGAACGAACGAGATCCACGAGAGAATGATGTCACCCAATTTATCGCATGATATTTCATATGAAAAGTGAACATGTTTCTCAATAATTAATATTTTTTTTTAATTTATGGGATTTTTTGATAAATTTATATGAAAAATGTACAATATCTCGAGAACGATTCATGCTAGCGTTCTCAAGTTTATGTCAGTCGTTTTCTAAAGGAAAATTACATAAGAAATGTCCATTTGCGTAACTTTATTAAAGATTTTGATTTTTTTATGAGTTTTTCAAAATTTCACTCGAAAGTTTAGATGAGTTCTGAACATTCGATTACGTTTAAAAACCATAAGCTTCCATTATTCACGGATTGTGACTTTTGAACCAAATTTCATTCGAATCGCTCCATTCGTTCGTGAGATATCGACACCACAGACTCACACACACACACACACACATCACCTCAAAAATGTTTGATTCGTGATCAGGGACGTGCTCTCCCGTCAGAACCGTGCTCTCCCGTCGAAAACTCGAATTCGAATTTTCGACCCCGTCACAATACTTTCCTTATACATTATGTATATAAGGAAAGTAAAAATCACAAGTCAATGTAACTCGTATTATTTCAACTTCTCTCCGACTGAGTTATGATACCTTTCCTAGACTCGCCATAGAAACTTCTGGAAATCTCTCATATTATGTAAAATAATCGTTATTTCGATGTGCTTCTCGAAGATTCGGGAAATCGCCAAATGTCGCCAAATACGCGATAAATCGCCAAATCTGAAAACCCTGGAAACGGAATTCTTGAAACCCTACTTTCAGGTCATGGCGAAACGAGCGGATAAATAGCACCGGACCCACTCCGATTCAACCAACAAGGAGCCACTACTGACGATGATGCGATTGACGTAGCCGATGACGTAGGGTACACGTTGATTCTGGTTAGCGGAGGCAAATTTAAGTTTCGTGAATTTTTTCTTTTTGAGAAATATGAATATTGATCCAAAGCTTAAGGATGGATCAAACACTTCACAAGCCAAAAACTCACAGAGAACGGAAAAGTTTTCTAAATTTTCCAGTAAATCTACCTTTTACAGACATAAAAAAAAATGTACACCAGTTGCTGAAAAAACAAATTATGTTTGTAAAGAAATAAATTGTAATTTTACAGCACTGAAGTCGGATGATTTTCGCAATCATTTACACACTATTCATGGCCCTTCCCGGCCGTCCAACTAGTTACTCTAAGTCCTCTGGACGAGTCGGACGGTCTGGGTCTTCAACACTATTCATGGCATTCGGACGGTCTGGGTCTCACCAACAACACTATTCATGACATGGAAGAAAAAATCTGATGTGGGCAACACATGACTTTCCTTATATAATATAATGAATTTACTACTTTTACAATAAAAAAATAGGTTTTTCTTATAGTAGATAATAATATTCTTTCCAAGATATTGAATTTTCGACAATTAGTCGTCATTTTCATTGATTTAGCGTTATTTTTATCCATTTTGCGGGATTTTCGTTAATTTGGCAGCATTTCAAAAAGTCGCCAAGTTGGTGACACTCCACCAAACTCGTCGCCAAAATCTCGCCAAGCGTTATGCACTAAGAAATAAGTTATTTTTTCAGCAGATAAATGACTATTGGCGTACAAATACAAAAGTATTACTCAAAGTATCTTTTTTCATGAATGGAACGAGCTAGATCCACGAGAATGACGTCACCCAATTTATCGCATGATATTACATATGAAAAGTGAACATGTTTCTCAATAGGAATGTTTTTTCAATTTTATATGACCTTTTGATAATTTTTTTAAAAAAATGTAAAATATCTCGAGAACGGTTCATGTTAGCGTTCTAAAATTTATGTCAATCGTTTTATAATGGAAACTTATATAAGAAATGTCTATTTGCGTAACTTTATTAGTGGCTTTGATTTTTTGACAATTTTTTCAAAATTTTATTCGAAAATTTAGAGGGGTTCTGAACATTCGATTGCGTATAAGAACAATAGGCTTCCAGTGTTTATGGATTGTGATTTTTGTACCAAATTTGGTTTTAATCGATCCATTCGTTCGTCAGTTATCGTCTCCACAGGCTCACTGACACACACACAGACATCACTTCAAAAATGTTCGATTCGTGATCAGGGATGCTTAAAACGTGCTCTCCCGTCGAAAACTCGAATTCGAATTTTCGACACCGTCACAATACTTTCCGTATACATTATGTATATAAGGAAAGTAATAAAACATGATAATTATTTTCAAAATTATTCAGGTATGTTCGCATTTTCATAACTTCTATTTCAATAAGTTTTATTTATTGGTGAATAAAATAAAATAGTTTCACATAAAAATACAAAGAATGGATGAAATGCATGAAATTTTAAAATGTTACCTATGTAAGATGAATACAAGATATAACATATTCTCATAGATTAGAAGATATACCCATGCATTTGTGGAAGATTTTCCGTACTACGTACTACAAGCTACAACAATTTTTGCCAAAATAAAACAATGACATAATAAATTGAAACTATCAATAAGCCCCAAAAATATCAATAATAATAATGACCGTAACTGATATAATCCAGTCAAAAATGCAATATCAATGAAATTTATTTCATACGTATACATATCTTTATTATTTAAATCGGAAAAGATTTAATAAAACTCTTCTGCTGCATAAACACATTGGATCCATTGCTAAGTGACATGACATAATTTTCTTCAAATAAATTGGTGGAAGAAATATAGTCTGCATAAAGCTATCTCTATGGAAGGTTCAATTGTTCGTTTTTAATTAATATCTTAATATTTAGACAACCCCTGGTCTTAGAAACTCGAAACATGTACTAAATTTTAAGTGGGGTTATTCGAATGTTACCCATAAAATTTCATTAAATTCGGTTCAGCCATTCTCCCGTGATAATGAGACAGACAGACAGATTTTCAATTTTCTTTATATAGATTATGCAATTGCTATGTCAAAAATATAAAATAATATAAATATGTACATAACTGTAAAGTCTTGTGTAAATACAAATTTTAGTACATTCCTACATAAGCTGATAATGATATGTAAGAAAATAACAAAAATACAAAATTGAGTAAAATTTTTGAGTGGATAACAATTTCTTCCTAGCTATTGACATATTTACATTTCTCAGCTGAAACATATCATTTATGAATGACTGATTCTGGATTAAAATTATCCAAATGTAGACTTTTAATAGATATAAAATGCAAGTTTACTCATTTTGCTTATTTTCAATCTATTTCTCTAAATCTATATAAATAAAATTGAAAATCTGTCTGTTTGTGTGTCTCCTCCTTATGGGAGAATTAACCGAATTTAAATGAAATTTTGTAGATAGCCTTAAATTTTCCTGATTTAAAATTTAGTCCATGTTTTGAGTTTCTAAGACCAGGGGTTGCCCAGATATTAATTAAAAACGAACAATTAAACCTTTCATATAGCATTAAGCAGATGATATTTTTTCCGCCAATTTGTTTGAAGAAAATTTTATCATGTCGTTTAGCAACAAATTTAAATCCAATTTGTTTATACGGCAGCTGATTTTTATCAAATCCTTTCCGATTTAAATAATAAAGATATATATATAAAATAAATTTCACCGATATTGCATTTTTGACTGGATTATATCAATTATGGTCTTCAGATTTAAACATTATTATTATTGATATTTTCAGTTTATTATGTCACTGTTTTATTTTTGCAAAAATTTTTGAAACTCATATATTGTACGTAGTACCGAGTAATCTTCTACAAATGCATGGGTATATTTTCTACTCAGTGGCTTATCCTGACTCTAAAAGGTGTGTGTGGGGGGGGGGGGGGGGGGGGCAACTGTTTAGCATTTGCTTATGCCAGGGTTATTTTAAATGAAAAATACGCATAACAATAAAAAGCCTTGAAAAGTAAGGGGGCCTGCCCTACCCCCTCAAGCATACGCTGCTGCTTCTACCCTATGAGAATATAAGCAGTACAAGTATATTAGCACATATTTTGGCATATATTGGAATCGATTACGACCTTTGAGGTTTTAAGATTACGGAATTATTAATATTTTCAATTTATTACGTCATCTGTTTTATTTTGGTAAAGATTTTAGAAACTCATAAGTTGTAGTATGGGTCCTATACAGTTTTAGCTCTTTTATTTTGCATATATTTATTCAACTTCATATATTTTGTAAATTTGTTTGCAACCAAGACCAGGACATTTTATTCTTCAGATCTGCTCGTGCAGATAATTTTGTGTAGCTAGAACAGATATTCTTTAACTTCTTTTTAGGAGTATTAAATTAAATATTTTAATAGAATATTTTGATTAACAATGTCATTTAGTATATATTAGGAATTTGCACATGATTGTGAATTTTAAATTGAACTTGACAACTTAAATGTTTCAAAGAATAATGTTTCATTTTTACAATCTAATTAATGCATGACTAATAAAAGAAGATTAATTTTGTGAGTTGCATAATATAAACAAAGCAAATAATGTTTAAATTGCATTTATGTAGAGCAATTTTTCAAATGGGGAAAATTGGTTAGGTGCCATTGACACATGGATCTCAAAATGACTGAATTATATCTATATATCACATCTAGCCATCAATTATAGAGTTTAATATTCTATGATATCCAATAATACGAAGGAGATTTAAATATATTTAAATCTCCTTGAATAATACTGAGATCGTCATTAAAACAAAATACTCCTTGCACAGGCGTAGTTCATTTTAAGCATCAACTATAACTTAGAATTTAATATTCTAAACTATCTGATAATACTAGTATACGATAGTAAATTTAACAGCTGAGTGATGATGAGTTCATATTATAAACTACCATCTCCGTGCACAGGCGCAGTTCTCTGAAGCTACTATTGGTCGTCGGTATTGACGTCGGGTGACGTCACATCATGACGTCGGAGTGGGTCCGGTGCTATTTGTCCGCTCGTATGGCGAAAGCCTGTTCGTGTGTTTCTCCGTCTAGTTCTCACAAGAAAAGACTCCTGTGAAGGAATATTGCACGTTCGCAACATTATGTTAGTGTATGTATCCGTGAGTGATATCTCACGAACAAAAGAAGCATTTCGAAAATAATTTGATACGACTGTTATAATCGCTGAATATTGGTTACAATCACTTGATTATAATCACTTATAATCACTTATAATCACATATAATTAATCACTTATAATCACTTATAATCACTTATAATTAATCACTTATAATCACTTATATTGATTTTAACCATGATCGAAACATTATTAAAATTATTAAATCACAATCCGTAAACGCTGGAAGCCTATTGTTTTGATATGCAATCGAATGTTCAAAACATCCCTAAATTTTCGAATGAAATTTTGAAAAAATCGTCAAAAAATCAAAATCGCTAATAAAGTTACACAAATAGACATTTCGTATATAATGTTTCATTAGAAAACGATTGACATAAATTTTAGAACGCTAACATGAACCGTTCTCGAGATATTACACATTTTTCAAAAAAATTATCAAAAAGTTATATAAAATAAAAATAAAAAAATTCCTATTGAGTAACATGTTAACTTTTCATATGTAATACCATGCGATAAATTGGGTGACATCATTCTCGTGGATCTAGCTCGTTCCATTCATGAAAAAAGATACTTTGAGTAATACTTTTGTATTTGTACGCCGATCGTCATTTATCTGCTGTAAGGATAACTTATTTCTCCGTCTATTAGCGAGATTTTGGCGACGAATTTGGCGGAATGTCGCCAACTTATCGAAATTAATTGTTGCCACATTAACAAAAATCTCGCCAAATTGGTAAAAATGCCGCTAAATCAATGAAAATGACGACTAATTGAAGAGAATTCAATATCTTGGAAAGAATATAAGTATCTACTATAAGAATAACATTTTTTTTAACTGTAAAAATAGTAAATTCATTGCATTATATAAGGAAAGTCATGTGTTGCCCACATCAGATTTTTTTTTATCTGAGAAGACAAGCATTCGAACACGTTATCAGGAAATAGTATGTTTCTTTTATTGTCAAAAATTAAACCAGAGTCGTTCCGAAAAATTGTTGTCAGTGGCATGATTAAATACTTCATAGATAATTCCTTCAAGCAAGGTTACATACTGTTTGTTCTCTTTCCAGTAATCGAAAATATTTTTACTTAGCGGAAGAAAACATCCTTCTAGGTAATTTCGCATTTATTCTTCTAAAGTATCCTTATATCTCATTCTAGAACCTGCTGTTGCCGGATATTCGAGGTATTTGAATTTCTTCAAATGATATTATATTCGAGACTTAGATTACGTGCTATTGCTAGTATCCGACTATTCGACTATTCGACGGTCGTCCTCGCCCATACCTATAAACGCTCATTTCATACGTAATTACTTTCCTTATATACATAATGTATAAGGAAAGTATTGTGACGGGGTCGAAAATTCGAATTCGAGTTTTCGACGGGAGAGCGCGTTTCAAGCATCCCTGATCACGAATCGAACATTTTTGAAGTAATGTGTGTGTGTGTGTGTGTGTGTCAGTGAGTCTGTGGAGACGATATCTCACGAACGAATTGAGCGATTCGAATGAAAATTGGTACAAAAATCACAATCCGTGAATACTGGAAGCCTATTTTTTAAAAACATAATCGAATGTTCAGAACACCCCTAAATTTTCGAGTGAAATTTTGAAAAAATCATTAAAAAATCAAAACCTTTAATGAAGTTACGCAAATAGACATTTCTTATGTAATTTTTCTTATGTAAACGATTGACATAAACTAGCATAAACCGTTCTTGAGATATTGCGCATTTTTCAAATAAAATTTTCAAAAAAATCCCATAAATTAAAAAAAAATTTAACTGTTAAGAAACCTGTTCACTTTCCATATGTAATATCATGCGATAAATTGGGTGACATCATTCTCGTGGATTTAATTCATTCCATTCATGAGAAAAGATACTTTGAGTAATACTTTTGTATTTGAACTCTAATAGTCATTTATCTGCTATAAGAATAACTTATTTCTCCGTCCATAACGTTTGGTGAGATTTTGACCACGAATTTGGCGGAATGTCGCCAACTTAGCAACTATTTTAAATGTTGTCAAATTAACGAAAATCTCGTCAAATGACAAAAAATGACGACTATTGAAGAAAGTTCATTATCTTGGAAAACATATAAGTATCTACTATAAGAATAACATTATTTTTAACTGTAAAAGTAGTGAATTCATTGCATTATATAAGGAAAGTCATGCGCTGCCCACATCTTTTTACATTAGAAACCGAATGAAACCAACTTAAGCATGCTCTCTTAGAGCGCATGGGCCGTTCTCGAAATATTGCAGGTTTTCTAAACAAATTTATCAAAAAAATTGCAAGAAATTACAATAGTAAATATCATCAAGTATGATCATTTTTCATATGCAATATTACGCAAAAAATCTGTTAACATCGTTCTTGTGGATCTATAGTTCATTCCATTCACAAGAGAAAGTAATTTTTTATTAGTTTTATATTTTGACGTTCGAGAATTCATAAATAGTCATTTATTAATTATTTCAAGCGATATTAACTGAATGTCAATTACATTTTAATGAGAAATTTGCATGTGACTATAAATAAGGCATTCTGGTTAGAGTGCCTTATTTATAGTCACAAATTTGTTGCTAAAAACGCCCAATTTCAATTTGCGTTGTTTTAATACAGTGCCAGAAACATTGTGCTGTGGATCTCGTACATCATAATTTCGCTGTGACAAAAAGTATAATCATTGCATTGTGTAGGTAAAGTCATGTGCTACCCACATCATATTTTTTATGCAGGATAGCATAATGTTTGTTGTAAGTCTACCTGAATTGAAACCCCTGCTATATATATCGTACAATCCTGGGAAAATTACAATTTCGGTATTATCCAAACATCAAACATCCACTGCATCTAACCTGCAAGGTTAAGTTGCTCGACCGACATTATAAAGAACTAATGTTGTAAAGACCTCGTTTGTCTCTCTATCCTCTTTAAATGCCATTGTAGAGGATTTACCTTAAATCTGTCCAAAATGGCTTAACTCTAACCTAAATTGACTTGATATCCAGGGGATATTTCTACCCAGGGCAATAACACACAGATGCACTGATTTAATCCAACTGCATGTATTGTGTACTTCACTTAATTTCTGCATCTGACTATTTAAAGAAACTAGAGACATGGACCGTAACCGGTATTGACCAAGCCCAGAATGAGACACAATTATATAATATAATACACTTTACGGGCTTGGTGATAAAAAGCTTACACCGTAGACAAGTTACAAAGCTTTTATGCTTACCCAAAACGCTTTTCTCCTGCCTCGCGCCGTGTTGCGATTAGCATAGGATACTAGACTGTTTTAGTCATAGTGGTATCCAGTTGGGTTCCATTTCAACTAGGCTGCCATCCAACTTTCGCACTCAGCCAATTCTGGCAATCCTCAATCAATCTCCAATCGAATCCTATCCTGCAATTAATCCCGTCCATCCATTTCATTAATTCCTTCCTGCCATGAATTTGCTAACTTACTCGCGATCCTAAACTTTATCCTATTCTACATCAGGATCGCAAAAAACGTTAAATAGCTCGATAATTGGTGTACTTAACCGAGCCAATCAGAATTGTTAAAGAAAACATAAATTATAATGGGAACTGGGGAAAACAATAATCGAAATGTTATTTATACCTCACAATCTTTCAGCTAGGAATTATCGAACCTCCAATATCTGGCTGTCCAGTGAGTTTATTTAAACTTGAAGAAACATTTTAAGAAACCTAAATTATATATAAACACGTATACAACAGATCCTTAAAAGTTTGATTCCAAATAAATCGAAAATACAGATATGTTCTTATTACTTTGGCTTTTGTATTTATTGTCCGGCTGTTTTACTGAAGTGGAAAAACTTCAGTAACTCGCATAAACCTCGTGAAATAGGCGGCCACTTAAGGTGACACTCATTCACCTAATTGTATTGTGCGGATGATTCTAATGCGTCAATGAAAACCAATTGAAATTGGAAGCATCAATGAAGTACATTGCTGTTTAAGGACATGACCGCATACCCTCCAATTATTATCTGCAAAAGAGAAACCATGCCATGCTGCGAAGTAACATGTCAGTGATTCGTCAATGAACACTCTTATTAAAATTTAACATATTTATTGGCATCATTGATTGCGTATTAGATTTTAACTTGTGCAATATCTTCATGCGTTTACAAAGTACAACTCAGTAACAATTCTAACATTCTAATTGAAACTTAATCAATTATCGGGAGAGGTTCTCTGGTGACAAGTGTAGTGTGATAACTATCGCTTTTTTAAATTATAGCAATTTTTAAATAAATTAAATTAATTATTTTTAAACTTCCTCATACATATTACTGCGAACAAATGGTGCAATACCTCAACCTCCAGTAGGCTGAGTCAGAGTTATCCTCTGTCTGAGGAATGTACATTTTATTGAAAATAATTCAAAAACCGCAGAAACTAGAAAGTTCAAATTTTACATGTCATTTTCTTGTGGTAGATTCTAATTCACGATATTATGAACCTTATAGGACCAGCCCATCTTAGGTTCGCCATATGTATGCACTCGTTTTTTAGGTTTAACTCGAAATCCTGAGCAACTAGATAATCCAACTTTAGTATGTAGTTGTCTTTAGCGGTAAATTTCAATTTATTGTATTTGAACCTTGTCGGACCAGCCCGTGTTGGGCCGCCATAGGAATGTACCCATTTAGGGGGAATAACTTGAGGACTGGAGAGGCTAGAAAATCAAATTTGCATTTTGGATGGCTTCCATATTTTCAAGTTACATGCATTTTAATACATTCATTTAAGACACATTTACGTCACGTACAAAGGATAAAAGGGGGCACTTTTAAAATCTATGTTTTTTTTATTGACGAATGCAAGTATATATCATCATTAAATAAACAATAGTTGTTGCTGGCAATGTTAAAGAGTTACGAGTTAAATCATTTAATAGCATTAAAGTAAGCTATTAAAAATCACAAAATCACAAAATGCATATTTTAACAGTTTATGCATAAAAAATGTAGATGAACACATTATTCTATTTATAAAGGTCAGTATGTAACATAATATTATTTCAAATGTTCTGCAAATCTCACAAATTAAATTATATATATATATATATATATATATATATATATATATATATATATACTGGGTGTCCCAAAAACATTGACCTCGGCTTTTATTCCTAAAATATTGATCTTAGACATATATAATAAATTACAAAGTTGCGTTAAAAATGGTACAGAATTTTATGAAATCGATAAAAATTTTCAGGGGATTAAATTTGAAGAAATATAAAATTTAAATTTATATACGGGCCCCATACAAAAACGTTTCCAATAAGTAAAATGTGCCCCATACACTAATAAGGTGATGTACAAAATTTCAGCATTTTATCATAAAAAGTCCCAGAGATATGTTTAAACAAATTTGGTGAGGGATTAATCACAAATTAAAATGTAAATGTTTACAGCAAGAGTGCAAATGGCGCAACGCACAAATGCATCATAGGCAAATAATATCTGCCTCTTATCTTTAAGGGTGAGCGTCAGTAAATCTTCTGCCCTATCCGCGCTTTGTTAACTTTCGCGGCACACATTTTTCGCCGAAATTCTGCTCAAACAGTTGCGAAATATTGTCTGAAAGATAAAATTCAATGCTTAGATTATATTAAAACTAAATTTAATACCCAATAAAACATAGAATGTATTTTTTATTTTAATCCAAAATATTTTTGGTGCTGCCATCTGTTGTAATTTAATTCATACCGATTATTTTTATTTTGAATGAGCATTTTTAAATATCTATTCCTTCTAATACAGTATTAAATACAACAACAGATCATAAATAATAATGCCACAATCACGGAAAAGGTAATTTCTCATTCCATAAATTTGATAAGGGGATCTGAATATACATTACGGAGGACTACAGTTTTGTCGTCAAGTTTCTTTGTCTTCAAGTTCAATTTCGTTTCCGCGATTGTGACATTATTATATATGATCTGCTGTATTTAATAGCGTATTAGAAGGAATAGGTATTTAAAAATGTTCAGTAAAAAATAAAAATAGTCGGTATGAATGAAATTACGGCAACAGATGGCAGCACCAAAAATATTTTGAATTAAAATAAAAAACATATTCCATGTTTTATTGGGTATTGATTTTAGTTTTACTATAATCTAATCATTGCATTTTATCTTTCAGAAAATATTTCGCAACTGTTTGAGCAGAATTTCGGCAAAAAATGTGTGCCGCGAAAGTTAACAAAGCGCGGATAGGGCAGAAGATCTACTGACGCTCACCCTTAATGGATCTTTGGCATGGCTAGAAACATTTTGAACAAGCTTTGTAATCTCTGTGTAAAGTTATTATTTCTACACTGTGTAGATACTTTTGTACCAATAAATAGCAAAATTATTATTTATTCATGTAATTATTGTTTTCTTTCTTAATTTGTGTATGATCCCTGAAGCGCGATCTGCCGACATGATTTTTCCCCTCTGAGAACCCATGTCGATGCATCGAAAAGTGGTTTAAGTCAGCATTTTGTTCTTGTCATATCTCTGGAACTTTTTATGATAAAATGCTGAAATTTTGTACATCACCTTATTAGAGTATGGGACACATTTTACTCACAGGAAATGTTTTTGTACTGGGGCCGTATAAAAATTTAAAATTTAAATTTTGTATTTCTTAAAATTTAATTCCCTTGATAATTTTAATCGATTTCATAAAATTCTGTACCTGTTTTTATATGTCTAAGATCAATATTAAAGAAATAAAAGACGAGGTCAATGTTTTTGGGACACCCTGTATATATATATATATATATATATATATATATATATATATATATATATATATATATATATATATATATATATATATCGCAACTCCCCCCGGCCGTATCTTCTGTTACTTTACTAGCATTATTACATAGTTACTCGTCCTATTTGGGAATTTATATATATATATATATATATATATATAGAGAGAGAGAGAGAGAGAGAGAGAGAGAGAGAGAAATAATTCCGATTCTATTTTTCGGGCAGAGATTATAATGTTCTACTAACTAAGCTGTGATGGGAGAGTACGTTAAAAATGCCATCGAAGAAGTTGAAATATTCACACATCAGTCATGATGAGTTAAATAAAATCTTGTACAAAAGATTATATTAACATAATGTTATAATGATAGCATTAAATTACTTATAAACATTTTTTTAAATACAATGGTAACTTGTATCTGTAACGTCCCTTTATTTTTTTGTAAGTTACTATAATCGCACTTCCATAACTCGTTCAATACATTTTCAAAGTAAATTTACTCACGCCTATGATTTTAATAGCAATCCAGCAAGGGATGGTCCTTTATTCTACGAATAAATAGCGTTTAGAAAACCTAACACAAAACTATATCTTAATAGAAGATTTGCTTAAAAAAGAGACTTTATATTATTTACGTTCCTAAAGTAACCAAAAGTGAAACGTATATTTGCTGAAACATCGCTGCTCAAATTAATTCTCGACTACTCCACGAAAACAGGCGGAGCTTAAACAAAAATATTCCCAGAATGCCTCAGGGCAATTGAAATAGAGAGAACTGGAATGATGCCATTCGAAAACTGACAAATTCTGGAGATTATTTGTTCGTGAAGGGGAATTATTTGGATTTTTCCCTATTTTGTGGATGGAAGATATCGCACAGAGGGAATTTAATAGCTTTTGAAATCCGAAGCATCTTTGAAATTCAAGTGGGGGTGTATTTTGTTTCTGTTTTGCGTTTCCATTAAAAATACTTTGATACTATGACGCCCTCTGCGAGAGCCAGTAATGTTATTATTCCCGAATAACTAAGTTTAACATTAAGCAGTGAGTTAAGGCTTAATTTTTGTATAAAAGAACGCACTTAATTTACATTGTTAAAATCAGTGGCGTCGCCAGAAACAAAATTATGGAGTTCCAACAGAAAAAAAATCTGATATAGGCAGCACATGATTTTCCCTGCAGACTTATATCCACATTCTCTTTATTTTAATTAAATTTAATTCACTTTTAATTCAATTTTCGTCCTCATTTGGTAACTGGGTTTATTTTCAAAGGTGGCGTAGAGAAAATATGAAAAAAACTAAAATATCTCGAGAACGGCTAGTCCCAGTGTAATGGGGTTGATCTTATTCTTTTCTTCGTTAAAATTTATGTATTAAACAAGCATTTAATGGATATATTTGAGCATACGTAGTTTTTTATTTTAAATATTGACGATTTTTGAGGGCCTTTTCGCAAAAAACGCATGGTTTCTTTTTTCCGAATCATACCAAAATCAAATCAGCACCAGGGTGACCCACAATCGACTTATCTACCAAAATTTTTATGAAATTTGATCAATTAATTTTATACATTTTGATCAATTAAATCTAATCAGAACCAGGGTAACATACATGTGACTTATCAACCGACTTTTGTAAAATTCGGTCCATTAGTTTATCAGCTAAAGTGGATACAGACTTTTGCGGTCCATTTCGCAAAAAGAAGACAGGTTCTTTTATCCCGAATCGTACCCAAAACTAATCAGCACCAGATTCGTCCACAAGTAACTTACCTACCAAAGTTTATGAAATTCGGTCAATTAGTTGTTTAGTTAGAGTGGATACAATATCTGCACAGACAGACACACAGACACACACACAGACGTCGCGCTAAAAATGGCTTTTTCGTATTCTAGAAGTCTCGAAACGTGAAGATCCGTCGAAAACTCGAGTTGCGATTTTCGGCATGATTCCAATACTTTCCCTATACATTACCATGTATTGCAGGGAAAGTAATATATAGTTCTCAATTCCCCAAATATCATTTCGCCGAGCTCTAGTCTACTTATGATAAATCTTTAATCACTTAAATTTTAATATAAATTAACAGGAATGTGACTCCACGCGACTTTCTCATACCAGAATCTCTTTTTAAGTAACTTGTGCTTTTTTCTGTTTCAAATTTTGCAAGAATATTTTTGAAAAATCAGTATTGTATATGCAAATGGTTACAATTATAGCGTGTTGCCCTTTCTCTTAAAAGGGTTGAAAAAATATTTCAATTGATGCCAAACTTGATAACGTACCCCGGGGAAGGAGGGTAGCTTGACCCCGGAAGGAGGCTAATAACGTCACAAACACTAAAATTGTATCACTGATTTTCACAATGATTGAAACTGTTAAGCGTCGTTATCATTGAGCCTATTATGCACGGTTATGTCAAATTTTATCCTATTCTGCCATGTTGAGAAAATACAAGGTAGGATCAAAAGGTTCGGAGACCGTGCTGATATCTCCAACCCTGAGTGGAGGAAAGGGGAACTATTTTACCTTAGCGTAAAGACACATATGACGCGAGGTGTAAAAGGGAAGAAGCAGGTCCGCAGTGCAGGGCTTTTCCAGACAATGCGTGTCAGTGAACTGTAGTCGTTCGCGTTCGTCGAAAACGGAAATGACGTTAGAACGGCATTTTCGTTTTCGACGAACCCGAACGACTACAGTTCACTGACAGGCATTGTCTGGAAAAAAACCTGCTTCTTCCTTTTCACATCTCGCGTCACATGTGCCTCTACGCCACGGTAAAATAGTTCCCCTCTCCTCCAATCAGGGTTGGAGATTCCAGCACGGTCTCCGAACTTTTTTATCCTACCTTGTATAAAATTTCAAAGTTTTCGCTCGAATTTAAAAAAAATTTCATCTAATTTTAAAGTTTTCGTTAAGGGTGAGCGTCAGTAAATTTTCTGCCCTATCCGCGCTTTGTTAACTTTCGCGGCACACATATTTCGCCGAAATTCTGCTCAAACAGTTGCGAAATATTTTCTTATAGATAAAATGCTGTGCTTAGATGATAGTAAAACTACATTTAATACCCAATAAAACATAGAATATATGTTTTATTTTAATTTAAAATATTTTTGGTGCTGCCATCTGTTGTCGTAATTTAATTCATACCGACTATTGTTATTTTTTAATGAACATTTTTAAATGTCTATTCCTTCAAATACGCTATTAAATACAACAACAGATCATATATAATGCCATAATCACATAAACGTAATTGAACTTGGACTTGAGGATAAAGGAACTTGAAGACAAAACTGCAGTCCTCAGTGATGTACATTCAGATCCCTTATCAAATGTATAGAATGATAAATTACCTTTCCGTGATTGTGGCATTATTATATATGATCTATTGTTGTATTTAACACTGTATTAGAAAGAATAGATATTTAAAAATGTTCAATAAAAAGTAAAAATAATCGGTATGAATGAAATAACGACAACAGATGGCAGCACCAAAAATATTTTGGATTAAAATAAAACATATATTCTATGTTTTTGGGGGCATTAAATTTAGTTTTAATATAATCTAAGCATTGCATTTTATCTTTCAGAAAATATTCCGCAACAGTTTGAGCAGAATTTCGGCGAAAAATGTGTGCCGCGAAAGTTAACAAAGCGCGGATAGGGCAGAAAATTTACTGACGCTCACCCTTAATAAAGCCAGATATAAAGTTTCATAAAAATCCTTAAATATTTGCAGCTATTGTGTACACAAGAAATCGACAACAGACAGACATATGGACAGACGGACGGGCATTACTCCAAAAATAATCAAAACGTATTCAGGAGGTCCTGGAACATGCATTGGCATCAAAATATCGAATTCTAACATTTATGTGAAAACAATGCTTTCTCTGTACTACTTTACATGAAAAATTAAAAATTTAATATTTTTTTAATTATAAAATTTAAAATCTTGTTAAAAAGTTCAAGACTATTTCTTTTTATACGTGTTACAGAAAGTTGATTTGTACTTCTAAGTGTGAAAAAACATGATAATGCTTTTTATAAGACAAGCGTACTTTACAGCTCATTAAACATTTATGGCTGGTTCTGCTATAAAAATGCATAGCAACATTTAGACTCATTTTAAGCCTTTATATATTAGTATACATCTACCATTTTACAGTAATTATGAATACTTCCGTATCCGTTCTCAAAATGATCACTCAATTAATATTTATATTTTTTTTGTCTCATTAGCAACAGAATTGCGAATGAGATGAAATGCGAATTATGTCATTGCGAATGCAAAAGAGTCTCATTAGCAACAGAAATGCGTGTTTAAAGTGCAAATTTATGCATTAAAACATGTTCTAGGGAATGTGTCTTGAACGATCAAAACCATTGTTGATCATTCAAAAAATCTGCTATATGTAGATAGATGCAAAAAACAGATACTTTTGGGACTGAAAATTAAAAGTAGTGTTCATTAGAGGTGTCCGCTATCCTGAAGTGTCCGTTAAAGACGTTTTATTAAAACCGATTTTTAAATGAACACTTCACATCAGTGTTTACTGAGGTACAATGTTATTATTACTTTCCCTGCAATACATGGTAATGGAATATAGGGAAAGTATCGGAATCATGTCGAAAATCGCAACTCGAGTTTTCGACGGATCTACACAATTCGAGACCTCTAGAATGCGAAAAAACTATTTTTAGCGTGACGTCTGTGTGTGTGTCTGTGTGTCTGTCTGTCTGTGTGTCTGTCTGTGCAGATTTTGTATCCACTCTAACTAAAAAACTAATGGACCGAATTTCATAAAATTTGGTAGGTATATCACTTGTGGACGAATCTGGTGCTGATTAGTTTTGGATACGATTCGGGATAAAAGAACCCGCCTTTTTTTTTTCGAAATGGCCCACAAAAGTTTGTATCCACTGTAGCTGAAAAACTAATGGACCGAATTTCACAAAATTCGGTAGATAAGTCACTTGGAGACAGCAGTGCGGACCTGGCCTACCTCTCGGTTTTACAGTATTAGTTCCGCACCCCTGAGGACTTACGGACCCACATGTTTAGCGTGATCGTGCTCCGCGTGAACACGGCGGCAGTTTTTTCTTTTTCCAGCGGAAGGAATCGAACCCGGGTCTACCGAGTGCAATTCCCGCGCGCTGACCATGAGCTACCGCGCCCATAGATAAGTCACTTGTGGGACATCCTGGTGCTGATTAGATTTTGGTACGATTCGAAAAAACATAACCTGCCTTTTTTTGCAAAATGGCCCACAAAAATCGCCAAAATCTAAAATAAAAAACTACATATGCTCAAATATATCCAGTAAATGCTTGTTTAATACGTAATTTTTAACGAAGAAAAGAATAAGCCCAACCCCATTACACTAGGACTAGCCGTTCTCGAGATATTTTAGTTTTTTCGTATTTTCTCTACGCCACCTTTGAAAATAAGTCGAGTTATCAAATAAGAACGAAAATTGAATTAAAAGTGAATAAAATTTAATTCAAATTAAGAGAACGTGAATATAAGTCTGCAGGGAAAGTCATGTGCTGCTCACATCAGATTTTTTTAATAGTATGGGTCTGATCCCCAAATATACCCGCTTGGCTACACCACTGGTTGGAATAAGTTATATTATATAACCAGCTATCTTATAGAATGAAATGTAGGATGCAAAGTTTTCTTGTTTAAAAAAGGAATTTAACAAACATACTGTCTTCGTATTATACTAGCAGCTCTCAGGTTGGACTGCATTGGATTATTTCACCAATCTTTTTATGCACAAGAGAGATTTTTTCACTATAGCCAACAGTTTAAAGTGAAATCCAAACTACGTACCTAGACGTACGTTCTCACCTTGAACCTAGGACTCAAGTTCAAGCTTCGGTAGATCTAATGTCAGAAAAGATTACCCTGTTGGAAATTAATTAGTCTATTAAAAATTGACTACACTAAAAGGGGTTGCGTGTGAATACGTGAATACCTTCTGCAAGTACTGCTCTCATCCTGCAAAAATTTGGCGCAAACTATTTTAAGATTTCGTAATTTTTTTGAAAGTAGGTTTTTATATTTTGTACTTGGTATGCGTTTTTTACCATCAAGTGAAGCTTCTGTGAGTGACACAAATCTATAAACATAATTTCGTGGAATAACTCGCTCCAGAAGTAGATAATTTATGGAATAATTTTTGACGCCAAACAATTTGCCAATTGTCATTTATTTTATGGAATATTGATTGTTTATTGAATTCTGACGTGGATTTTGCTATAGTTGTTTTTAATTGTTAATTATTAGTATTATTTAGAGTTAATTGTTAGTTTAATTGTTAAATTAGTATTCTACAAAGTATAAGTTATTTTGGTACTTCGAAATAGGTTTGTATCAATATGTTATCATCAAGAAAAGCACCCAATTTTAATATGCAACATTTTGCAATGGAACTTGGGCATTATTATTTAGCTACGAAAGACGCAAAGTGATTGCTTTATGTAGCGAAAATCGTGCACTGCCTACGTCGGATATTATTCTATTAAAATAGGAGATATTTGATTATAGGCTGACATTTCAGGTAGTTTTGGTTTATTTCTGACATATACGCATTACATTTGTTTAGAAAACGCCAAGTGTCTATTTTTTGCTCACAAATTTTATTTTCTTCATCATTTCACAGACTTGACAGCTAACATGAACTATGATCTTTACTGAAAATGCCGAGCATTTTTCCCTCAAGCCTGACGGCAAGAAGGCAAAACCTTCTCTTGTTTCCATTCCTTATTTTGGAAACGAAAAACAAATGCAATACTTCATGCACGAATCTAATGCAGTCTTGGACATTTTTTCCCAGACATTTTTTCCAGACTTTTTTCCCCATACAAAGTATTACAACTTCAAACTATCTGGTGAATAAAGATAGGACTAAAATAGGAGCATTTTGCGTGCGGTATCTAAACTTTAAAACACGTCTTCTGAAGGAATCAATTCATGCTGCATCACGAAATTTAAAATAAAAGTTCGGAGTTTCTCTCGTGGCGTTTTTCGAGTTTTAAAAAAATCTGATGTGGACAGCACATGGCTATCCCTATATAATGCAATGACTTTATTTCTTTCTCAGTGTAGAAATGATATATAAGATCTGTAATGCCAGAAATATGAAATATTAAAGAGTTGATATTAATAAGAAATGGTGGAGCAGGGTGAATGCGGGAGGGGGGTGAATATTCCCACGCTAAGCCCATTGGCGGAAACCGAGACGGTGCCCCGATGTCTGCATACCGAAAGAGAAAAGCACATAGACCGTCCAGCGGAAGGAAAGGAATAAATATGAGGTCAAGCTGGGTGTCAAGTCAGGTGGAGGCATTCAGTTGGTCAGCAGTTGAAGAGCAAGCGGAAGTTGGAGAGTGTGTGTGTGTGTGTCTCTGGGTTGGAAGAAGTTCGGGGGAGAGCTCATGTTCATCTGGTATTGCAAAGATGTAAATTGTGGCAAAGCCTCGATGCGCTTCTTCAAGGTATGAAAGACGAGAATCAGGTACAGTACAATTATAATTATATGAAAATGACTGTTTTTCAACATTTGTGTTAAAGAAAAACTAGTTAATTAGTCCCACCCCTTGATCCAACGAAAGGTATCAATTATCTGGCTCCAACACTCTCCAAACTACTTTGAGATGTATTCCAATATTATGATACTTATTTAATTTGTAATTTTAAGAGTGTAATATAATTGTTAGATAAAAAAATCTGATGTAGGCAAAACATGACTTTCCTTATATAATGCAATGAATTTACTACTTTTACAGTTAAAAAAATGTTATTCTTATAGTAGATACTTATATTCTTTCCAAAATATTGAATTTCCTTCAATTAGTCGTCATTTTCATTGATTTGGCGTAATTTTTATCCATTTGGCGAGATTTTTGTTAATTTGGCAACAATTAAAAATGTCGCTAAGTTGGCGACATTCCGCCAAATTTGTCGCCAAAATATCGCCAAGCGTTATGGACGGAGAAATAAGTTATTCTTACAGCAGATAAATGACTATTGGCATTCAAATACAAAAGTATTATTCAAAGTATCTTTTTTCATGAATGGAACGAGCTAGTTCCACGAAAATGATGTCACCCAATTTATCGCATGGTATTACATATGAATAGTGAACATGTTTCTCAATAGGAATTTTTTTTTTTTTTTTTATATGACTTTTTGATAATTTTTTTGAAAAATGTGCAATATCTCAAGAACGGTTCATGTTAGCGTTTTAAAATTTATGTCAATCGTTTTCTAATAAAAAATTATATCAGAAATATCTATTTGCGCAACTTTATTAGTGGTTTTGATTTTTTGACGATTTTTTCAAAATTTCCCTCGAAAAGTTAGGGGGCTTATTCCAAGCTTACGAGCGTATAATACAAGAAAGATCAAACATGCTTAAAGCATTGTTTATGAAACACTTTCCCACTTCAATGCAATTAAACATGTCTAAAATGCAATATATTCCTCGGTAATATTTTAAAACTTATCACAATACTACATTAATTTATTATATTTGAAAACTTTAACATTCATCGAAAAAAATGAACTTTATTCAAATGACGGCATTGAAATATAAATTGCCTGGTTTAAAGATCTCAAAAATGTGATACATTCCTCGGTTATAATTTTAGAATTATCATAATACTACGATAATTTATTATATTTGAAAACTTCATCGAAAACAACTAAAATTCATTCAAATGACGTCATAGAAAAAATAACATACCTGGCTCTCTCTATAAAAGCAGCATTTCATTCATAAATAATTTCCCATTCATGTCATTCATAACAATACTATAATAATTTATTTTATTTAAAAATTAAGACCATGGAGCTACAAGTAATTAAACTCTATGCGTAAAACTTCATCGAAAAAAATCGTCCTTCTCTTTGTAAAATCAATGAATATTTCATTCATATCAGTTATGCAGACTCCATGAACTAAATGATTTTGTGTTAAAGAAATACAGCAATTCCAATACAACTCATTTTACATATTTTGCTGTTTACAATTTACATAGGTGAAAAATAGGCTTCGTTGTAGAAATAATCAAATTTGGATGAGCATTTAAACTCAAATATATTGTAATTGCGTTGTTTCAGTATGTAGATGCACAGAATTTACGCAAAACTAAAGTGGTTTTAGGACGGATACAACACTCAATATGAATTAAAAAGAACTTTAAAAATCACGATTTTGAGACAAGTTATGTTGGAAAGTGTTATAAAAGTGGATGGATGCCATATATCATTTTGAAGTGGGTCACGTGATCGCTTCATATAAGAGGTGTTATTATTATTTTAATTTTTATTTATAAAACTACTGAATATATTTCGCTGAATTTTTTTTATACATTTTATGGAACAATTTGAATATTCCCTAAAATTTTCGAAGCAATTTTTGAATTTTAAATCCGCTTAAAAAATGTTTGAAAAATTAAGTCCCATAGGGCTCAATGTATTTCAGTTTTTCAACCCGGGTTCAATCCAAAACTAATTGGGTGATATTATTCATTTATATTCCCATAGGTCCTACAGACCGTCTGAACAACATACTAAAATTTCATTTTGATTAAGTCATTTTTACGGCAGTTATCGTGCTAATGGACAGACAGACAGACAGAATGAACAAAGTCATAAACACTTTTCAACTTTGTTGTAAAGTGTTAAAAAGCGAAGCCGATCCATGTATGCTATGGTGCGCAATGGAAGTGTCTTTCAAATTTCTATCTTTGTCTCCACAAATTATTTTTATTCACACCATGGAGTTTTTTTTAAATAGGTGCTCTTAGTCCCCTGGACGAGTCGGACGGTCTGGGTCTTCTACACCATGGAGTTTGGCCAAGAGTTTTACAAATCTGGAGAAGGCAAAGATCCGTTCCTTGAAAGAGGAAGAGGCAAAACTACTCAGTGAAATAATGCATTCTTGAATGTTCAATATGCGACCTCAATAAAAGTGTCGGAATACTTTTGAGAATATGGTGTGTATTGTGGCCACACAACTTGTAGAATTAGATCTATAATTTAACAACTTTAAAACTTTGTTACTGCATTCTTGTTTTTAGACCTTTCTTAGAGGATAATAGGATCGATACCGGAGACAATATAGATATTTAATCAGGTATAAAGCAATTCAGTATCTTAGAAATACAGCATGTCCTGACAATTCTAAATGCCATTTTTCGTTCTAAATCAAGTCCCCATTTTGGATTGATTTCATAACAACTCTTTGATTCAATTTCCGAGTTCCCCGCATTGTTCTAACCCGCATATGAGAATCAGTAGGTAATTGTACTGGTGATGTCATTGAAGTAGTGGCAGAAATCTTTAAGATCATTAACAGAAAGTCTTCCTTCTAACAGAGGTTCTCTTGTGTTATTTGATTATATTGTATACAAGGGGGAATCATGACGAGCATATCTGAATAATTTTTTAACACTTTACAACGAAGTTGAAAAGTGTTTATGACTTTGTTCATTCTGTCTGTCTGTCTGTCTGTCCGTTAGCACGATAACTGCCGTAAAAATAACTTAATCCAAATGAAATTTTAGTATGTTGTTCAGACGGTCTGTGGGACCTATGGGAATATAAATGAATAATATCACCCAATTAGTTTTGGATTGAACCCGGGTTGAAAAAATAAAATACATTGAACCCTATGGGACCTAATTTCTCAAACATTTTTAAGCGGATTTAAAATTCACAAATTGCTTCGAAAATTTTAGATAATATTCAAATTATCCCATAAAATATATAAAAAAATTCAGCAAAATATATTCAGTAGTTTTTTAAATAAAAATTAAAATAATAATTACACCTCTTATATGAATGGATCACGTGACCCATTTCAAAATGAAATATGGCATCCATCTTGTCTCAAAATCGTGATTTTTAAAGTTTTTTTTAATTCATATTGAGTGTTGTATCCGTCCTAAAACCGCTTTATTTTTGCTTAAATTCTGTTCATCTACATACTGAAACAACGCAATTACAATATATTTGAGTTTAAATGATCATCCAAATTTGATTATGTCTACAACGAAGCCTATTTTTCACTTATGTAAAATGTAAACAGCAAAATATGTAAAATGAGTTGTATAAGAATTGCTGTATTTCTTTAACGCAAAATTGTTTTGCTAATGGAGTCTGCATAGCTGATATGAATGAAATATTCATTGATTTTACAGAGAGAAGGACGATTTTTTTCGATGAAGTTTTAAGCATAGAGTTTAATTACTTGTAACTCCATGGTCTTAAGTTTTTAAATAAAATAAATGATTATAGTATTGTGATGAATGAAATCAATGGGAAAATGCTAATGAATGAAATGCTGCTTTTATAGAGAGAGCCAGGCGTGTTATATGTCGATGGCGTCATTTGAATATATTTCAGTTGTATTTGATGAATTTTTCAGATGTAATAAAATATTTTAGTATTATGATAATGTTAAAAACATTATCGAGAAACCAGGTGATTTATAT
Organism: Amaurobius ferox; assembly: GCA_951213105.1. Lineage (NCBI taxonomy): Eukaryota > Metazoa > Arthropoda > Arachnida > Araneae > Amaurobiidae > Amaurobius > Amaurobius ferox. The sequence continues at coordinate 35,060,759 of OX578148.1, forward strand.
TTAATTGACGTCATTTGAATGAAGTTCATTTTTTTCGATGAACTTTTAAGTTTTCAAATATAATAAATTAATGTAGCATTGTGATAATTTTTGAAATATTACCGAGGAATGTATCGCATTTTAGAGATGTTTAAATGAAATTGCATTGAAGTTGGAAAGTGTTTCATAATCAATGCTTTATGCATGATTGGTCTTTCTTGTTTTATTCTGGCTCTACGTATATGATGTCACGGGAATAGCAAAGGCGCGTATTTTATCCTTTGGCACTCTGAAGAGACTGAGAATATCTTTGGCCGTCACTGAGAAAGGTGTGCACACCGCAATTAAAACTCTCTACGCAGGTTGTTTACGTCTAAATATTACCACTTCAAATTTAACAAACAATTTTAATTGTAATAATGGGAAAACTTATTGTGCTTTAGCAATAACTCTCCTGGTCCGTGGAGTCATGAATGACGAAATGCCAAGATCACTGGCGTCAGGTTGACAACTTTTTGATTGCTTACCGAACTGATGACCTAACCTTATATTAAAAAATATATCCAGGATATGCCACTGGTGAATACATACAGTACACTGACAGATACACACGCATAGCTGCACAAACACACAAACCGACATACAGAAGGAGAGAGAGATCAAGCTAGACACAGTTAATTTCCAGATTTTAAGATATCTAAAACGTCTAAATCCATAAAAAGAATTGAATTCCAATTTTCAACCCCTCACCAAATTGCCCCGATAAAGTGATTAGAATTAAATTATTTCAACTCAGAACCTTCTGCAGAGGCATTTATTAGTCAAACATGCTAAATCAAGTTCTTTATTATTTATATCGAATAAATGGAATAAAATTGCCTGCCGTATAAACATATTTGATTTAATTTCGTGACTAATAAACACGGTATAATTTTCTCCGGAACCCAGTGGGGGAGGCATCCACAGGGACCGCACCCTCCTTCCCCTACCACCAACCTCTCGGAAGGACTTACGGACCCACATGTTTAACGTGATCGTACTCCGCATGAACACGGCGGCAGTTGTAGCAGCGTGCAAATCCAGCACGCAAACCACCGGGCTACCGCGCCCGAAATGTGCCAACAGCACGCGGTGTTCCCAGCAGGTGGTCACCCATTCAAGTACTAACCGCGCCCGATGCTGCTTGACTTCGGTGATCTACCGAGCTAAATTGTGAGCGAAGTTCATACCAGTGGAAGGACTGAAATTGACTACGTGTAAAGACTGAAATTCTCTACGTGGAAGGACTGAAATTGTCAGTTCCCACTGAAGTTCGCAAAATTGCGGCGCATAGCAAGTTTTCTTGCTGCTATTGTCGTTAACGGTTGCTCCATGCTGATGAGCGCATAATAATCGCGAAACCGGTCCATAGATACTTTTGTCTGCAATGGGAGTGTCTTCCTTAACGTATAGTACTGTTTTGAGTTCAATCTGCTTACGCCCTGAATTTGGTTCAATTTCGTACGTGATTAACATTTATTTTCTACTTTCCCGTGCGTCATTGTTATGTAGGGAAGACATTAAAAAACTAATATTTTTTTCAGTATTTTATTATTTTTTTTTCCTTTTTCGACGTAATTTACGTTTAAATCTACATAGCATTTAATAGTGGTTCAACACTAGAATTCGGAAAACATTTCATCTGGAAAAGCATAAAAAGGCAGAAACACAGCCATGATGTACGTAAATGATGTAGTGAAATATCGTGACATTTTGGAAGATGAAAATATTCCGCGAGACATAGGCGCCAACTTAAAAATTATTGGAGATTCCTAAAATTTGAAATTGAATGACCCATGCATTTTTTAAAGGATTTATGTCTAATTTAAATTTATTCAGTTAAATTATCTGGAACAATAAAACGTCTAAAATTCTAAAAAGAAGCAAATTATAGTTAAGTAAAGAAAAATATTTCTCTAAACAACCATTTATTTCATTTATTTTGTTTTTTGTAGACGCAACATTATTATATACATTATACAGATACTGTGTGAATTTGCAACTCAATTACATTTATGAAAGTAACAAAAAATATGTAAAATTTATATTTTAGGTCTTTTTACCAGTGTTCAAAATGCCAACAAATTTCTCTTTAAATCATTTCCGAGTTAAAATCTTGTATCCAGAATACAATAAATAGTCTGAGGGGTAAATTCCTATACACTCTTTATAGTCTTCCCGGTCGTCCATTTTGTTGCTCCAAGTCCTCTGGACGAGCCGGACGGCCTGGGGCTTTCACACTCTTTATAGTAAACAGGGAATGAATAATGAAAAGAATGAAAAAGAAACTCGAAAAATGGATAATGAATGAAAAAGAAACTCGAAGAATGGATAATGAATGAAAAAGAAACTCGAAAATTGGATAATGAATGAAAAAGAAACTCGAAGAATGGATATTGACAGGCAAAATTTATGCATATATGCGTACATTTTCCCCACTAAATACTCGCAAAAATATTAAGGATTTCAGAAACCCACAATAAAATTATTGGAGGTTCAAAAAGCGCTTCCATCCACGAAGTTGGTGCCTCTGCCGTGAGATGAAACTATGCGCGGAGTTTCAGCTTTCTAAGTGCTCTGGGAACCAAGAACGAGGCCGTGAAAGATGTTGAACAAAGGGGCAGAGTCCCCGTGATACCTATAAGAGATTGCAGAGTCCACTTCGACAATAAGAGCTTGCAATTTCGTCCCAGTAGCTCAACGGTAGAGCATCGGCTGGTCAGTTCGGAGATCCAGGTTTCGGTTCCCGATTGGGGCAATAAGGTTCTTTACAAAATATTGGCGAGTCTGCATCCAAAACATTTTTTTCTAATCCTCTGAAGGCTCTCTACGCAGTGGCGAATCATGAGAGAGTGTGGCCTCCCGGCGAACTTTTCCGAAGAGCCCCCTAAAAGCCAGTTTAGAAAAAAAAAAGTACTTAAAAATAAACACGTTGAATCTTGCTCTATAAAAATCTTGCTATGCTTTTTTTTTCATCCAATAAACATACTTGAAATATTTGCACCCGAAAGTTTGAACAGAAATTAAATAAAAATGAGAATAGTAGTAATATTTTATGAAAATATTGAACGATACAGGTTTTTAAATATTATACATTTTTTAATATTTATACATTTTTTATACATTTTTTATAATTACACATTAATTATTTATACATTTTTTAATATTTTTAAATATTATACGTTTTCTTGTTTTGCTGCATTAAAAGTATCAATAACATCAGTAAAATCTAAAGTTTCAACAAAGTCGTTCGTTCTCAATGTTAATAATCGACAGATGATTTAGCTTCTTTTCAGTCATTACGCTTCTTAAGTTGTTTTGATTAGTTTTAATTTAGAGAATGACATTTCCCCAGTAGCGTTGTAGATCGTCAAACACAGATAAGTACGAAGTGCTATTTCAACATTTGGAAACGCTTAAATTAAGTTTTCTCCACATAAATACGAATACAAACACTTTAAATCCACTTTTTTCTCACCACGGGAAATCAAAAATATTTTTTATATTTTAAGCAAAAAAAAAAATTTTTTTTTCTTAAAGATTTTTTAATTTTTTCTTACGGATTTTTTATTTTTCGTTAAAAATGAGGCCCCCCCCCCCCTCTGAATCGAGGCCCCAGGCATTCGCCAGTATATTAATTTGTCACTGTCTCTACGAACTCCCTGGGAGTTCATGAACCAGTGCTCTATAATGGAAAGTCAAAATAATAAAATGAAAAAATATATATACTTTGCGTTATTCACTGCTAACATATGAGGTGCTAAATATTTTCGAAAGTAAAATTCAAAAAGATAAGAATTTATGAAAATGACACTTTGCAAGAACGACAACAAAGGATTTATCTCTTTTGAAAAACACGCTTTCCAGGCGTCGTCGTTTCAATAAATATTCATGAAATTCTTAGCGTTTGAGAATATTAACGATATTGAACGTTGATACAAATGCAAATTTATCGTACCCCAACAATGAAAGTTCGCCTAACGATGCCAAAAATCGATAGGAGTGTAGCTGAACTTCAAATTCCACATGCGGGCAGGAGCAGTGAATGAGGCTGCATTAATTGACACATTTTATCCGATAAATGTTGTGAAATTGTCAGAAATGAGGTCTCAAATTTGGAACATAAAAGACATCTCACAAAGGTTGTTGAATATAAATCATTATATTTCGTTCCTTCCTTATGTATCCCTTTAAGTTTCCATTACAGTATTCTAAAGCTGCAAAAGCAGGGTATGTTAATGGGAACGCGAATGCATGTTATCGATTGAGAAAGTTTGCAGCGCCTCCAGTGGTGAATTGAAGAAGTTTGAATTTCTATCTCATAAACAAAGCAAGATATATATAGGTGAAAAACTTAAATTATAAAATTGTAGAGAGTTTTCTAGTGAGTATGGAAATGCATGCAGTTTGCGAGTCACGTGTACGCATGCGATAAAAAATGAGGTCAACGGAAAAGGATAATTACTGTATTGCATCAATTGTTTGCAGTTTTGATACAACATTTATTGCTTACTGCAAAGCGACTAATTCTAAATAAATCAAAATTGACTTACTTAGAATATTATTTTTGCACGCGCATTTCTCCCCATTTCCTTCAAAAGTACTTCAGTAATAAACGAGATATTTTATAATTATCACTTTTTGTTAATCTCGTTTTTAATTAACACTTTACAACAAAGTTGAAAAGTGTTTATGACTTTGTTCATTCTGTCTGTCTGTCTGTCCGTTAGCACGATAACTGCCGTAAAAGTGACTTTATCAAAATGAAATTTTAGTATGTTGTTCAGACGGTCTGTGGAACCTATGGGAATATAAATGAATAATATCACCCGATTAGTTTTGGATTGCACCCTGGTTGAAAAAATGAAATGCACTGAATCCTATGGGACCTAATTTTTCAAACATTTTTAAGCGGGTTTAAAATTCACATATTGCTTCGAAAGTTTTAGAAAATATTCAAATTATTCCATAAAATTTATAAAAAAAAATTCAGCAAAATATATTCAGTAGATTTTTAAATAAAAATTAAAATAATAATTACACCTTTTATATGAAAAGATCACGTGACCCACTTCAAAATAAAATATGGCATCCATCTTGTGCAAAAATCGTGCTTTTTAACTCATATTCAGTGTTGTATCCGTCCTAAAACCGCTGTATTTTTGCTTAAATTCTGTGCATCTACATATTGAAACAACGCAATTACAGAATATTTGAGTTTAAATGATCATCCAACTTTGATTATTTCTACAACGAAGCCTAATTTTCACTTATGGAGAATGTAAGTACCAAAAGATGTAGAATAAGTTGTATAAGAATTGCTGCATTTCTTTAACGCAAAATTATTTAGCTCATGGAGTCTGCAATATAGCTGATATGAATGAAATATCCATTGATTTTACACAGAGAAGAACGATTTTTTTATGAAGTTTTAAGCATAGAGTTTAATTACTTTTACTTCCATGGTCTTAAGTTTTTAAATAAAATAAATTATTATAGTATTGTGATGAATGAAATGAATGGGAAAACGTTTATGAATGAAATGCTGCTTTTATAAAGATAGTCGGGCGTGTTATATTTCGATGACGTCATTTGAATAAACTTCATTTGTTTTCTATGAAGTTTTCAAATATAATAAATTATTGTAGTATTATGATAATTTTAAAAATATTACCGAGGAATGTATCGCATTTTAGAGATGCTTAAATAAAATTGCATTTCAGTTGGAAAGTGTTTCATAATCAATGCTTTATGCATGATTGATCTTTCTTGTTACTTTTAACATAACTTCGCATACAAAATTAACTCAAAACATATTTGATTAACATAATTAATTAATGGTTAAATTTTAATTTCCCTGCAATACATGATACTGTATAAGGAAAGTATTGGAATCGCGTCTAAAATCGCAACTAAAGCTTACGGATCAACACGTTTTAAGTGCTCGAAAACCTGAAAAAAATATTTTTAGCGTGACGTCTGTGTGCCTGCAAGTATCGCCACTCTAGCTGGAAAATTAATTCACCAAATTTCACAAAATATGGCAGATAAGTCACTTGTGGGTTCTGTTAGTGTCAATTAGATTTTAGTATAATGCGAATAAAAAGAACCTGTCCTTTTCTGCGAAATGGCCCGCAAAAATCTATGTATCTATTGTAGCTGAAAAACTAATTGACGAAATTTTTAAAAATTTAGTAGATAAGTCATTAGTGGTTTATCCTGGTGCTAAATAGATTTTGGTACAATTCGCAAAACGGGGACCTAGCCTTTTTTTGCGAAATGGTCCGCAGAAGTCGTCAAAGTCTAAAATAAAAGACAACGTATGTTTAAATGTATTAATTAAATGCTTGTTACATACTTAAAATTTTTGACCACAAAAGACCAACCCCATAGCTCTAGATATCTTACCGTTCTCCAGATATTTTTTTTCGCATTTTTCCAGGTCGCCTTTTTGAACATACGTATAATCGCCAAATGTAAACGAAAATTGAATTAAAACAGTGAATCCAGTGTCATTTCAAATAATTATCCATGTTATTTTGCGCAAGTAAATTCAATTTATTGAATTGTGAAAGAATTAAAGAGAAAATAAAATTCAGTCTGTAGGGAAAGTCATGTGCTGCCCACATCAGATTTTTAAGACGCTGCAACAAAATATCTATATTGCGCGGGAAATTATTCATTTGCTTTTACGTATCTAAAATTAACAACTCAATTCTTAAAACATCCAAGAATAGATATTGGAAAACATCCCTGAAAGATCAAGATGAGGAAATAACTCATTTGTTCCATATTTATTTTGTGTTTTTTTTTATATTCTATTCTAAAGTGATTTGACTAAAGTAATCTAACTTCTCCCATTTGCCGTTAGAAGCTCTGCAAACTTTCTCAGTCGATAGCGCAAAGTCGCTTTCCTACTGGTAGACCATACTTTTGCAGGTCTGGAATAAATACTTCAATCGAAAATTAAAGGAATGCGCACAAGAACTTAAAAGGGAATCTTTTATGGCGGATCATATCTTAAATATAAAAATCTGATGTGGGCAGCACATGACTTTCCCTGCAGACTTATATTCACGTTCTCTTTATTTTAATTAAATTTATTTCACTTTTAATTCAATTTTCGCTCTCATTCAGTAACCGAACTTATTTTCAAAGGTGGCGTAGAGAAAATACGATAAACTAAAATATCTCGAGAACGGCTAGTCCTAATGTAATGGGGTTGGTCTTATTCTTCTCTTCGCTAAAAATTACGTATTAAACAAGCATTTAATGGATATATTTGAGCATACGTAGTTCTTTAGTTTAGATTTTGAAGATTTTTGCGGGCCATTTTGCAAAAAAAGGCAGGTTATTTTTTCCAAATCATACCAAAATCTAATCAGCAACAGAGTGACCCACAAATGCCTCATCTGCCGAATTTTGTGAAATTCAGTTCGGTAGTTTTTTAGTTAAAGTGGATACAAGCTTTTGCGGGCCATTTCGCAAAAAAATGCGGGTTCTTTTATTCCAAATCGTACCCAAAACTAATCAGCACCAGACTCGCCCACAAGTGACTTACCTACCAAATTTTGTGAAATTCGGTCGATTAGTTTTTTAGTTAGAGCGGATACAAAATCTGCACAGACAGACAGACAGACACACAGACGCACAGACAGACACACAGACACACAGACAGACACACAGACACACACACAGACGTCACGCTAAAAATGTTTTTTTCGTATTCTAGAGGTCTCGAAACGCGTAGATCCGTCGAAAACTCGAATTGCGATTTTCGGCATGATTCCAATACTTTCCCTATACATTACCATGTATTGCAGGGAAAGTAAAAATGGTATTTCATTATTTAAAATTATTAACTTTTCATTATATTGTGTAAAGAAATCAAATGAGACCTGTACATATTGTTCAATAGAATTTGTTAAAAATCGCAAATATCTGTCTTATATCAAAGTATATGGTATTTAATAATCAAATTAAATGCTTGCGTCTCTCCCATGAATAAGTATAGCTGGCCGCTATCATGCTGGGTGAGTTGAACGACAAAATTAAAACAAACATTAGCAAATTATAAATTTTAATCGTAGTTTCTGTTTTCTTATCATCATTTTACATATTAATTTTATTGTATGTTATGCCAAATTGTGTTTAGTCGCCTGTGTCTAAATGTGTTGTTGTTGAAACCCAGACCGTCCGACCTACCAGAAAGGTGTAAGGTAACTGTTTGGACGGTCGGGAAGTGCCACCCAATTTAGACCGGAACCCAGTGGGGGAGGCATCCACAGGGACCGTACCCTCCTTCCCTTACCACCAACCTCTCGGAAGGATGTCTGAATGTGTGTTGTATTTTTTGTGTTTCTGTCTCTATTCCACAAGACATGCGAAGAGTTTTAAAAAAACGAACGGGGCTTGTTGCCTAGATACAAATGGAGTTAGTTAATTGCGTTATAATAAAAAAAAATATCATGTAATTCAGAACACGTTGTTTCAGTACAGAACGCGCTCGAACATTTAAGGCACATTTCAACAATAAGGCTAAAGAAAATATACTAGAAATACGGAGAAAAATTGTTTTAATGCAATTTTAACCGATTCGCTAATAAAGCAAGCATTGTAAGAAGACAAATATAATACTAAAACAAGAAAGCTGGCCGAGAAGCAAAAAGAGGCTTGTAAAAAGGGAAACAACAAAGGTCACAGACACCTCTTCCAAGGTGAAACATTAATAACAACTACTTCCCAATTCTATAGAAACATTTCATCCCTCTGAATAATAGACCTACTGACATGATGCACGACGAGCTATGCGATTTTAGCTTTAGTGCCTACTGGGTGAAGTTCTATAAGGTGTTCCAGATGAGCTTATATGAGATATGTAATACCAAGTTCAATTTGGTTTATCATGTATGACTCAATTTTGACTCCGATTTTGATTTGAGCGTGCAGTTTCATCATGCTTTTCAAATACGCAGACGATTTTCTTTAAATAAGAGAAAGTTATCCATGGAGGTATAAATAAGAAGTTAAAACTTCATATTAAGGAAACGACAATATCGTTTGAGACAATAATTCAGGGGGCGCTTGGATAAGTAGTCCTGCATTGTATGTATTTCTATGGCGAAAGACCTAAAATAATTATTTAAGCTGTCAATTTGGTAAAAATAAATAATAAGCGCGATGCAAAGTAGAACTGAAATAATAAAAAATATTCCTATGTATTCAAAATTGTCTTACTTTTCAATTTATTTTTATCTCCCTATTTTCTGTACTCTATCCTACAACTATAAAACTACAATGGTTAATTATGCTCGTAATTTGGGAGACCTTAATTTAAAAATAATCAAAAATACATATAGTAACTACTACCACCTTTCTAACGTGTCAACTAATAATAGCGACTACTTTACTACCTCTAGCAACTAGTAGCGTAACGTGATATTTTTAACTGGGGAGGCTGAGCAATTGGCGGTTCAACTTGGGAAAGGTTTTTGTATTACACGTGAAATTTATATTGGAATTCGCACTTTCAATAAATTTTATTTCCTTATTGAGTAAAATGAAATAATTTAACATAAAAATGCTAAAAGTGAATGAAATACGGGTACCTATATAAGATAAATAGATGCAAAATTTAACATTTTAAATGTTTCCTTATTTCTAAATTAGTAGAATTTTTACAACCATTTTATTAACACTTTACAACATAGTTGAAAAGTGTTCATGACTTTGTGCATTCTGTCTGTCTGTCTGTCTGTCCGTTAGCATGATAACTGCCGTAAAAATGACTTTATCAAAATGAAATTTTAATATGTTGTTCAGACGGTCTGTGGAACCTATGGGAAAATAAATGAATAATATCACCCAATTAGTTTTGGATTAAACCCGGGTTGAAAACATGAAATACGCTAAACCCTATGGGACCTAATTTTTCAAACATTTTTAAGCGAATTTAAAATTCACAAATTGCTTCAAAAGTTTTAGGAAATATTCAAATTATCCCATAAAATAAATAAAAAAAATTTCTGCAAAATATATTCAGTAGTTTTTTAAATAAAAATTAAAATAATAATTACCCCCTTTATATAAAAAGATCACATGACCCACTTCAAAATAAAATATGGCATCCATCTTGTGTCAAAATCGTGATTTTTAACGTTCTTTTTAATTCATATTTAGTGTTTAATCCGTCCTAAAACAGCTTTAATTTTGCTTAAATTCTATACATCTACATACTGAAACAACGCAATTACAATATATTTGAGTTTAAATGATCATCAAACTTTGAGTATTTCTACAACGAAGCCTAATTTTGACTTATGTGGAATGTAAACACAAAAGATGTAAAATGAGTATTATAGGAATTGCTGCATTTCTTTAACGCAAAATGATTTAGCTCATGGAGTCTGTAATGTGGTTGATATGAATGAAACATTCATTGATTTTACAGAGAAGTATGCGTTCTTTTTTTGAAGTTTTAAGCATAGAGTTAAATTACTTGTACCTCCTTGGTTTAAAGTTCTTAAATAAAATAAATTATTATAGTATTGTGATGAATGAAAGGAACGGAAAAAAGTTTATGAATAAAATGCTGCTTTTATATTGGCAGCCAGGCAATTTATATGTCGATGAATAAAGTTCATTTTTTTACGATGAAGTTTTCAAATATAATGAATTATTGTAGTATTGTAAAAATTTTAAAAATATTACCGAGGAATGTATCGCATTTCAAAGATGTTTAAATAAAATTGCCTTGAAGTTGGAAAGTGTTTCATAATCAATGCTTTATGCATGATTGATCTTTCTTGTTAAATATGAAGTCGTGATCGCTCATAGGAGGATCTCGACTCTTTCCTGAATATTTAAGATAACAAAGACGAGCATCAAGCTAGACGATGTTGTATATTTGATTGAGTTTACATCCCCCCCACACACACACCACACACACACACACACACACACACACACACCGAAAACGTTCTACGGGCGCCTATGTATGAAAGAATGCACTGAAATTGATCAGAAATCTGGAACATAAACTTAGTTGAAAATTACTGTAGTCAACAATGTCCTTTAACAATATTGTATATTAGTTATTTACAAATACTGTACTATGAAAACTTAAAAATATCTTATAATTTTAATATGCTAAGATCCGCTAAATATTATCATCCACTTTTATCTAACTGAGACTCTCGTGTAACATGGAATTTTTAAAGGGAAATCAGATTTATTCTTTCTAAAACTCTCAAATACTCAAAAGGATCCTTCGCCATATTGATACCGATATAAAGAGCTTTGAAAACTACTTAAGTTTAATAGTAGTCATTATTAGGATATTTCTTCGTCTTGATGTTGTTTAAATTTAGGTAAATGCTGGGTTGTTCGTGAAAAGTGATTCAAATTCTTTAGTATTACAAGTAGTGATTAAGTATTTTCTGCGAATATTAATTAATAGAATCGTTTGACCCAAAATGGAGGATCCATTAGCCTTTCCCGAGATGAAAAGTATCCAATCATTGACTGTTTACAAACGATTGAAAATGAAAGAAGCAATAGCCACGCCTTTCTATAAGATAGCTTCCACGTTAGTTATTCAGCGAGAGGAGTTTAACAATTGAGTGGTTCTAATACCACGCTTCTTCTTATAGACCACGAAGGTTGGATGATTTCAGCTTCTAAAACATTAAAATATGCGTTTTAATGAGAAAAATACTTTAAGACGTGTCACTTGAATTAATTTCTGTGACACGTTCAAGTAAAAGGTAACAATTTTATAAATAATGCATATATATTTGCAAAGTTGTTTTAAAAATTATAATAAATAAAAGTATGTTTAAAAATAATTCTTTAAACTAGATTTTAGACAGGGAAGGCTCAGATTTTTAGCCTCAATGGACGCTACGCCACTGCTGGCTGTAATTCTCAATTCCTGGATACAATTCCTGGATATAATTCTCAAAGCATTGTGGCATTTTCAAGAGTTTCATCCATAGGAGTTTTATCTACTTCTTTCTAACTCCATGGTTATATCATATTGCCTAGCAACGGAACTCAATCACATATGTTTATATGGCAGGCGATTTTTATTTAATTTATACGATTTAAACTATAAAGGAATTGATAAACAAGAAAGTTCAATCATGCATAAAGCATTGATTATGAAACACTTTCAACTTCAATTCAATTTTATTTAAACATCTCTAAAATGCGATACATTCCTCGGTAATATTTTTAAAATTATCACAATACTACATTAATGCATTATATTTGAAAACTTAAAACTTCATCAAAAAAAAAATGAACTTCATTCAAATGACGGCATTGAAATATAAATTGCCTGGTTTAAACATCTCTAAAATGTGATACATTCCTCGGTAATATTTTTAAAATTATCATAATGCTACAATAATTTATTATATTTGAAAACTTAATCGAAAACAAATGAACTTTTTCAAATGACGTCATCGAAATATAAATCGGCTCACTCTTTAAATAAAAACAGCATTCGATTCATAAACATTTTTCCATTCATTTCATCCATCACAATACAATAATAATTAATTTTATCTAAAACTTAAAACCATGGAGATACAAGTAATTTAACTCTATGCCCAAAACTTCATCAAAAAATCGTTTGCTTCTCTATAAAATCAATGACGGTTTTAATCATATCAGCTACATTGCAGACTCTATGGGCTAAATAATTTTGCGTTAAAGAAATGCAGCAATACTTATGCAACTCATTCTGCATCTTTTGGTATTTACATCCTCCATAAGTGAAAAGTAGGCTTCGTTGTAGAAATAATCAAAGTTGGATGACCATTTAAACTCAACTACATTATAATTGCGTTGTTTCAGGATGTAGATGCACAGAATTTATGCAAAAATAAAGCGGTTTTAGGGCCGATACAACACTAAATATGAGTTAAAAAGAACTTTAAAAATCATGATTTTGACACAAGATAGATGCCATATTTTATTTTGAAGTGGGTCAAGTGATTTCCTCATATAATGATCACTTGATCTCTTCATATAAAAGGATGTAATTATTATTTTAATTTTTATTTTAAAAACTACTGAATATATTTTGCTGATTTTTTTAATATATATTTTATAGGATAATTTGAATATTTCCTTAAACTTTCGAAGCAATTTGTGAATTTTAAATCCGCTTAACAAATGTTTGAAAAATTAGGTCTGATAGGGTTTAATGTATTTCATTTTTTCAACTCGGGTTCAATCCAAAACTAATTAGGTGATATCATTCATTTATATTTCCATAGGTCCCACAGACCATCTGAATAACATACTAAAATTCCATTTTGATAAAGTCATTTTTACGGCAGTTATCGTGCTAACGGACAGACAGACAGAATGAACAAAGTCATAAACACTTTTCAGCTTTGTTGTAAAGTGTTAAAAATGAATTTCATGAGGGAACTGTAGACACGGTAATTATTGATATTTTTAACTTTTAAATCCATCTGTTTTATTTGTGCAAAATATTTTTAAATTCCTATAATTCCAAATGTGTTTAAATAATTTTTTAATAGAATAAAAAATAGTACGAGAAAAGCGTTTGCTACCATTGTTTTGGCGTATGTTGATAAAACTTCATATTTTAGAAAATTAGTTTACAAACGGAACCACTACATTTGTACTTTTGTAAATTGTACTTACTTTTATAAATTGTATTTATGCAAATTTTGTCGCTATATCTGGTCTATATATGAACGATCCAAACTTTATTTCCGTGTAGCCACTGATGAAGAGCGTACTTATTCTCGAAAGCGCTAAGGCCTTTTTTTTTTAAACTTTTGTACGTCTTATAGGAAGTGAAATAAAGACCTTTTGTTGTGGATGTGTGCTTAATTTTGCTATTTTAACATCTGATGTGATGCCAAATTATTTATACCATATTAATGCTTTTAGAATTACCGTTTCGTTCACTCTTCTATTCCCCCTTTCTCTTTCTCTCTACAAAACCAAACCTTTTCACTTTCACCGCGAAAATCCCGAACAATGCCGGTTATATCTGCAGGCATTTCATGCATTTCTAATATAACAAACAACAAAGCCTTTATTTCTTTTTAAAATTCACTTTTATGACGTTATTTCAATAGATTATACTGAGAATCATTACGCTTGAATACATTACCTATTTCAAAATGATTCCACTGCAAATCTGACACTAAAATGTGAATTTAATGAGCACCAAACAGTGAACATTCTCTAACGATGTCACAAATAATGCATCGATGTAGGATAGCAGTTAGACTTTAAATTGCGAGACCAGTAATAGCGGCTGCGTTAATTGGCACATTTCATGAGATAACTGTCGGAAAATTGTCAGAAATGAAATCTCAAATTTCACACTTAAAAGGCAGTTCGTGAAAATTGTGGAATATGAATCATCATATTACCACAGATACCGAATCTTGAAGTTGCTTATTAATTGAAGTAGTTTAGCTTAAAATTATTATTTTCAAAGTGTTGATAATGTGTACAATACATTTCGGAAATTCTAGTTATGTATGCAAATGATACCATATACAAGTTTCTCACAACAAATCTTAAGCATCCTAATCTATACGTATATAAACAAGAAAGATAAATCATGTTTAAAGCAGTGATTATAAAACACTTTCCAACTGAAATGCAATTTTATTTAAATGTCTTTAAAATTCAATACATTCGGCGGTGATATTTTTCAAATTATCAAAAAACTACAATAATTTATTTTACTTGGAAACTTAAACCTTCATCAAGAAAGGCATTACTATAAAATCATCTGCTTCTCTGTGTAAAATCAATGAATATTTCAATCATATCACTTATATTCCAGACTCCAGAGCTAGCTAAATAATTTTGCGTTAAAAAATTAAATAATTCTGATACAACTCCTCTTACAATCGCTTGATGTGTTTACATTCTGCATTCCTTAAAATTAGGCTTCGTTGTAGAAATAATCATAAGTTTAATAATAATAATAATAAGTTTAGTGATCATTTAAAATCAAAAATATTGTAATTACATAAACACAGAATTTAGATGCACATATAAAATGCAAAAATAAAGCGGTTTTAGGGCGGATGCAACACTAAATATAAATTTAAACGGTCTGAAAAAAAATCAAAATTTTCACTATGAAAAAAAAAATCATATTTAATTTTGCAATGAGTCACATGATCTATCTCTTCATATAATATGTCTTGAAGACCCAGACCGTCCGACTCATCCAGAGGACATGAGCAACCAATTCATATATTATGTGTTGAAGACACCCAGACCTCACGACCAACCCTAGGGTTTACGGTAGCATTATGTGAGGCCGGCATATAATATGTGTGTAATTATCACTTCAATTTTCATTTTAAAAAATATATATTGTATAGTAATATATTGGTATAAAATAGCACAAAATATATATATTAGTACAAAATACATTAGTATAAAATATATATATTAGTACAAAATACATTAATATAAAACTTAATATATTTCGATGAAATTTTTTTATACATCTTACATAATAATTTTAATATTTCCTAAAATTTTCAAAGCAATTTGTGAATTTTTAACTCGGTTTAAAAAATGTTTGAAAAATTCGGTCCCATAGGGTTAAATGTATTTCATTTTTTCAACCCGGGTTAAATCCGAAACTAATTGGGTGATATTATTCTTTTTTCATTCCCATATGTCCCACAAACCGTATTAACAACATACTAAAGTCTCATTTTAATAAAGTCATTTTTATGGCAGTTATCCTGTGAACGGACAGACAGACAGACAGAATGCACAAAGTCATAAACACTTTGGAAAGTGTTAAAAGCTCACAATTAAACCTTCCATAGAGATAGCATTATACAGACGATATTTTTTCCGCCAATTTATTTGAAGAAAATTATATCATATCGCTTAGCAACAATTTAAATCCAATTTGTTTATGCATCAAACGATTTTTATTAAATCTTTTCCAATTTAAATAATAAAGAATTGTATATAAAATAATGTTATCCAAATTGCATTTTTAACTTATTTTATATCCATTACGAGGATCATTGGTATTTTCAATTTATTAAGTCATCTGTTTTATTTTAACAAAGATTTTTGAAACTCATATCTTGTAGTACGGATAATCTTCTACTAACACACGGGTATATTTTCTAATCTCCGAGAACATAAGTAGTAAAGGTATATATCTTTCCATACAATTTTAGCGCTTACGTTTTGGAATATAATGATTCCATTTCATATTTTCTCTAAATTTGTTTACAAATGGGATCAGGATATTTCACTCTTCAGAGCTGCCTGTGTAGATAATTTTATATAGCGATAACACTGGTTCTTAAACTGTTTTCAGGATTATTAAATAATTTAATAGAATGTTTTGAATAACTATGTGCTATAGGAATTTGCAAATGAATGTGAATTTTAAGCTTCTTTATAATGTATAGTCCGTACGAAGAACGGGTTTACTGCTAGTAACTTTATGCCATAATTATCTGTGAGTGTGACCAGCCGCTAGATCTATATATAGTAAAGTGACCATGCAAAATCGAGAAGAAGTAATTTACTTACTCGATTATTTACATAGCCCTTAGCGGATAATTTAAAAAATTAGGATAACGAACTCGATAGCAAAGCGATATAGACAAAACAAGAAAAATCAATCATACATAAAACATTGACTATGAAACGCTTTCCAATTGAAATGCAACTGAAACTTGTTTACATTCTACATCCATTAAAATTAGACTTCGTTGTATTAGAAATAATCAAAGTTCGATGATCATTTAAACTCAAAAATAATATTGTAATTGCGTCGGCGCAAAATTTAGATGCACCAAAAATACGCAAAGATAAAGCGGTTTTAGAACGGATGCAACTATAAATATAAATTTTAAAGAACTTTAAAAATTACGATTTTTACTCTGGGAAAAAAAGATGGATGCTATATTTTATTTCGAAGTGGGTCACGCCATCTCGTCATATTAAATGGGAATAATTATTATTTTAATTTTCATTTAAAAAAACTACCGAACATATTTTGCTGAAACTTTTTTATATATTTTATGGGATAATTTGGACATTTCCTAAAATTTTCGAAGCAATTTCTAGATTCTAACTTCACTTAAAAAATGTTAGAAGAATTAAGTCCCGTAGGGTTCAATGTATTTCATTTCTTCAACCCGGGTTCATTCCAAAACTAATTGGGTGGTATTATTTATTCATTTGCACATTCCCATTTGTCCCACAGACCGTCCCAACAACATACTAAAATTTCATTTTAGTAAAGTCATTTTTACGGCAGCTATCGTGCGAACGGACAGACAGACAGACAGACAGACAGACAGACAGAATGAACAAAGTCATAAACACTTTTCAACTATGTGGTAAAGTGTTAAGAAAAAAAGCAGCTTGCAAAATTGTAGACCATTATATAATAAGTAGGAATTGAAACTAAAACTGTTATAGAATACACGTATTTGATACAATAGGGTCATTGATGAATGACTGTCTTACTCGGGAATGCTAAAAAATACGTGCACAGAAAATTAATGTACAGCCTGTTTAAAATTCTCTCCCTCAGCAGCAATACATATTTGAATTCGAGAAAGAATATGACAAGCATTGCAGGTATCAACTTTTTAACAGTTATTTATTGCCTGCCATATAGCCGTTTCGTGCATTCCTGATGTCGATTCCTACTCATTAGATAATCCTCTACAACTTTGTAATTGGTATTTTTCTTCTATCTCTTTTTGTTTCTGAGTTCGATATCCTCACTTTTTAAATTCTCCACTAGGGGCACTGTAATCCCTTTTATTCGATCGGGCATGTTCACTTTACTACAGATAGGCCGAACATATATAATCCAGGATCGTTTCTTACACAGTTATTGGTATACTTAAGGACTTAACTTAGCAACCTAATATTAATATAATTCAGTCATTAGCTGTCTAATATAATTTTCTTACACAGTTGTTGACATACTAAAGAACTTAACTTAAGATTCTAATGTTAATAAAATTCAGTCTTTAGCTATTTAATATTATTTCTTACACAGTTATTGGTATACTTAAGGACTTAACTATAGGAACCTAATATTAATAGAATTCAATCATTATGCTATCTAATGCAATTCATTTTAACATTTTACAACATAGTTGAAAAGTGTTTATGGCTTTGATCATTCGGCCTGTCTGTCTGTCTGTCCGTTCGCACAATAACTGCCATAAAAATGAAATTTTTGTATGTTGTTCAGACAGTTTGTGGGACATATGGGAATATAAATGAATAATATCACACAGTTAGTTATTGATTGAACCCGGGTTGAAAACATGAAATACATTAAACCCTATGGGACTTAATTTTTCAAACATTTTTAAGCAAATTTAAAATTGACAAATTGCTTCGAAAGTTCTAGGAAATATTCAAATTATCCCATAAATCATATAAAAGAAACTGATGTAGGCAGCACATGACTTTCCTTATATAATGCAATGAATTTACTCTACTTTTATAGTATAAAAAAATATAGATTATTTTTAGGGTAGATATTTATATTCTTTCCAAGATATTGAATTTTCGTCAATGAGTTGTCATTTTCATTGATTAGTCATTTATCTATTTGGCGAGTTTTTGTTAATTTAGCAACATTTAATAAGTCGACAAGTTGGCGACATTCCACCAAATACGTCGCCAAAATCTCGCCAAACGTTATGAACCGAGAAATAAGTTATTCCTACAACAGATAAATGACTATTGGCGTTCAAATGCTAAAGTATTACTGTTGGATTGCTTTAGAATTTATGTAATTTGGGGGTTTGAAATTTACTTTTATTTATTTTTCCCTGGCTCAATATTCTCAATTTGGTAATATTTAAATAATATTTATTGGCTTTTTCATTTCTTCGTTAATTAGAATATTTTTAATCTTCTAAATTAATTTTCTTTATAATATTCTTAATTAAAAATGTTCCATTCTTTAAATTAATATTACTTTTGTAAATTTATAAAAATGATCATTTACTTGATTCCCCTTAAAAATCCCTTTAATTTGATATCTCATTTTCCCATTTTTGTTAGAAATTCCGTTCGTTCTATAATTTCCCGTTATTTCCATGTTCAGTGAGTTTCAAAAATTTTCAGTTGCGGCCATCTTGAAATCTTGGTTTTGCGGGCTTTTTACCGCGATTGACGCGACGCCTAAGCGCTTTTCGCGCCTCTTTGGAATTCGTGAATTATTTTAATTGGTTCGCATGTTTCCAGATCGTCTGCTATCGAAGTTTTGAGTTTTAATTTTGGCAATTCCAACTTCGGTAAGCGGATTTTAATTGCTGCCGTTTGTCTAAACTTCTCTCTTTTTCCGCACGTATATATACGCTCGCGGAATATTTCAGTTTCAGTTTTTTGTTGAAATCCTTCGATTTTGTTTGAGCGAGAAGGGCATCGTTTTACTTTTCGAATGGAACTTATGTTCCACACGATATTTTCTGTGGAACATTGAGTTCCTCGCGATGTTTTTTTTTTTTCGTTTGTCTCTTTTGAAATGAAAGTTTTATTTATTTTTATCACCTATTTTTCGATGTGACTCCCGGAAAAATGAGTTTTTAAGATTTATTACGAGTGCTACAAGAAAGAAGCGTCTGACGATGACGGCTGGTTTAAGAAGATCCTGGCGTTCCAGTAGTAGATGTTAGGCTGAATCCTCTGTAGAATAAAGATTTTTGATCCCAAGGAAACCAGTTTAGGAAATTTCTGTCTCCAACATGTGAAACTCCAGATATGGAACTTTTTCCCCGTTTTTTCTTTGCCAGCTATCCTCCATTCTGTGTGATGACCCGGTTCGGTAAATATATATAATTATTGTATTTTTTTTAACATTTTATTTCTTAAATTCTCAATATTTGAAATGCATGATATAAATTTTATTCTTTGAATTTAAAATTCTAAAACTTTAATTCTGAGAGCAATTTTCTGAACCTTCCTAAATTTTATTAGAGCCTGGGAAAATTCTTAATTTTTGAAATTTAATATTTTATTGCTAATATTTTAATGGAATAAAAATAGGTTTTTCTAGAGTAAAGTTTTATACAAATTCATTAATTCTAACGAAGCTGATGTATTCTAAAATTCTAGTGTCTGTCATAAGTTTAGAATAAACTTGTTAATTCTTCCTGTTCTGCCTGCCTGTGAGCAGAGTTTTGTAATTTGTTCTTTTAATTAATTTGAAGTTTCAATTTAATAAACTAATTTTTGTAAACTAATTATTATGCCTTCCTTTATCATTTTTAAACACAACATTACTCAAAGTATCTTTTTCATGAATGGAACGAGCTAGATTCACAAGAATGATATCACCAAATTTACCGCATGGTATTACATAAATGGCATTACATGGTATTACCACATGGCATTACATGGTATTACATGAAAAGTGAACATGTTTCTCAATAGGAAATATGTTTTTTTTATTTTATATGAATTTTTTATATTTTTTTTAAATGTGCAATATCTCGAGAACGGTTTATGTTAGCGTTCTAAAATTTATGTCAATCGTTTTCAAATGAAAAATTACATAAGAAATGTCTATTTGCGTAACTTTATTAGAGGTTGTGATTTTTTGACGATTTTTTCAAAATTTCACGCAAACCTTTAGAGGGTTTCTGAACATTCGATTGCGTATAAAAACAATTGGCTTCCGGTGTTTATGGATTGTAATTTTTGTAGCAAATTTTGTTCGAATCGGTCAATTCGTTCGTCAGTTATGGTCTCCACAGACTCTGACACACACACACACACACAGACATCACTTCAAAAATGTTCGATTCGTGATCAGGTATGCTTGAAACGTGCTCTCCCGTCGAAATCTCAAATTCGAGTTTTCGACCCCGTCACAATACTTTCCTTATACATGATTGTATATAAGGAAAGTAAAAATTCAGCAAAATATATTCGGTAGTTTTTTAAATAAAAATTAAAAAATTAATTAGATCCATATTATATGAAGAGATCACGTGACCCACTTCAAAATAAAACATGCCATCCATCTTGTGTCAAATTCGTGATTTTAAAAGTTATTTTTTATTTATATTTAGTGTTGTATCCGTCCTAAAGCCGCTTTATTTTTGCTTAATTTCTATGCATTTATATTTTGAAACAAAGCAATTACAATACATTTGAGTTTAAATGATCATCAAACTTCGATTATTTCTACAACGAAATCTAATTTTAACGCATGCAGAATGTAAACATATCAAGCTGTAAGCTGAGTTGTATAAGAATTTCTTAATTTTTTAAAGCAAAATTATTTAGCTCTGGAGTCTGGGATAATGCTGATATGAATGAAATATTCATTGATTTTACATAGAGAAACAGACGATTTTATAGCAGACTTTTTCGATAAAGTTTTAAACATAGAGTTAAATGAAGTATACCTCCATGGTTTTAAGTTTTTAAATAAAATAAAATATTGTAGTATTGTGATGAATGAAAGGAATGGAATAAAAGTGTATGAATGAAATATTTACTGCTTTTACATAGATAGCCAGTCGATATATATTGCAATGACGTCATTTGAATAAAGTTCATTTTTTTCAATGAACTTTTAAGTTTTTAAATATAATAAGTTATTGTAGTATTGTGATAATTTCAAAAATATTGCCGCTGAATGTATCGCATTTTAGAGATATTTAAATAAAATTGCATTGCAGTTGGAAAGTGTTTCATAATCAATGCTTTATGCATAATTGCCCTTTCTTGTTTAGTATAATCTTATTTCCTATCACATTCACTGCTACCTTTAAATAGATTAGATCTCACGGCCTTTGAAGTTTGATAAATTTCGCTCACATATTTCAAATACAGGTTATATCCTTAATTTTTGTTAATATTCTTCTTATTTCCAGTATCCTGCTTTGGTAATTTTAAAACAGTTTAATTGTATGTTTTATTTGTTTATTGCAGGTAATGTAGCACTGGTTGTTTTTCCTAATTTTCGTTCATTCTTTCATTACTGTTATTTGTTCAGTTATTTTTTAATTAACTGATTTTTAAAGTATCGTGTTTTGATGAATATAACCACAAAAAATCTGATGTGGGCAACACATGACTTTCCTTATATAATGAAATGAATTTTCTAATTTTACAGTAAAATAAATAGGTTTTTCTTCTAGTAGATACTAATATCCTTTCCAAGATATTGAATTTTCGACAATTAGTCGTCATTTTCATTGATTTATCGTCATTTTTATCCATTTGGCGAGATTTTCGTTAATTTG
Source organism: Amaurobius ferox (assembly GCA_951213105.1). Lineage (NCBI taxonomy): Eukaryota > Metazoa > Arthropoda > Arachnida > Araneae > Amaurobiidae > Amaurobius > Amaurobius ferox. The sequence continues at coordinate 35,083,066 of OX578148.1, forward strand.
GCAGCATTTAAAAAAGTCGCCAAGTTGGCGACATTCCGCCAATTTCGTAGCCAAAATCTCGCCAAGCGTTATGGACGAAGAAATAAGTTATATATATATATATATATATATATATATATATATATATAACTTATTAGATATTGAATTTTAGACATATATTATATAGCTATTATTATATATTTATATATTATATAACTTATTAAATATTGAATTTTCCACAATTAGTCGTCATTTTCATTGGTTTATCGTCATTTTTATCCATTTGGCGAGATTTTCGTTAATTTGGCAACATTTCAAAAAGTCGCCAAGTTGGCGACATTCCGCCAATTTCGGCGCCAAAATTACGCCAAGCGTTATGGACGAAGAAATAAGTTATTCTTACAACAGATAAATTGGCGTTCAAATGCAAAAGTATTACTCAAAGTATCTTTTTTGATGAATGGAACGAGCTAGATCCGCGAGAATGATGTCACCCAATTTATCGCATTATATAATATATGAAAAGTGAACATGTTTCTCAATAGGAAATTTTTTTTTTCTATTTTATATGACTTTTTGATAAATTTTTTGAAAAATGTGCAATATCTCGAGAACGGTTCGTGTTAGCGTTCTAAAATTTATGTCAATCGTTTTCTAATGAAAAATTACATAAGAAATGTCTATTTACGTAAATTTATTATTGGTTTTGATTTTTTGACGATTTTTTCAAAATTTCATTCGAAAATTTAGGGGGGTTCTGAACATTCGATTACGTATAAAAACAATAGGCTTCCAGTGTTTACAGATTGTGATTTTTGTACCAAATTTGGTTCGAATCGGTCCATTCGTTCGTCAGTTATCGTCTCCACAGACCCACTGACACACACACACACACACACACACACACACACACACATACACACACACAGACATCACTTCAAAAATGTTTGATTCGTGATCAGGGATGCTTGAAACGTGCTCTCCCGTCGAAAACTCGAATTCGAATTTTCGACCCCGTCACAATACTTTCCTTATACTTTATGTATATAAAAAAAGTAAAAAATCTGATGTGGGCAACACATGACTTTCCTTATATCATGCAATGAATTTACTACTTTTACAACTAAAAAAAGTTACTCTTATAGTAGATACTTATATTCTTTCCATGATATTGAATTTTCTTCAATTAGTCGTTATTTTCATTGATTTAGCGTCATTTTTATCAATTTGGCGAGATTTTTGTTAATTTGGCAACAATTAAAAATGTCGCCAAGTTGGCGACATTACGCAAATTTCGTCGCCAAAACCTCTCCAAGCATTATGAACGGAGAAATAAGTTATTCTTACATCAGATAAATGACTATTGGCGTTCAAATATAAAAGTATTACTCAAAGTATCTTTTTTCATGAATGGAACGAGCTAGATCCACGAGATTGATGTCACCAAATTTATCGCATGGTATTACACATGAAAAGTGAACATGTTTCTCAATACGAAATATTTTTATTTTTTATTTTATAAAACTTTTTGATAATTTTTTTGAAAAATGTGCAATATCTCTAGAAAGGTTCATGTTAGCGGTCTAAAATTTATGCCAATCGTTTTCTAATGTAAAATTACATAAGAAATGTCTATTTGCGTAACTTTATTAGCGGTTTTGATTTTTTGACGATTTTTTCAAAATTTCATTCGAAAATTTAGGGTGGTTCTGAACATTCGATTGCGTGTAAAAACAATAGGCTTCCAGTGTTTACGGATTGTGATTTTTGTACCAAATTTCGTTCGAATCGGTCCATTCGTTCGTCAATTATCGTCTCCACAGACTCACTGACACACACACACACACACACATACTTTCACACACACACATACTTTCACACACACACATACTTTCACACACACACACACAGACATCACTTCAAAAATGTTTAATACGTGATCAGGGATGCTTGAAACGTGCTCTCCCGTCGAAAACTCGAATTCGAATTTTCGACCCCGTCACAATACTTTCCTTATACATTATGTATATAAGGAAAGTAATAGCTTGTTTCCTGCATTTTGTTATTTACTACATATTTCCGTGGATTTTGAGTATGGTTATCCCATTTTATATCTTTGATGTATTCATCATATTTCATTCTTTTTAATTATTATTTTTAACACTTTCCAACATAGTTGAAAAGTGTTTATGACTTTGTTCATTCTGTCTGTCCGTACGCCAAATAACTGCCATAAAAATGACTTTATCAATAATGGAATTTTAGTATGTTGTTGAAACGGTCTGTGGAACATATGGGATTGTAGATGAATAATATCACCCAATCAGTTTTGGATTGGACCCGGGTTGCAAAAATGAAATACATTGATCCCTATGGAACCTAATTTTTCAAATATTTTTTAAGCGAAGTTAAAATTCCCAAATTGCTTCGAAAATTTTATGAAATTTTCAAATTATCCCATAAAATATATAAAAAAATTTCAGCAAAATATGTGCGGTAGTTTTTTAAATAAAAATAAAAATAATAATTACACCCATATTATATGAAGAGATCACGTGACCCACTTCAAAATAAAATATGGCATCCACCTTTGTTCCCAGTATAAAAATCATGATTTTTAAATTTATATTTAACGTTGCATCCGTCCTAAAACCTTATTTTTGAGTATTTTCTGTGCATCTATATTCTGTGCCAATGCAATTGCAATATTTTTTAGTGTAAATGATCATCACGCTTTGATTATGTCTGCAACGTAGCCTAATTTTATTGGATGCAGAATGTAAACAAGGGATTATAAGATGAGTTGTATAGGAATTGCTGAATTTCTTTCACTTAAAATTATTTAGCTATGAAGCCTTGAATAAAAGGGATATGAATGAAATATTCATTGCTTTTACATAAAGAGTCGGGTGATTTATATTTCGATGACGTCATTTGAATAAAATTCGGTTGTTTTTTCAATACGTTTAAAGTTTTGAAATATAATAAATTTATTCTAGTACTGTGATAATTTAAAATATATCAGCGCCGAATATATCGCATTTTAGAGATGTTTAAATAAAATTGCATTGCATTTGGAAAGTATTTCGTAATCAATGCTTTATGCATAATTGATCTTTCTTGTTACAATTTTGAATATAGTTATCCCATTCTATGTCTTTAATGCTTTCATCATATTTCACTTTTTTTAATTACTATTTTCACAATTGTGTTATCTTTATCTCTTTATATGGATTGTTATATTTCTTCCTTTTTCTAATTTCTCGCCATTCTCTTATGGTTGTTTATAATTTAAAGATTTAATATCCTTTATTCCTTCAGTTTTATTTTAAATATTACATAAATCCGTGGCTTTCTATTGCAGTTCTTTTGCTGGGCGCCTACAGTGAGGCCGCCTTATCGTCTGAAGTTGATATGTTTTATGACTGGGATCTCGTTCCAATGTCTGTTACCCCCGCTACGAATCCGCTCTTCGGGTGTTCCAAATATATGTATTCTACTGCTGTTTGGCTTGCCACCTTACAGTTCTTGCTTGACGTTTGTTAAGTGAAGACACTGTTTTGAACTTATGAAGAGGTTTCAATACTCTCTCGAAGCGATTGCTGTCATTCAAGTTGCATAAGTCTGATTTCTGTAAGGAAATACTGATTATGTTACACTTCAGCGAAATTTGAAGTATTTTTGAGAATCGTTTTAAGAAGAATATATAATGAACGAATGCTCATAAAAAGGCGGATGTTTTTTTCATTCTAATTTCCGAATAGGAAAGCGAGGAATTGAAAATATATGAAATATGAATATTTAAATGTAGGAGATTCTAGTACTCAAGATATTTAAAATTACGACTCAGACAGAAAACCAGATACGAACTAGCCCATACCTCTAGCTCAAATCATTTTTGTCCCGCACAATTATTTATAGTGCTAAGAAAGTGCTTTTACATGTTAACATGCTAAATATAAATTTCTTTCAACTTGATTCCTCAGCATATATATTTCTACTGAATATATATGTCACTACAAATATGTATGTGACATATGTTACTCTTATAGAGATCTCACCCACTCTTCGCTCTTCTCTTCCCTCTTATTCTCTCTCCATTCCACTTATCCTCTCTTCTCTCTCCTCTTCCCTCTTATTCTCTCTCCTCTTCCCTCTTATTATCTCTCTACTCCACTTACCCTCTCTCCTCTTCCCTCTAATTCTCTCTCCACTCCACTTACCCCTCTTCCATCTCTAATCTTCCTTCGCATTCTCTCTCCACTCCACTTACCCTCTCTACTCTTCCCTCTTATTCTCTCTCCACTCCACTTACTCTCTCCACTCCACTTACTCTCTCCACTCCACTTACTCTCTCGCCTCTTCCCTCTTATTCTCTCTCCTCTCCACTTACCCTCTCTTCTTCCCTCTTATTCTCTCTCCACTCCACTTACCCTCTCTTCGCTCTCCTCTTCCCTCTTATTCTCTCTCCACTCCACTTAACCTCTGTTCTCTTTCCTCTTCCCTCTAATCCTCTCTCCACACCACTTACCCCCTCTTCTCTTTCCTCTTCCCTTTTATTCTCTCTATACTCAACTTACCTTCTCTTCTCTCTTATTCTATCTCCATTCCACTTACCTTCTCTTATCTCTCCTCTTCCGTCTTATTCCCTTCACTCCACTTACCCACTCATTTCTTTCACTGAGCAACATTCCCAAAGCATTTTCTTTGCAAATTTTTCCGATTTTTTGCCATTTTATTTTATCTTGCATCAAATATATTTTTGCATATTTAATATAGATTGCCTAAGACTTATTTCCGCAATTCATGCATATTTCTGTTGAGAAAAGTCATTTCCATTTTCCATCGTTTCATAACAGTTCAGAAAAGTGCGGGATAAATTTTTTGGACATATGCATTCAATATAATGAGAATGATATAATGTACTTAAAATTATACGACAAAAGAAACTCATTTGATATAAAAATAAATTATATTATAAGTTGGTATACAAATTTGAGCAAGGCCATTTTTCGTAATTTGATACTAATCATTTATGGAGAAATAAAAAACTGTTAATTCAAGAATAAACATACCAAAAAGAACGTATCATACGTGACAGATTATTAATTAAGGAATGTATAAGACAAGGCTATCCACTGACTTTTCTGAAACATTATTATACTGCATATTATGAACAAAATCAAGATGTAATTTATGCAGATTTTGAAGATTTAACAAAATGATAATGGCAACGATGAAATAGACATAAGTAATTAAGACTTGGATTGAAGTAAATTTAGGGTTTGTGTAATATGATGTATTGATGTGCTGACTCGATCTTGTTGATTGTCGCTGTTTTGTGAATAGACTTGGCGTGTTATGTTTATGGTTTTGTTTAGAGTATAAGAACAAATTTTCCAACGTTAACGGGATGTGTCTTTCTCTTTTTTCATTTTGTTTTTCACTTTTTTCTTGTGTTGACTTTTGGAGGGCTGCTTCAGGAAGTACTGGTGTCCGAGAGTGTTTCTTAGGTGTGAAAGCATGCTGTAACCGGGAACAAGGGGTCACAATCCCCCTTGGCCTTTAAGTACTTTGCCTGTATGCAACTCCTTTATCCTTTGTATATGAACTATTTTTGCTTTCACTTGGACGTGCAGCTTTGAGCCTTTCTATGTGTATATGCATCTTGTTTCAATATCTCCATGCTTCTTTTGCTTTATGCACGTTGTATATATATATATATATATATATATATATATCTATATATATATACGTATATATATATATATATATATATATATGTATATATATATATATATATATATATATATATATATATATATATATATATATATATAGTGAAAATATTCTTTTTATGAAATAGATTACTTTCCGTTTTATATATTTAAAAATTTTCAATGTTTTTCTTTTGTTTGTTTGTTTTTCATACTATTTAATTTAAACAAGACGAGCCTACTTATTTAAATAACAATATCAAAGTTTTCATAGTGACAACTATTTAACAAATGTTATAAAAATATGTTATTTATTAATAGTCGTAACAAGTAGCACAAATAAATAACTCCTTGAATACTTATTACTGCAAAATGCACGCAATCTTCTGAGAGGATAATTTATTTCATTTTCATTTGCAGCCACGAAACAGAAAATAGAATATTTGCATGAGAGTATTTCATATTATTCATTCAAGGCGAAAGAACAAATGAATAAACATTGCTTTGAAATATAAAAATGCAAGTGCTTTTACAATATTACATAATATATTTGCTTTTCAGAAGACTATGCAAGAGACTTGAATTGATAAGTAGTAAAAATTCTAATTTTTATTTGAGTTATGCAATAATAGTATTATTAGAGTACCAGGAGTGAATATTGAAGTAACGTATTGTGGGGCCGCATTCTCCGTTGGATGGGAAGAGGTTCGAACTCGGAACCAAGACCATGTAAATCCACATTAAAACTATTAGGACAAAAGAATTCCTCGGATCCGAGAGTATAACCCAGAATGTTATTTGTAACAGAGAGTAACGCAAGAGCTGGCCAGCTCTTACGCATAGGGTGGCCCAATCAGTAAAAATTTCCTCCGTACTTCTCGTCCAGGAATACGTACTTCTCGTCCAGGAATACGTACTTCTCGTCCAGGAATACGTACTTCTCGTCCAGGAACACGTACTTCTCGTCTTAATCCCGCAACACGGTTAGGCAGCATAGTAAGACTTGTGAGGATTGCACTCAGGGTCGCCGAGTTTAACCGAAAATGTCATTCGTAGCAGAGAGTAACGCAAGAGCTGGCCAGCTCTTGCGCATAGGGTGGCCTAATCAGTAAAAATTTCCTCCATACTTCTCGTCCAGGAATACGTACTTCTCATCTTAACCTCGCAACACGGTTAGGCAGCATAGTAAGTAGTTATAAAAGGCCGGTTCACCGGCGGATCGGGGAGGCGGTGCCGTGCGGTGCCAGAGGAAAGTCCCTCTTTGGGGAGGAGATTTCTCTCTTTTGAGAGGATCCTCTCGGAGGGTCTTTCGACCCCCCAGGAGGAAAGATCCTCTCTTCAGACCCCCCTCTTTTGGGAGGAAGTTTGGTGAGGTGGCGCAGCACCGGATGCCTCTCGGAGGCCTCTTTCGAAAGAGGCCTGATGACTCATTTCGAAAGAGGCCTGATGACCCAAGGTTCACAAGATGACCGTATTTTTTTAAATCCCTTAATAAATTTTAAATCCCTTAAATAATTATAAAAATTAAGAAGTAATTAAAAAAAATACGGTCATCTTGTGAACCTTGGACCAATGACGTCATCTTGTGAACTTTGAAGCAATGACGTCTCATCTTGTGAACCTTGGACCAATGACGTCATCTTGTGAACTTTGGAGCGATGGCGTCATTTTAGGTGAAATCTTAGATGAGATAAGAACTGATAAGCTATAATCTTAGTGTTGTAATTAGTGTGTATATCGATCATTTCTAGTTTGGGTGTGGGCTAATGAAGACTTCATAGTGTAAGTTATTTTCGTGTTTTTGCCAGCTATTCTTGTATATTCTGGCTATACATATCTCCTACAGTTATAAAAATATACAAAATTTTTCTAAGTATTTAATGTTAATATGATTTAAAATTTGGAACTTTAACTAAGTTTGGTACATATATTCACTCTATGATTTCGAAGATGAATAAAATACTGTAGAAATTTTCCCATGTAGATAAGAATTACATTTAGCACAATCTAATGTTGTACGATTCATTAAAAATTACAAGTTCTAATCACTTCATATCTTATGTGATTTGTTTGCACACGACACTCGATTTAGCTCACGCGGTTATACTTATGACGTGTCCCGAGATGACATTTCAACCTTGGGCATTGCGTGGGTAGGTTCGGTTCGTTCATAGCTGTGACAAATTTATAGTGTTTTAAGGTCTTAGTGTTTTAAAACTGAATCTTATACTTTGAATGTGGTAGTTGGTTGTTACTATCTAAAAATAATGTCTAAAATTCAAAGTATGCCATCACTCGAAGAAATAATTTCTAGTGGAAATACTATGGAGTTGTCTGTTCCTGCCCTAGAAAAAGCAAAATCCGTGGACATTGTCTCAGATGTGATTAATTCACCCTCACAAAAGATTGCTGTGGATTGGTTAGAGACTTATGGCTTCCATAACTCCACCTGAAATATCTACCATTGTCAATTCACAAGTTCACACCGAGATTGAAAACTCAACTCAAGATCTGCTTTCTTGTGCTCTAACACATAGCGGAGTGTTATCCTCCACTACAGAATCAGTTTCGATTGAATCTGCTTCTTCCGATTTTATGCAAGATACGCTCCGTCGTTGGCATTTAGGTTCTGATGTGTATGTATATTTGAAACTTCGCCATGGGAAGTTAAAAGTGTATATATGAAAATATCTCTCTAACAAGCGAAATGAATTACAGCCAACGCGTGAAGGTGTTACACTGTCACCTGCTACATGGAGTGAATTTTCTCAAAAATTGTGGTCATTCAATATTCTATATGCAGATACCTCTTTCGTCAGTCGCAATGAGTTGTTCTGTTTCAATGACAACGGAAAACTTCATTTGCAGAAAATAATTCAATTATATGATTCAAAATTTTGTCTAACGCAGTGTCATATTACCTTAAATAAAAATCAAATAGCATGTTTAATGAATTGTGTCAACAACATTAGTATAAAACTTCGAGAAAGTATATTTATAGAGTGGCTTCCTGCTCAAATATTAAAAATAAAGGACACTATAAGCTTTCTACCATCACTTATTTGTGAGAAAAATTCTGCATTCGAACAATTAATCTCTTGTATTCATGACAACATCATGTGTCATGTAAGGAAACTTTTCAAATGTGTTGGCTGTGTTGGTCAAATTGAAGATCAAAGTTACCATGAGTGTCTTTACAGCACTCCATTACAAATGTATGACAGAGTGGCTGAACAAGTACTTCTAAATCTTGACATTAATAACATAGCAAAGAAAGTTTTGTTGCGTGGTGAAGAAGTCTTTTACTGGTATGATCGAAATTTTTTCAAGTCATTTAAATCAGAGGACTATGTATGCGCAATAAGAAAATTATTTTAACTTGTTTGTTTAAATGTGCAACAAGATAATGTTTAATGTGTATTTTATGAAGAATAGATTCATTAAACGGATTTTTATCTTTCAAACTGAACTCCTTATTTACGTTCATCAACTTACTCATTTTTAGCATGTTCTATTTTAAAATGCTCTGTGCTCGTAGGTTATGTAACTATACATTCAAGTATAACAGGTTTACTAATATCGCTTTTTAAAATAAAATACAAAAACATTAAAAATAAATTTATTCGAATCATATTAGATGTTTACAGTGTGAGTTTCGTAATGAAAGGTATTTACACTTTACAGAGTTTAAATCATAAAATTTATAATCAATGTTAAAATTCTGAAATATTCTTATTCATTCAAAATAGATTCTAAGTTATGTTCCATTCCCTAAAGTATGAAGATTCATAAACAATGTTGTGTTTCAATCTCTAAGAATCGGTGAAAATTCGACTCTAGTTTCTTAAAAATCTATGAAGTTGAGATTTATTCTGTAAAATTTTGTTGTAGATCTCAGTTTAGTTCTGTCATTTTCTGTGTGTTGTTAAATATGTATATTCAAATGTGGTCATTCAATAAGAACTGGTTGGTTTTATGATGCACCCACAGTCGCGAAATCGTGACATTTTTATGTGGATCTCAATAATGTCTAGTATAAAGATATCAAAACTCATTACATGTTTCTTTTAAGATGTTAATTGCATATCTTTCATATTTTTAATGTTGCTGACATGTAGGGTAGTTGTATCAGAGGGACACTCTTTCATTTAAATTCAATGTTAACAATCGCATATCCTTAAAAACAGTAAGTTATATTCTATACTTCTTTAGGGCAATTTTAAAAAATATATATATATAGTCATTTAATGATCTTAAATGTTGTATAATTTGATAAATTTTTCATTTAAATATGTGATCTGCTTTAAACAATAACATTGTAATGTTCTCACTTTGCGAACATGAACTTTGGGTCACTATCTGTTATTCTGATAAGCATGATGAGCTATAGAGCCGATTTGGAATGTATTCAGGGTGAGAGTCCTTGGATTGAATATTGTGTATGTGTATGTATGGATGTGGTGGTGGGGAGGGGGGCTGTATTTATGGAAAATATGTATTCATATACATATTCTTTCTCAGAGCAGATTTTTCAAAATAAGATCCACACATATTAGTATTGTTTATGGAAATATAAGGTTCCAATCATGCATTTGCAATCGTTGGATTTCCACTTGGATGAATTAGACGTGACATACATCTTTGATATTTTTTTTTCAAAACTATAACTTAAAATTTAGAAGGTATATGGAATATCTGCTTATATGAAATTTAAAAAAATAAAATAAAAAAATGGATAGCATAAGACAGTTAGTAGCAAGTTATTAAAAAAAATGCATAATTAAGAAAGAATAACTGCGTGGTGGCAACACGTCAACATAATGACGTCATTATAGATAAGATCTAATTTTTAATAATGTAATGAGAGTGTATCACTCATTTGGAGTGTGGACAGCAAGCCGTGAAGACGTCGTTCCGTGAGTTCTAATTTTGTTTACTATTTTCAGTGTGAATATAAAAATTATATAAAATGTTTCTAAATATTCAAACTTAGAAGCTTCACAATTTTAGCTAAGTATAATGCGCTATGAGTTTAAATTTCAATTTGTTAACTATTTTCAGTATGATACAATACTTACTCGTTTCATGATTAGCAGGTTTTAATGCTGGGTGTTGAAATCTAGGTACATGTATGTGAAAAATGGTCCATTCCTATTCAATAGTTTTTAAAATGTGTTGGCGTTCTGTAAAAATAGTCGAAACTGTACACTCATTTCTAAGTTCTATAATGGTAGTAAAATTACGATGTGAAAATGGTCAAATAATATTCGCTTGCTTTTATTTTATTTAAACTTAAATGCTAAAATTAAGAGGTGCACACACATCTATGAAAATTCGTTAGCTTGTTCAATTCTGAACCTCGATATTTAAATTACACCCACCACTTTAAAAATGATCAAATCATGCATGACATACACTATTCAGATTATGTGTAGCAAATCAGTGGTTAGCACCAGGCGGTTATTAAAAAATATATATCATTAAGAAAAAAAAATAGGTGGCAACAGCTCAAAATGCTGACATCACATATGTAAGCACATTTTTTAATAGCGTGGTTATAACTAATTTGCAGTATGGACGCCAAGCTGCGAAGACGTCGGATGTGAGTTCCAATGTGTTTGTTAATTATTTTTAGTGTAACATATATATGCATCACCTAAAAATATATTCAAACTTTAAGTAAGCTCACCAAAATAATTGTATTGCAATCCGTGAAAATGCTAGTTCATAAAATACTCCGTTCATATTTAGAACCGTGAAATCTATTTTAGCATATTCTGTATGTGTTTTTAAATACACAACACTTAAAAGGATCGAATCTTGTTCACTTAACACAATTTTAGCTAAGTATATTGCACTATGAGTTTAAATTTGTTTTTAAGTGTACAACACATAAAAGGGTTGAATCCTATTCACTTAACACAATTTTGTGTTCACTGAAAATTTGTAATCTATTATATTTTTGTTTTTAAACATTCGAAATTATTTCGATAGTTGGATTTATTTTTAAAATATCACATTGGTATATATCACTTGGAATGGTCGAATCCTGTTCACGTAACATAATTTTAGCTAAGTATTGCATTCATGTTTTTAAGTACACACTTAAAAGGGTTGAATCTTGTTCACTTAATTTTAGCTAAGTATAATGCGTTTAAATTTGTTTTTATGTGCACAACACATAAAAGGGTTGAATCCTATTCACTTAACACAATTTTGTGTTCACTGGAAATCCGTAATCTATTATATTTTTGTTTTTAAACATTCGAAATCATTTCGATATATGCTGTTATATTTATTTTTAAAAAATCGCATTGCTATATATCAAACACATACACTTAGAATGGTCGAATCATATTCACTTAATACAATTTTGCCTAAGTATTACATTCATGTTTTTAAGTACACACTTAAAAGGGTTGAATCTTGTTCACTTAATTTTAGCTAAATATAATGCGCTTAAATTTGTTTTTAAGTGCACAACACTTAAAAGGGTCGAATCCTGTTCACTTAATTTTAGCTAAGTATAATGCGTTTAAATTTTAAATGTGCAACACACGAATTGGTTGAATCCTATTCACTTAACACAATTTTGAAAATGCGTAACTATACTTGAGTATTCAATTCGTTTAAAAAAAAAAAAAACATGTGCTAAAAGAATCGTAGTGTTAGAACCCACATAATACAATTTTTGTGTTCACTGGAAATCCGTAATTGTGTATTCAATTTGTTTTAAAAAATAATAGTGTTCACAACACAATTTTATTTTCAATTCGTAACTTAACATTCTGTTTTGAAACGCGCCGAAATCCCTTTATAAAATACATCACTATTCAATCTGTTCACCGAGCGAAAAATATTCTATCTTCCCTCTTCTTTGACAAGCACCTATTCGATGATAACATTCTACGGACAAGAATGCCGTGGCGTAGCGGGTAAGACGCGAGCCTTGTAATCGGATGGTTCCGAGTTCGAGTCCCGGTCCTGACAAATGAGAAATTAAATTCTTCTGGAAAAAAAATGCCGATAGATGGCAGCACTTCATCAACTTTCGCCAGTGGGCGCTTTAACTACGTCACGCTGATAAGAACAATCACTTTGTCATTGACCAGCGTCGAGGGAGGACGTGTGCAAAGCGCTCCTGTGATTGTGCAATCGACGACGTGTCTTCCATTGTACTCCGGTCAGTCAGCGACACTTCATTTCCAGATTGTACAATCGCTGATTGCGACACCCCTTGAAACCACTATCGAAGTTCCTCAGGTCAAGGATCATCCCCTCTCAAGACAATTCACTCCGAGGATATGAATCATCAGGCCTCTTTCGAAAGAGGCATCCGGTGCTGCGCCACCTCACCAAACTTCCTCCCAAAAGAGGGGGGTCTGAAGAGAGGATCCTCCCTCCTGGGGGATCTAAAGACCCTCCGAGAGGATCCTCTCAAAAGAGGGAAATCTCCTCCCCAAAGAGGGACTCTCCTCTGGCACCGCCTCCCCGATCCGCCGGTGAACCGGCCTTTTATAGCTACTACAGTAAGACTTGTGAGGATTGCACTCAGGGTCGCCGAGTATAACCGAGAATGTCATTCGTAGCAGAGAGTACCGCAAGCGCTGGCCAGCTCTTGCGCATAGGATGACTCAATCAGTAAAAATTTCCTCCGTACTTCTCGTCCAGGAATACGTACTTCTCATCTTAACCTCGCAACACGGTTAGGCAGCATAGTAAGACTTGTGAGGATTGCACTCAGGGTCGCCGAGTTTAACCGAAAATGTCATTCGTAGCAGAGAGTAACGCAAGAGCTGGCCAGCTCTTGCGCATAGGGTGGCCTAATCAGTAAAAATTTCCTCCGTACTTCTCGTCCATGAATACGCACTTCTCATCTTAACCTCGCAACACGGTTAGGCAGCATAGTAAGACTTGTGAGGATTGCACTCAGGGTCGCCGAGTTTAACCGAAAATGTCATTCGTAGCAGAGAGTAACGCAAGGGCTGGCCAGCTCTTGCGCATAGGGTGGCCTAATCAGTAAAAATTTCCTCCGTACTTCTCGTCCAGGAATACGCACTTCTCATCTTAACCTCGCAACACGGTTAGGCAGCATAGTAAGACTTGTGAGGATTGCACTCAGGGTCGCCGAGTTTAACCGAAAATGTCATTCGTAGCAGAGAGTAGCGCAAGAGCTGGCCAGCTCTTGCGCATAGGGTGGCCTAATCAGTAAAAATTTCCTCCGTACTTCTCGTCCAGGAATACGCACTTCTCATCTTAACCTCGCAACACGGTTAGGCAGCATAGTAAGACTTGTGAGGATTGCACTCAGGATCGCCGAGTTTAACCGAAAATGTCATTCGTAGCAGACAGTAACGCAAGAGCTGGCCAGCTCTTGCGCATAGGGTGGCCTAATCAGTAAAAATTTCCTCCGTACTTCTCGTCCAGGAATACGCACTTCTCATCTTAACCTCGCAACACGGTTAGGCAGCATAGTAAGACTTGTGAGGATTGCACTCAGGATCGCCGAGTTTAACCGAAAATGTCATTCGTAGCAGACAGTACCGCAAGCGCTGGCCAGCTCTTGCGCATAGGATGGCTCAATCAGTAAAAATTTCCTCCGTACTTCTCGTCCAGGAATACGTACTTCTCATCTTAACCTCGCAACACGGTTAGGCAGCATAGTAAGACTTGTGAGGATTGCACTCAGGGGCGCCGAGTTTAACCGAAAATGTCATTCGTAGCAGAGAGTAACGCAAGAGCTGGCCAGCTCTTGCGCATAGGGTGGCCTAATCAGTAAAAATTTCCTCCGTACTTCTCGTCCATGAATACGCACTTCTCATCTTAACCTCGCAACACGGTTAGGCAGCATAGTAAGACTTGTGAGGATTGCACTCAGGGTCGCCGAGTTTAACCGAAAATGTCATTCGTAGCAGAGAGTAACGCAAGGGCTGGCCAGCTCTTGCGCATAGGGTGGCCTAATCAGTAAAAATTTCCTCCGTACTTCTCGTCCAGGAATACGCACTTCTCATCTTAACCTCGCAACACGGTTAGGCAGCATAGTAAGACTTGTGAGGATTGCACTCAGGGTCGCCGAGTTTAACCGAAAATGTCATTCGTAGCAGAGAGTAGCGCAAGAGCTGGCCAGCTCTTGCGCATAGGGTGGCCTAATCAGTAAAAATTTCCTCCGTACTTCTCGTCCAGGAATACGCACTTCTCATCTTAACCTCGCAACACGGTTAGGCAGCATAGTAAGACTTGTGAGGATTGCACTCAGGATCGCCGAGTTTAACCGAAAATGTCATTCGTAGCAGACAGTAACGCAAGAGCTGGCCAGCTCTTGCGCATAGGGTGGCCTAATCAGTAAAAATTTCCTCCGTACTTCTCGTCCAGGAATACGCACTTCTCATCTTAACCTCGCAACACGGTTAGGCAGCATAGTAAGACTTGTGAGGATTGCACTCAGGATCGCCGAGTTTAACCGAAAATGTCATTCGTAGCAGACAGTAACGCAAGAGCTGGCCAGCTCTTGCGCATAGGGTGGCCTAATCAGTAAAAATTTCCTCCGTACTTCTCGTCCAGGAATACGCACTTCTCGTCTTAACCTCGCAACACGGTTAGGCAGCATAGTAAGACTTGTGAGGATTGCACTCAGGGTCGCCGAGTTTAACCGAAAATGTCATTCGTAGCAGAGAGTAACGCAAGAGCTGGCCAGCTCTTGCGCTTAGGGTGGCCTAATCAGTAAAAATTTCCTCCGTACTTCTCGTCCAGGAATACGCACTTCTCATCTTAACCTCGCAACACGGTTAGGCAGCATAGTAAGACTTGTGAGGATTGCACTCAGGGTCGCCGAGTTTAACCGAAAATGTCATTCGTAGCAGAGAGTAACGCAAGAGCTGGCCAGCTCTTGCGCATAGGGTGGCCTAATCAGTGAAAATTTCTTCCGTATTTCTCGTCCAGGAATACGTACTTCTCATCTTAACCTCGCAACACGGTTAAGCAGCAGAGTAAGACTTGTGAGGATTGCACTCAGGATCGCCGAGTTTAACCGAAAATGTCATTCGTAGCAGACAGTAACGCAAGAGCTGGCCAGCTCTTGCGCATAGGGTGGCCTAATCAGTAAAAATTTCCTCCGTACTTCTCGTCCAGGAATACGCACTTCTCATCTTAACCTCGCAACACGGTTAGGCAGCATAGTAAGACTTGTGAGGATTGCACTCAGGGTCGCCGAGTTTAACCGAAAATGTCATTCGTAGCAGAGAGTAGCGCAAGAGCTGGCCAGCTCTTGCGCATAGGGTGGCCTAATCAGTAAAAATTTCCTCCGTACTTCTCGTCCAGGAATACGCACTTCTCATCTTAACCTCGCAACACGGTTAGGCAGCATAGTAAGACTTGTGAGGATTGCACTCAGGATCGCCGAGTTTAACCGAAAATGTCATTCGTAGCAGACAGTAACGCAAGAGCTGGCCAGCTCTTGCGCATAGGGTGGCCTAATCAGTAAAAATTTCCTCCGTACTTCTCGTCCAGGAATACGCACTTCTCATCTTAACCTCGCAACACGGTTAGGCAGCATAGTAAGACTTGTGAGGATTGCACTCAGGATCGCCGAGTTTAACCGAAAATGTCATTCGTAGCAGACAGTAACGCAAGAGCTGGCCAGCTCTTGCGCATAGGGTGGCCTAATCAGTAAAAATTTCCTCCGTACTTCTCGTCCAGGAATACGCACTTCTCGTCTTAACCTCGCAACACGGTTAGGCAGCATAGTAAGACTTGTGAGGATTGCACTCAGGGTCGCCGAGTTTAACCGAAAATGTCATTCGTAGCAGAGAGTAACGCAAGAGCTGGCCAGCTCTTGCGCTTAGGGTGGCCTAATCAGTAAAAATTTCCTCCGTACTTCTCGTCCAGGAATACGCACTTCTCATCTTAACCTCGCAACACGGTTAGGCAGCATAGTAAGACTTGTGAGGATTGCACTCAGGGTCGCCGAGTTTAACCGAAAATGTCATTCGTAGCAGAGAGTAACGCAAGAGCTGGCCAGCTCTTGCGCATAGGGTGGCCTAATCAGTGAAAATTTCTTCCGTATTTCTCGTCCAGGAATACGTACTTCTCATCTTAACCTCGCAACACGGTTAAGCAGCAGAGTAAGACTTGTGAGGATTGCACTCAGGGTCGCCGAGTTTAACCGAAAATGTTATTCGTAGCAGAGAGTAACGCAAGAGCTGGCCAGCTCTTACGCATAGGGTGGCCCAATCAGTAAAAATGTCCTCCGTACTTCTTGTCCAGGAATACGTACTTTTCGTCCAGGAATACATACTTCTCATCCAGGAATACGCATTTCTCCTCCAGGAATACGTACTTCTCGTCTTAACCCCGCAGCACGGTTAGGCAGCATAGTAAGACTTGTGAGGATTGCACTCAGGATCGCAAACCCATTGTTGCACTTGATCAAATGGGCGATATAAAAACCCAAACAGCCACCTCAAAGCTTGCCAGTGGACGTACAAAAACACTTTCATTTATCCATAGTGAAGTTTTCCCAACATGTCTTAAATGCAAGTTTGAACAGTTTTCTCCTGACCATCGCATTTCTTTGACTAGAGTGGTTCTTTTTAGGTCTCCTGTTCTGGTGATCAACATCCTGAGAGAACATGGACTCATGCACTTGGTCTAGCTATCACTAGAGCATGAGGTATTTGTAACCACAATAACAACAAGCCTGCATAAGAACGTATGTAAATAGGGTGAGTCGCTTTTAAGTTATTAACGGCTATGACAAACACAATTAACACGTTCTAGATTGAGCCGATTTTGATATACTTTCCGTTCAGCCGGAGAAGAGCTCTCAGTGGGTGTTTGACTGTGCAGAGTACATACAGATGATAACGCGCTCAACGTAATAGAGATTTTATTTCAGTTTATGTTTAGAATATTTTAATAAAATACACTGAAGAAGTGTAAGTGTATTTTTATGTTACATAAATTAGAATTTTGTAAGTGTATTTTTAATGTTATATAAATTAAGTTCTGTAAGTGTACTTTTTGTGTATTATAAATTAAGTTTATTTATCAGATTCGATACAGTCGGTCCACAGAATCCGACGTCGGCTGAACGGAAAATTCAGTGCGGTCCTTAGGGTCGACGCCGGCCTAACGGAAAGTTCGGTGTCGGTCCCCAGGGACCGACACCGTCTCGAACGTGTCAAAGGTTTTGTAATTCCCGGTATTCCGGAGGTAGATGTAATGGTAACTTATATCCCTAAATTTAGAATCATTGTTTGATAAAGTTTCATGGCAGTTTAGTAATTGCTATTATTCATTATTGAGATATTTTGCTTGAAAAAAAATTAACTTTTCACATATAATAAGTTTTATATTTTAGATTAGCATTGGATATAATTACGCCAGCATCTACACTTTAAAATAACATCTTCAAGATTTCCAACACAAAATTTAACGTGTTATACGAATACGTAAAACGTTAATTATGTTTCAAGTATGTTACGTATAATATATTTATTATGTTTCTACATGTATAAAAATGAGGTTCCTTATTTAAATATTAGATTAACTCTAGATATTTCATAGAGAAAATTCTCATTATAAATGCATTTTTTTTTCAAATGTGCACCAACATTAATATAAAGGTTTATGACTAACACCAAATCATATAAAGTAAAATAAGTGTAAAACGGAATCTTCTCATGGAGCAAATCTATGTTTAATATGGAAACTTGAAAATCGCGAAAATACTATAACGAAATCTGTGAAAGACGGAAATTTGAAAACGAAATTATTTATCAGTCTCATACGATTTCATCTGTGGCAGATTTCAGTACTGCGTGAAATCTAAGCTAAACACAGAATCTGTTAAAACCGAAAATCTGCTTATACACTACCTGACATAGAAAATGCAAGACCATGAAGCTTTGGCTGTATAATTATGCAAATTGAGAGACAAACGCAGTTGGCTGATGTATGAAAATGAACTGAAATGCAAGTAGGTCACGAGATTAGAGCGCGGGATAAAAGAGATGGAAACGGCCGATGAGCCAAGAGTTGTTACTGACTTTCGCCTATGGAAACCCGTTTTCGGAGCTGTTTTTCATTTCAGAAAACACGTGCTGTTGAAGAGATACCTGACTGACGATGCCGAAATCCGTTACAGCGTTTGAACGATCGTGCGAGGGGATTTATTTTAGGCCTACGTACGGTTGGGTGGTCGTAACGGCGCACACTGGTGCCATGGCGGAAAAAACCCCGAAACCCGAAAATAATATTTTTCGATACCAACTACTATTTCTTGATAGGCAATGAACCGAAGTATCTTGCCATATAAATAAATGTATTTTATTCAGTATAACTAGAAGAAAAAACTGATCTTAAACAAGACTTCCGCATTCTAATTGAAATATTGTTTTTTCTAACTAAAATTTCAATATTTTTTCCAAAATTGTTTTGGATATTTATAATTATATGTCTCGCGTATTTTCAATATATGTAACCTCAGCTTATTTCTGACATAAATACATTTCGTAAAAACATAGCCAAAATCATACTATAAAGCGTAAAATATAGATATATAAAATTTTTTGTTTTCCTTCATTTCTTTAAGCCTATAAAAAAAAGCTATACGTTCCCACACGCTCTGGATGAGTTATTTCGAAAGCAGATACTATTATGCAACTGTTCTATGAAAATCAGCTGCAACTTTTTGCAACCTTCGCTGTAACCATGCATATAAAATCTTACTTTTAACTTATCTACATGCGCAAAAAGTATGCAAAAATATTAAGAAATGCGAAGTTGCGAGGTTTTTTCCGCAAATTCCTCATTTGGCACCACTTTGCGGCGTATCGCCACTGAAACACGCGTAGATGCGTCCATTGTGCAAAGGATTTAGAGAATATGGGTTGAAGAAGGACATGTAAATCGTCGCAGCGGTACAGGTCTATCCAGACGTACGTCAGCACGCGTTGATCAGCGCATTCGAAGGCATGCTGTAGCGGTCCCACAAACGACGACTGTAAACATTCTGCAGAATTCTCAGGGTACATTGGACGTTCCAATATCAGCGAGAGCAGTTTCTCACGATTGGCCTAAAGCGGCTTGCACTGAAACCGTCTTTTACGAAAACTTCCATTGACGACAAGACACAGACGTGAGAGATTGCAATGGTGTCGGGCCCGAGCCCCTTCAACGACTGAATGGGGCAGGGTAGAGGCGAGTCAGAGGCGTTCAGAGGCGAGTCTCGGTTCTGTTTGTCGAATAACAGTCGCCGTGGGAGAGTCTGGAGGCGACGTGGACGCATATCCAATCCTGCTGCGACTGTTGAACATCATACTACTCGACAGCGTGACATCATGGTGTGGGATGCCATCCGCTTCGATAGCCGGGCACCTCTGGTTCGTATCAGAGGCACGATGATATGTGGATTAGGTGCTGCGATCGGTAGCACTGCCCTACTTTCAGCGGTTGAAAAATATTCTTTTCCAACAAGATAAAAAGCGACAGCACACGACAACCATTAGCAGACAAGCAGTGCAAGGTATCCAGGTGCTCCTTTGACCACCGCTGTCTCCAGATCTCTCAACCATCGAGCATATATGAGACGCGATTGGCCGTCGTTTGACTGCCCTGCCCCCGCCTCAAAGAGAGGACGTTCTGTGGAGGATGTTTAAAGGCATATGGTCATCCATCCCTCAGGAAACTATCCGCACGCTCACTACATCTGTTCATCGAAGGGTTTCTGTTTGTATCGCCGCAAGAGGTAGTCCTACTGCCGACTGATCACGCTGTCTATGCCATTACTGTATTGCATTATGTCTTTTGGAATTAGCATCATTTATTTATATAGGTCATCTCTGTCTGTGTGTCCTTTACCGTCACACTCTATTCGCTCTTTCATGGTGTTGCATTTTCTGTGTCGGGTAGTTGTTGTTGTTGAGACCCAGACCGTCCGACCTACCAGAAAGGTGTAAGGTAACTGTATGGACGGCCGGGAAGTGCCACCCAATTTAGACCGGAACCCAGTGGGGGAGGCATCCACAGGGACCGTACCCTCCTTCCCCTACCACCAACCTCTCGGAAGAACTTACGGACCCACATGTTTAACGTGATCGTACTCCGCATGAACACGGCGGCATTTTGTGGTAGCGTGCAAATCCAGCGCGCAAACCACGGGGATACCGCACCCAAGATGGCCAACAGCACGCGGTGTTCCGAGGTGGTCACCCACCAAGTACTAACCGCGTCCGATGCTGCTTGACTTCGGTGATCTAACGAGAACCGGTGTTTTCAGCACGGTACGGCCGTTGGCCCCTGTGTCGGGTAGTTTATTATGTAAACTTTTAAGGGGTCGAGAACTTATACTGTAATGATGCCTGTGAAAAACGGACATTGCTGAAAACGAAATTTCCGCTGCATCGAACAGGAGCCACTGCCAATTTTTTAAATTCATTTTTCTCGATAAAGTTAACATCTGACGCTTGGAAATATAAGCGTCCAAAATGTTTACATTTTTCGTAACGCTCCGGTTTCAACCACATACATCGACAATAGATGTTATTCACTTTAAAAATTGAAGTATTTAAGCTTTTATGTAAAAGTAACGATAAGATTTTGCCAGACAATTCAAATACTAATCGATGCATTTTTTCACTTTCCCTGCAATACATGGTAATGTATAGGTAAAATATTGGAATCATGTCGAAAATCACAACTCGAATTATCGACGGATCTACACGTTTCGAGACCTCTAGAATACGAAAAAACTATTTTTAACGTGACGTCTGTATGTGTGTCTGTGTGTGTGTCTGTCTGTGCAATGTATATATCCACTCTAACTCAAAAATTGATGGACCGAATTTCATAGAATTTGGTAGGCAAGTCACTTGGATGTGACCCTGGTGCTGATTAGTTTTTGATACCATTCGTAAAAACAGAAACCGCCTTTTTTGCGAAATGGCCCGTAAAAATTTCATGTATCCACCCTAGCTAAAATACTAATTGACCAAATTTCACAAAACTTGGTAGATAAGTTACTTGTTGTATACTCTGGTGCTGATTAGAATTTGGTACGATTCGGAAAGAAGAACCCGCCACCTTTACGAAATGACGTGCAAAAATTTCATGTATCCACCCTAGCTAAAATACTAATTGACCAAATTTCACAATATGTGGTAGATAAGTTACTTACTTGTGAGACACTCTGGTGCTGATTCGATTTTGGTACGATTCGGAAAATAACAAACCTGCCTTTTTTTACGAAATGGCTCGCAAAAATCGACAAAATCTAAAGAAAAAAAAAAGACTACGTATGCTGAAATGTATCAATTAAATGTTTGTTTTATACGCAATTTTTGACGAGGAAAATAATATAACGCACTCCATTATACTTTAGGACTAACCGCTCTCAAGATATTTGAGATTTCTTGCATTTTTGTTACGCCGCTATCGGAAAAATGTCCAATTATCAAATAAAAACATAAATTGAATTAAAAATGCAAATTTTGTGTTATTTGGTGCAATTAAACTGAGTTTAATGAATTATTAAAGAAATAATAAATTTAAGTCTGCAAGGAAAGTCATGTTCTGCCCACATCAGATTTTTTATTTTATGTTAATGCTTGAGTTATGGTGTAGTTTTTTTGCGCTAAGAAAACCTTTCATCGTTATGTTGATACTTAAAAAAAGTGTATCAAATACATGTATCAAGTTTCCCTACTATTCAAAAGATTTAATACAATTCAAGGAAACCTAAAAACTTTAATTAATTGCATAACGTATTTTAAGAACGTAGAAGTATAACTTTGTAATTTAGATTATAAATATTATTTAGATAAACTTAAATTAAAATAAAATCGCGGTGGCTCCTGTCCAATAAAGCCAAAACGGTTTTGCGCGAATAACATTTTGTAATGCAAAACTCCAGTAAAGTTCAATAAATTCAATCAATTTTTTTCAGGTACATTTGTTTTGTTTACAGGCGTTCCAAACCACTACAAATTATTCCTAACTGTTTATGGCTAACTAGTACTTTTAGTGGTCGCTCTGATTCCATCTGGAAACTGCGACCAAAAACTTAGCCTCAAAATAACCGATTATGTCACTAACTTGCTTATTGATACATATTTTAAAATTATTCAATATATCTAACAAAATTTTCTGTTCAAGTTCATCTAAAAACTTGCCTGGTAACACATAAATTTTGAAACACAGTAAAATATATCTTGATTATGCATCAATATTTCACCAAGGAGTAAGTAAACAGACAGAGATTCAACAGTCGTGGCCTTTTTAAATATAACAATTTTCCCACCCAAAGGGAAAACCCAGGTTGAAATTCTAAAATATCGAAATTATAACTATTATACTTCGAAAACTAAGAGCTCCATTCAAATTCCAATTATCTACACCTGTATGGCTTTCAAAGAACTACTAATTTCTGCTTATTCTTATTGCCATAGATAAAACTTTTAATTTTTGTAATATAAAAACATTACAAACTTGAACAGGAAAGATCAATCATGCATAAGCATTGATTATGAAACACTTTCCAAATGAAATGCAATTTCATTTAAAAATCTCTAACATGTGATACATTCAGTGGTGATATCTTTTACATTATCACAGTACTACAGTAATTTATTATACTTAAATATTTAAAAGTGTATCGAAATATAAATCATCTGATTCTCTATGCAAAATCAATGATTATTTCATTCATATAACTTGTATTCCAGACTCCAGAGCTAAATAATTGTGTGCGAAAAAAATTCAGCAATTCTTATGTAACTCACCTTAAATCGCTTGAGATATTTGCATTCTGCATAAGTTAAAATTAGGCTTCGTTGAAGAAATAATATAAGTTTAGGGATCATTTAAAATCACAACTATTGTAATTGCGTAGGCACGTAATTTAGATACACAGATACACAGATAATATATGTGTCTGCGTGTGTATGTATTCAAAGTATTGGAATCGTGCCGAAGATCGGAACTCGATTTTTTGAAGGATCTACACGTTTTAGGACTTCCAGAACACGAAAAAACTATTTTTAGGAAGACGTCCGTGTGTGTAAGAGTGTATCTGTGTGTCTGTGAGGATATTGCATCCACTCCAACTGAAAAACTATTGGACCGAATGTAATAAAATTTGGTAGGTAAATTTTTTGTGGGAAACCCTGATGTTCATTTGATTATAGTACGATTCGTAATAAAAGAATCCTCCTTCTTTGCGAAAGAAATTGCCTTTATCCACTCTAGCTAAAAACTAATGGACCAAATTTAACACAATTTGGTGTATAATATTTCAATAACCTACAAGTGATTTATATGCCAAATTTAACAAAATTTATTATATAAATCACTTGTAGGTTATTCTAGTACGATTCGGGTTAAAGGAACGGGCTGTTTTTGCGAAATGGCCCGCAAAATTCGTTAAATATAAAAATAAAAGACTACGTGTGCTCAATTATATCAATTAAATTCCTATTTTATACGTGATTTTTGACAACAAAAAGAATAAGACTAACCCCATTACTCTAGGACTAGCCGTTCCCGTATTTTAGTTTTTTTGTGTTTTCACTACGCCACTTTTGACAATAAGTCCATCTATCAAATGAGAACCAAATTTAAGTTTAAGGTGAAAATTCAATGCCATTTAAAATATTTATGGATGTTATTTTGTGCAGATAAACTCAAATTATTATTGAAGAGATAAAGAGAACGTGAATATGAGTCTGCAGGGAAAGACATGTGCTGCCCACATCAGAATTTTTAACAATATTACAACAATGATTTATAGAAGTGAACGGGGATTATTTGCAGTCCATTTCGAAAAAAATGTAGGATCTGTATTTAAAGATCCACCAAATTGTTGTAGAATAAAATGTTCTACAAATTTTAGCTGTATACTAAATTTTAACTCTATATAGGACGTAGAAAGGTGCAATAAAAACGCCGTCAAATAAGTATATCATGAAAAGTTATGCAAAATTTAAAAAATATTTGAATAATTATCTACCAAACTTATGTTATAATGTGAAGCCTCTCTTATATACAAATTAATTAAACTCTTGGAAAGATATTAATTATATAATATATCTATTTTTTTTTTCTGGATGATATCGCAAAAGTCAGAATTTAATTGAATTCGTTTTTCTCCCTATATTAAATAATTTTTAATTAAAGAACTGCCTAACGTATTTTACTGAAAAATTTTTTATATATTTTATGGGATAATTCGAATATTTCCTAAAAATTTTGAAGCTATTTGTGAATTTTAAATGTACTTAAAAAATGATTGAAAAATTAGGTACCATAGGGTTCAATGTATTTCATTTTTTCAATGCGGATTCAATAAAAAACTAATTGGGTGATATGATTTATTTATATTCCCGTGGGTCCCACAGACCGTCTGAAAAGCATATTAAAATTTCATTTTGATAAAGTCATTTTTACGGCAGTTATCGTGCTAACAGACAGACAGACAGACAGACGGACGGACGGACGGACAGACAGACAGACAGACGGACAGAATGAGCAAAGTCATAAACACTTTTCAACTATGTTGTAAAGTGTTAAAAACGGAAAATTTTCAATTTTCTTCGACTTGAAAAGACAATTATTCGAAAAACTAAAGCAGCTTTCATTAAAAGTAAATGGAGATTTAGAAATGAAATTTTCTCATACATATTTTTATCGTTTACTATTATGTATCATCTTTATATACACTGACTTCCAAAAGTTAAGCACACAATGCAAATTTTCATTTTTCGAAAGCGTGTTTGAATTTGAGTGGCTGAAAATCGCTGCAGATGTAGATGGCAATATGCAAATATCATATATTACAGCCAATCGGGATTAACTGTCCGGATATATGCTAATTAGACAGTCGTTAAAAACACCAGCATTCTGAAGGATTTAAGGAGGTGTATTTAAATGTTTTTACGAAGTGTTTATAAATTTTGTAGAATTATTTTTGATGATATTCGTGTTTCTATGGCTGAAAAAGACGAATAACAGATAGTGAGCGCTGACGTGCTGTCGGACGCATTGAAGCAGGACAGTCAACCAAAGATGTCGCACTTTTCTTTGGCGTTGATCATTCAGTAATTTCTCGATTATGGAAACAATTCCAAACAGGTCAAATAGTTGTCCGGAGACCTGTGCCCGGTCGTCCAAGGGTTACCACCCCCTCTGATAATCGGTATATTGCTATAGAAGCCAAGCGTAATCGACGAGCGACCTCCACAACTGTTACATCCATAGTTGCAACGGCACTTGGTAAGACAATATCTGTCAGTACTATGCGCCGAAGGCCCCACGTGAAGGGACTATACGACCGAGTACCACATTTTTGTATTCTACTAACCATCCAAGCCAGAGGGACAAGATTAAAGTGGTGTCGTCAACATGTCAATTGCACTGCTTCAGATTAGTGCAACGTCCTGTTCACGGACGAGTCCAGATTTGTCCTAGAATCAGATGATAAGCGTATAAGGGTTTGGAGAGAACGAGGCACACGCAATCAGGTCAAGAATATCATCGAACATCACGCACTCAGAGGTGGCAGCGTCATGGTGTGGACTGGAATTTCAATAGGATATCGTACAGAGCTGCACATCTTTAAAGGCGGTTGGTTCTCTGACGGCTGCGCGGTATCGGGATAAAGTCCTAGACCCCATTGCGAGACTCTACACTGCAGCAGTTGGTCCTGATTTCCTCCTTATGGACGAATAAGCCCGTCCCCATCGAGCTAACCTCGTTGACGAATACCTGGAAAGTGAGGGCATTTCTCATATGGAGTGGGCGGCGTATTCCCCAGACCTTAATCCCATTGAACATTTTTGGGATGCCCTCAGGCGTGCTGTCTCTGCACGTTTACCACCTCCAGCCTCTCTCAGAGAGTTGGAAACTGCCCTATTGGAGGAATGGCCATTGCTCGCATTTGCGATGGTTGATCACCTCATTGAAAGCATGGAAAAGCGTTGTAAAGATTGTGTGAAGGTCCGGAGTGGTCACATACCATATTAATGTAAGTTTTGTTTAGTTTGTTTGCCTTTAAATATCATTCTGTTAATGACCCAAATATGACGTCATCATATAACTTACGAAAAGTAAATATTTTCTTCATCTTTGTACATAATTCTTGTTTTCTTTAATGCATAAATACCTTTGCTACCGTCATGTACAATTAATTTTGAGTTAATCAAAGCTTTACTTTTCCATTTTTGTTGATTTAACCGTCCGTGCTTAACTTTTGGAAGCCACAGTATACTCGTAGTTTTGAAGATATTTCGAGTAAAAGTAAAAAACTGAAAAAATCACTCGTTCGGATAGATTATTTTAAATTTTTTGAATAAAAATATTCAAATTATTTTTATATTCATAATCCGAACCCTATTTCCGAAAAAACAAGAGAGTTCGGGGGTATACGCATCTAAAGTGTTTACATTTATTTGTAACGCTCCGTTTTTCGCAACACAAACCCCAAGCATAAATGCTATTCACATCAAAAGCTTTATGAGAACTGTATTAAACCTTCCCTATGTAATGAATTAAATTCAAGTTGTTTGTGCTCTTGTTGGGTTACAAATAAAATCTTCGCGACCCGCTATTTTCAATCTGTGATACATACAAATATCGAAAATAACTGTTTGCAAACTTCCACACTGAAATTTACATTTGTTAAAGTACTTTTATCCATATGCAATGAGGGCAGTGAATGTTTCAATAGCTTCGAAGGGAGACATGAATACTTGAGTTGCTCTAAAAGGGGGACAACGAGAAGAAATTTCTGCCCCTCTTGTCTACAGTTACTGTAAAACATTCTGCAACCTTTGCTAATTTTTTTACAGCTACTTTATTGATCATTTTGGCAAACTTATAAGAAAAGCCACAATTATAGGTGTTCATGAAAATTTCAGCTTCATTTCTGAAATATTCAGCTCATTATCGTCTGCCGAAATTTTATTTTTGTGTGTATATATATATATATATATATATATATATATATATATATATATATGTGTGTGTGTGTGTGTGTGTGTATATGTTTCATTTTTTCATGTTTTGATGTCTGTAGTTTAAGTTTGAGCATTTATAGTAATGTACTATTGCTCAACCTGAAATAGGCACTTGTTTGGGTTAATTAGAATTAAATACTCAGACCTGATATATATATATATATATTACATTAATGATGTGTTTGTTCACAACGGAACAAAATATAAACTTTTAAGGGAAAATTTACTTTGCATTATTTTATTTTTACCATTATCGCTTTCTGGACACATATTTATATAAAAATATTGCCATATATACAGAAATTTTTCAATGCTTGGTAATGATTTAAAATCACTATATATATATATATATATATCACTATATATATATATATGTATATATATATATATACTGATTTCACATTTAAAATATATACAACAGTACAGAACATTAAGAAGCTGGATTTTCGATCTATCTCTCTGGGGTTGGAGAAAATGGGGAGGGATTAAAAAGAATTTTCAAAGCTCCCAGAAACCCCCAGCTGACCTAGAAGGCTGAATTCCTAGAAGGCACACTAATGGTACCACTACTGGACTAAATCTAACTGGGCTGGATTTTAGATTTCTCGTCAGAGGGCGGAAGGGGGGTCAGAAGGTATTTGGGTATTGGGGTCAGAAGGTGTTTTCAGAATTCACTTTTGGAGTCGAATTTTTTGTTTTTCTCTCGAAGTGCACTGTGGAGATGGGTAATATCAAAACCCTCTTGAAACTTCCATCTGGGACATTATGGACATCTGGATGAAACTCGATCACAAAATAAAATTTATCTCGTCCAATTTTCGATTGAGACAACTAGTTTCGACGCATCATATACTTTTAAACGAAATAACTTATTATAAAAATTATTGCCTAATTTTTTAAGAGTGTTAGTTTATCTGTCTTTGAGAGGCTTAAATACTAGTTCTTATGAAAATGTGTCTGTCTCACGTATTTTTATCTAAGCTTTTATAGCTCCTAGTGACTTGAACTGAATTTCTTCACACTTATAGCATCGAACACGGGACAGAACTTAACAAAACCGGATTCTCAATGCCAACTCCTTCCCCATTAAGTGCGAGAAAAATGGGCGGTTGTGAGGTCCTCCCAGACCCGTCCAAAGCCCTCCCCGTAGTCACTTAGAAGACTTAAACCTTGCAAACTTATAGTATCGAACACAGGACAGAGCCTAATAAATTTCAATTCATCCATCCCCTCCTCAAGAGGCGAAAAAATGAAGGAGGGTGTCAAAATGTCTCTCAAGACCCACCAAAAGCGCCCTCTCCCCCAAGTGACTTAGAAGACTAAATTTTTGCACACTTATAATATCGACTACGGGACAGAACCTAACTGATTCGAATTTTCTATTCCCACCAGCGTGAACAACAGAGGTCTAAAAGTCTATACACACCCTCCAACTCCAGGTGGCTTAGAAGGCTGGAACTTTTCGCAACTTAACTGAGTCACTTTTTGGTGAATAAAACAATTTTTGATGCTAAGCGCCATGCATAAACTTTTGACGCTAAGCAGCATGTATAAACTTTTGACGCTTAGCGCCATAAAATATTACAACTTTAATTTTTAATAATTTTAGTTCCACAAAATTAAATGCAGATTTTGTTTTAATACCTCTGCATTTCTTAAATTGTAAACATGAACATATTTACTTTTTTGCTTTATAGGATCTTCACAGTTTAACAGTTACCAGAGTTTAACCGAAGATAAAAAAAAATTGAAGATATTTAGTATATTGATGAGTATGCAGTTTCATGTGCTATGTTTTTACCAACTCATAAATTTCAATTTTTAGCATGACAACTCCTATAATAAGTATCCAGTACATCATTACAAGAAACATATGACAGGAAAGCATGCATGGTGAGGATATGTGTACTCACGGGTCCCATATTGGTAAATCCGTTCCTCTTGGCGACCTCATTGGCGACCGAGTTCCCGTGGCGGTCCTTCAGCTCGACCAGGAAGGCGTTTGTGAACACCTCTTCAGCCCTGGTCATCCGACCGTCGTCGGTCACCGCGATCACGACGACCAGCGAGACCAGCCATGATGCCGGCAGTTGCATGGAATTCGAAACTGAAGAAGTTGCACGTTTAAAATCGTCTGTCTTTCCGTTCCGTGAAAACTTGAGAAGGGAACCGAGTGGTATGTTAGTACCTTGGGTTCCACTGCTTGTAAAGGATGAAGAGCGACAGCAGATGTGGTCACATTCTATGCGGTGGGGTCGGAGAAAGAGAGGGAGGGGGCGCAGGACGTGCGGGCGATGACGTCCTGCGCGGGCGCACTGAAAGTCGTTTGAATCTAGGACTCCGATCGATCAGCTGTGTTCGTTTGTTTGGAAATCTTATTTTTCAATTTTCTGGCGATGTCTTGGCGGTCAAATTGAGATTTGTAGGCCAAGGTTGGCATGCATTTGAATATTACAGTCCAACCCGCATAATGGAATATCGGTTAATTGAATATCCCGCTTATTACAATATAAATTAATTGGGAAGCCATCATTCCTTATTTTACTAGCAATATTTCAATGTTAAGGAAATATCGTTTAATTAAATATTCCTGGTCATTAAAGTAGATTCAGTAAAATCCCAATTTAATGTTTTTGACGCGATGGACGAATGAAAAACGTTAAATGCGCGAAAGCTCTAAATTCTATAACATTTCAACAATTTATACGATTTTAAAGTAAATATTGTTGCATTGTTATGCAATATTTACATACGGTGTAAAGAGAAAATATAAGCACAGGGTAAAGTAAAGTAGCACCTATCAAATTTTAAAATCAAATAATGTAGATTTTTTATTCAGTTAAATTGCACTAATATACCCTTAGAAATATATTAGACATATCGTCTGCTGTTTTTAGCACTTTACAACATAGATATATGATCTCAGACTCAAATACAAGAAAATGGCATGGACAAATCAGGTTAATTAAAAACAGAAACGGATAGTAAAACGTGCGGGATAAAACATGCTGAAGTGAAAATTAACAAGAAAGATCAATCATAAAATTAACAAGAAAGATCAATCATAAGCATTGATTATGAAACACTTTCCAACGGAAATGCAATTTTATTTAAGCATCTCTGACATGTAATACATTCGGCGGTGTATATGTCTAAAATGTAATACATTTAGCCGATATTTTTTATATTATCACAGTACTACAGTAGTTTATTATGCTTGAAAACTTAAAACTTCGACGAAATATAAATCGTCTGCTTCTCCATGTTAAATCCACGAATTTTTCATTCATATTACTTACATTCCAGACTCCAGAGCTAAATAATTTTGCGTGAAAAAATTCAACAATACTTATATAACACACCTTACAATCGCTTGATTTGTTTACATTCTGCATAATTAAAATTAGGCTTCGTTGTAGAGATAATTAAAGTTTAGTGATCATTTAAAATACAAAAAAATATTGTAATTACGTAAGCACCGAATTTAGATACACAGATAATACGCAAAAATAAAGCGGTTTTGGGAAACACTGAAGAAAATGGATGCCATATTTTATTTTGCAATGGGTCACATGATCATATCATGGGTGTAACTGTTATTTAATTTTTTTTTTTAAACTACCTAACATATTTTGCTGAATTTTTTTTTCCACATTTTATGTGATAATTTGAATATTTCCAAATTTTCGAAGCAAGCTGTCAATTTTACGTTCGCTTAAAAAACGTTTGATAAATTAGGTCCCATAGGGTTCAATGTATTTCATTTTTTAACCCGAGTTAAATCCGAAACTAATTAGGTGATATTATTCATATTTATTCCCATATGTCCCACAGACCGTCTCAACGATATACTACAATTTCATTTTGATAAAGTCATTTTTACAGCAGTTATCGTCCGAACGGACAGACAAACAAACAGAATGACTAGGTCATAAACACTGTTCAACTGTGTTGGAAAGTGTTAAAAACAATAAAAATATTCAAGCGTATTGTAAAACAAATATCAGGGGCATTGCAACTAAAGAGTTATATACCAAAATTCCATTTTTAAAAGAAAAGTTAAAAAGTGAAAAGAAAATTTAAAGAAAAAGCAGTAGTTAAAAAGAGAGTTTTAAAAAGTAATAAACATGCAGGTGTGAAAAAATTTTTACGTATACATTAACACTCGTAATATACAGCAAAAACTACCTGGTTGACAAAATTTGATTCGAAAGGAAAGGGTGTGAATAACAAGAAAGATCAATTATACATAAAGCATTGATTATGAAACACTTTCCAACTGAAATGCAATTTTATTTAAACATCTCTAAATACAATACATTCAGCGCGGATATATTTTAAATTATCGCAGTGCTACAATAATTTATTATATTTGAAAATTTTAAACTTCATCGAAAAAAGTGAACTTTATTCAAATGACGTCATCGAAATATAAATCGTGTGGCTCTCTATGTAAAAGCAATAAATATTTCATTCCTATCACTTTTATTCCAGACTCCAGAGATAAATAATTTTACGTTAAAAAAATTAAATAAAATCTTATACAACTCATCTTACAATTGCTTGATTTGTTCACATTCTGCATACGTTGAAATTAGGCTTCGTTGAAGAAATAATCGAAGTTTGATGAACATTTAAACTGAAAAATATTGTAATTGCGTTGGCACAGAATATAGATGCATAGAAAATGCCCAAAACATAAAGAAGTTTTATAACGAATGCAACACTAAATATAAATTTAAAAAAACTTTAAAAGTCGCGATTTTTACACTGGGAAACAAATATGGATGCCATATTTTATTTTGAAGTGGGTCACGTGATCTCTTCATGTAATATGGGTGTAATTATTATTTTAAGTTTTATTTAAAAAACTACCGAACATATTTTGCTGAAATTTTTTATATATTTTATGTGATAATTTGAATATTTCCAAACATTTTCGAAGCAATTTGTGAATTTTTACTTTACTTAAATGTTTGAAAAATTAGATCCCATGGGGTTCAATGCATTTCATTTTTTAAACCCGGGTTCAATCCAAAACTAATTGGGCGATATTATTCATTTACATTCCCGTATGCCCCACAGACCGTCTCAACAACATACTGTAATTTCATTTTGATAAAGCCCTTTTAACGGCAGTTATCTTGCGAACGGACACAGACAGAATAAACAAAGTCATAAACACTTTTCAATGACAAACACTTTATTATTCATAAACACTTAAAAAATGTTGTTTGTAATTAAAAAATTTCGATACCTTTTAGTGCAATTGTCAAGTGAAAGGTACAAACAGTACTAATATAAAAATATAAATTTCAAAATCTTGCATTCCGTACATGAATGCTATGGAACCCTTAATTGCATGGATCCGAAAATTACTTCTCAAATTATAATATATTCTTCTCGAACTTTTGCAGCATTTTGCTTCTGAATGGACACATTTTAGCGAAATTTCGGCCTACAATCATTTTTGCATGTGTTTAAAAAAAATAACAAAAATAAAAATAAATAAACAAATAAATTTAATACTATTTTTTAAAGTATTAATTTTCGTCAAATATGCATTGTTAAAATAGATAAAACCGTTGTGAATTTAATACAACTCAAGCATCAATACAAAATAAAAAATCTGATGTGGACAACACATGACTTTCCTTATATAATGCAATGAATTTACTACTTTGCAGTAAAGAAATAGGTTTTTCTTATAGTAGATACTTATATTTTTTCCAAGATATTGAATTTTCGACAATTAGTCGTCATATTCTTTGATTCAGCGTCATTTTTATCCATTTGGCGAGATTTTCGTTAATTTGGCAACATTTGAAAAAGTCGCCAAGTTGGCGACATTCCGCCAAATTCATCGCCAAAATCTCACCAAGCGTTATGGACGGAAAAATAAGTTATTCTTATAGCAGATAAATGACTATTGGCGTTCAAATACAAAAGTATTACTCAAAGTATCTTTTCTCATGGATGGAACGAGCCAGATCCACGAGAACGATGTCACCAAATTTATTGCACGATATTACATATGAAAAGTGAACATGTTTCTCAACACTTAATTTTTTTTTTTTAATTTTTGGGATTTTTTGATAAATGTATTTGAAAAATGCGCAAGCAATATCTCGAGAACGGTTCGTGCTAGCGTTCCAAAGTTTATGGCAATCGTTTTCTAAGGAAAAATTACATAAGAAATGCCTATTTGCGTAACTTTATTAAAGGTTTTGATTTTTTAATAATTTTTTCAAAATTTC
Organism: Amaurobius ferox; assembly: GCA_951213105.1. Classification (NCBI taxonomy): domain Eukaryota; kingdom Metazoa; phylum Arthropoda; class Arachnida; order Araneae; family Amaurobiidae; genus Amaurobius; species Amaurobius ferox. The sequence goes on from OX578148.1 coordinate 35,117,026, forward strand.
ATTCGAAAATTTAGGGGGGGTTCTGAACAATCGATTACGTTTAAAAACAATAGGCTTCCAGTATTCACCACGGATTGTGATTTTTGTACCAAATTTCATTCGAATCGCTCCATTCGTTCGTGAGATATCGTCTCCACAGACTCACTGACACACACACACACACACACACACACACACACACACTCACACACACACATACTTTCGAGGCCAACGGCCGTACCGTGCTGATAACACCGGTTCTCGTTAGATCACCGAAGTCAAGCAGCATCGGGCGCGGATAGTACTTGGTGGGTGACCACCTCGGAACGCCGCGTGCTGTTGGCCATCTCGGGTGCGGTATCCCCGTGGTTTGCGCGCTAGATTTGCACGCTGCCACAAATGCCGCCGTGTTCATGCGGAGTACGATCACGTTAAACATGTGGGTCCGTAAGTCCTTCCGAGAGGTTGGTGGTAGGGGAAGGAGGGTACGGTCCCTGTGGATGCCTCCCCCACTGGGTTCCGGTCTAAATTGGGTGGCACTTCCCGGCCGTCCATACAGTTACCTTACACCTTTCTGGTAGGTCGGACGGTCTGGGTCTCAACAACAACAACAACACACATACTTTCACACACACGCACACACATACTTTCACACACACACACACACACATACTTTCACACACACACACACACATACTTTCGCACACACACACACAGAAATCACTTCAAAAATGTTTGATTCGTGATCAGGGATGCTTGAAACGTGCTCTCCCGTCGAAAACTGGGAATTCGAATTTTCGACCCCGTCACAATACTTTCCTTATACATTATGTATAAAAGGAAAGTAAAAATATATATATATTTATACTGAAATAGCACTATTTGTGTAAATAAAATTTGCCGTCTATGTCATAACCAAAGAAAATTTTTAGACATCTATATTTCCGGATGCACTATAGATCTTGGTGATTAATGATGTGGATTCTGCATCAAATTTCGAAGGAAATGGGGGGGATCACTAACGATTTCTACTTTCTTTATTTTCCCAATTCTGATTCAAAATTTTCTTTTTCTTTGAAACATTTATTTCTTAAAATCGGCTATAAACAGAGTTTAGTTGATAACATAGATTTTGCATCAAGTTTCTGAGAGAGTTGGAGGATTCAATAAAAATTTTCACTTTCGCTTCAAAAAAATTCCTTGAAACATCTATTTCTCAAAATCAGATATGGATGGAACTTAGACAATAATTTATGATGCTTGATTTAGCAACAAGTTACTGAGAGGTTAGCTGAATTCACTAAGGATTTCTACTTCTTGTTCCTTTTCACTTTCGGTTTAAAATTTCCATTGAAACAACTGTTTCTTTTTTGGAAGTGGCTATAGAGCTTAAAAAATTTCATTAAAATATCTATTTATTTTTCAAAATTGGCTATAGAGCTCAGACGATATAAGTTTGAATCAAATTTCGACTATGTTGGGGGTTTCAGTAAGGATTTCCACTTCAGTTCTGGAGATGCCACTTCTATTTGCTTGTTTTCCGAAAATTTACATGACTGTATGAAATAAGTGTACAAAAAGCATAAAAATTCTTAACAGTTCTGTTAAAAATGAAATGTACACACCAAATGCCACCTTAAGAAGGCTCCTACATAAATTTCCTATTATATAACACACTAGAAGCGATTACCCGGCGTTTCTCGGAATTTACGATGCAAAACTCGGATAAAAATTACACCGGAACATATAGGGTCGTGAATCTTATACATTGTTTTGTCACTGTGAACGAAGTAAATTCATTGCATTATGTAAGAAAAAAAATAGATTTGATTGGCCACTTTTTGGCCAATCAGATTCATTGGATCATGCATACTTTTCTTCTTTATATATATAGATAGATAGATAAATATTTTTACATTCATTTATTTATTATTCAAATTAATAAAATTGGTTAAGCAAGCCTATGAAAAATAGACCATGGTGATAGAGTTTCCATTTAAATTCATATTTCAAACCTGTGATTTTCAAAAGTGACTAACTAATACGTTCAATAAACTCCCACAAAACTCAAGAGAGATTTAATTGACTTTCACGTTTTAAACCAACGATTTCCAACCTTTTTCGTTGGGAATCATGGAGTTAGAGAGTAGAAAGCCAAGGAAAAAGTTTCGCTTTCCATTAATATCTCGACAACCCCTAGTTTTAAAAACTCAAAATTTGGACTAAATTTATGGTGAGCTATTTCAAAGCTACCCACAAAATTTCATTAAATTCAGTGCAGCTGTTCTTCCGTGATGATGAGACAAACGAAAGTTTCGTCTTTCATTAAAACCGCAACAACCCCTGGTGTTAGAAACTCGAAACATCGACTAAATTTTAAGTGAATCTATTTCAAGACTACCTATCAAATTTCATCAAATTCGGTTCAGCCGTGATGTTGGATCATACATACATACATACTTTTCTTCTTTATATATATAGATTTCCTAAACAAAAATATAGTTCTTTGCTGAATCCAAGGGCCATGTAATAGCATTTGAAAGTCAACAAAAGCACATAAATTTGAACTTGCTATTATCCTGCAAATGTCATTATGCATATGGAATTCCACTGTAATTACTAGTTTAAGTTTAAGGTCTGATGTGCCAGAAGTGCGCTATAATTAGATAAAGCATACTAATTTGCAATATATAGAATTCACTCGTCACAAGCATGGCGTCACTTTAAAATAACTATTATTATCTCACGGTAAAAAAAAATCTTTATCTGCTGAAAAACCAACTTGCTAGGAAACATCACACCATTGATGTTTACATAACTCACCATAAGCGGGTCACGGATGATGATATCTGCAGTGGTAGCGTGATTTTCGTTTCTAAAACGCCCCTTTAGGCGGGTTCTGCAAACATGAACTCAATCTTAACTAACGCTTTATGCAATTTTATACCATCTGAGTGGTAAGACTGCATTTAGGTCTCCATAGATGTTCAAAAAGTTGCAGCAAATTTCCTTCCTGCCATGACAGGTATCGGCTATGCAGAACTGAAAAGCCCTAAAAAGCGTGAAATCAGTTTACAAATGTTGGTATTTGGAATGTGAGAGCGAACCTTTTCTATCTATGACAGACAGAGTCCAGGTAATGAGTAACTCGCGGACTGCATCCACGTGCCCCAGACGACTAAGAGTTAATTTTTTCCGTCTGGGTCGAAGAAGAAGAGTCCATTTTTAACAATACGCAAAACACGGAATTTTCTAGTAGTGTTTAATAAAATTAATTTAGCGCTTTACCGTAAAGTTCTAAAACCATATGAATTTCGTCAAAAAATAACAAAACGTGGAAAAAAGGCTTATAAACAAAAAGGGAAATTTAATTAATAAAATTTAGGGAAGTATTTTATAATTCTTTTCTCGTGTTCGGTACAAAATGTTTTATATTATATTTACAACTTCTAATCTTAGCAGTTAGCATTCTGTAGGAAAATAAAAATATTCTCATGAAATTCTCTAACGTAATCTTCCTAAAGGATTTCTCATCGGAATTAAAACTTAAATCCAAATTCAATAGGACGTTTCCTTTGACAAAACCCCAACATAAAGTCTGGGTATCAAACACAGCAAAAGATCTTCTATTTAATAATTAAGCTTAATACGGGTTACCGAGCTTGGGATTTTCTGTATTAAGACTGACGTAAAAGCAAATTTTTTTGCGATTGAATATCGAAGAGACATATTTTGTTGAAAATAAAGTCATTAGAGCAGTTTACTTTTAGTTGTAATAAATGAGTGTGCAACCTGCACAGAAAAACAAGAAAGATCAATCATGCTTAAAGCATTGATTATGAAACACTTTCCAACTTCAATGCAATTTTATTTAAACAAGTCGAAAATGCAATACATTGCTCGGTAATATTTTGAAACTTATCACAATACTGCATTAATGTATTATATTTGAAAACTTAAACCTTCATGGAAAAAAATGAACTTCATTCAAATGACGGCATTGAAATATACATTGCCTGGTTTAAACATCTCTAAAATGTTATACATTCCTCGGTAATAGTTTTAGAATTATCATAATACTACGATAATTTATTATATTTGAAAACTTCATCGAAAACAACTGAAATTAATTCAAATGACGTCATAGAAAAAATAACACGCCTGGATCTCTCTATAAAAACAGGATTTCATTCATAACTTTCTCCCATTCATGTCATTCATCACAATACTATAATAATTTATTTTATTTAAACATTTTGTTTAAGACCATGGAGCTACAAAAAATTAAACTCTATGCTTGAAACTTCATCGAAAAAAATCGTCCTTCTCTTATCAATTAATATTTCAATGAAATCAATTAATATTTCATTCATATCAGCCATGCAGACTCCATGGACTAAATTATTTTGTGTTAAAAAAATACAGGAATTCTAATACAACTCATTCTATATATTTTGCTGTTTACATTTTACATAGGTGAAAAATAGGCTTAGTTGTAGAAATAATCAAATTTAGATGAGCATTTAAACTCAAATATATTGTCATTGCGTTGTTTTAGTATGTAGATGCACAGAATTTAAGCAAAAATAAAGTAGTTTTAGGACGGATACAACACTCAATATGAATTAAAAAGAACGTTAAAAAATCACGATTTTGAAACAAGATGGATGCCATATATCATTTTGAAGTGGGTCATGTGATCGTTTCATATCATGGTCACGTGATCGTTTCATATAAGAGGTGTAATTATTATTTTAATTTTTATTTAAAAAACTACTGAATATATTTCGCTGAATTTTTTTTTATATATTTTATGGAACAATTTGAATATTACCTAAAATTTTCGAAGCAATTTTTGAATTTTAAATCCGCTTAAAAAATGTTTGAAAAATTAGGTCCCATAGGGCTCAATGTATTTCAGTTTTTCGACCCGGGTTCAATCCAAAACTAATTGGGTGATATTATTCATTTATATTTCCATAGGTCTTACAGACCCCGTCTGAACAACATACTCAAATTTCATTTTGATTAAGTTATTTTTACGGCAGTTATCGTGCTAACGGACAGACAGACAGACAGACAGACAGACAAAATGAACAAAGTCATAAACACTTTTCAACTTTGTTGTAAAGTGTTAAAAAGTCTTCATATGGTGGCAAACAGGGTGTACATTTAATTTTTAAAGAAACTAAATATTTTTACATACTTTTGCACACTTATTTCGTACAGTCATACGATTTTTGGGGAAAACCAGAAGTGGCATCTCCAGAACCGGAAGTGATAATCGCTAGTATCCCCCACCCCCTCCAAAATCCGATGCCGAATCCATATCAATCGTCATCGAACCTCAGCCAATCAATTCTGAGAAATCGATGTTTCAAGGAAATTTTTAAACCAGAAGTGAAAGAAAACCGAAATCAAGATCGTTAGTAAGCTTTTACTCCTTCCATACTTTGACATTGAATTCATATCAGTCTTCATCTGAGCTATATCTACAACCGATCATGCAAAATAGATGTAAGGAAAATGTAAATTTTTAATTAGAAGTGGCTCCTCCAAAACCGGAAATGGAAATTCTCAGTGAACCACTCCGCCTCTAGAATTTGATGCTGAATCTGTATCAGTCACCATCTAAGCTCTATCTCAATAGCCGATTCTGAGGAATAGACGTTTCCATGAAAAAATTTGAATCGTAATCTTAAAAGGAATCAGAAATGGAAGTATTTAGTAAACCACCCATCCTTCAAAATGTGATGTTAAATCTGTGAGACCAGAAATAGATCTCACACCAGTTATTGTACTTGGGTGAGTGACCAGCTGGGAACACCGCGTGCTGTTGGGACATTTCGGAAGCGGTAGCCCGGTGGTTTGCGCCCTGGATTTGCACGCTGTCACAACTGCCGCCGTGTTCATGCGGAGTACGATCACGTTAAACCTGTGGGTCCGTAAGTCTTTCCGAGAGGTTGGTGGTAGGGGAAGGAGGGTACGGTCCCTGTGGATGCCTCCCCCACTGGGTTCCGGTCTAATTTGGGTGGCACTTCCCAGACGTCCAAACGGTTACCTTACACCTTTCTCGTAGATCGGACGGTCTGGGTCTCAACAGCAACATCAGTTATTGTGAGACAGTTTTATGTACATTATTTATTGTGTCTGAAATGTCAGACAATACATTCAGTCTCAATGACGCCATTGTTTACGACACGTGGACCTAAAGGTCATATAAAATCATAAATTTATGGGTATCAGTTTTATTTTCCCTATGTACACCACAGAATCTATGTCAATTGGCATCTAAGCTCTATCTCTAGACAATCTTTAGAAATACATGTTTCAAAGGAAATTATAATTTTTAACAAGAAATGGAAATATAACCGGAAGATGAAATCGATAATAAACCCTCCTGCCTATTCCGGAATTTGATTCTGAAATCATGTCCGTCATCATCTAAGCCACGGAGGGGCAAACTACGGCCCGCCAGGCAAATAAGGCTCGCCGATATGTTCAATATGACCCATACAACAAAACAGCATTTTTAGAAAGCCAATAGCAAAATCAACATTTCCGAACATTTCATGCCCAAAAATATATATCAATTTTCATCGTCGTGGTCATGCAAACATGTGTTTTCAATCATTAAACGTAGGAAAAATGATCTTAGGAACTGACTTACTAAATGAATATATGTTTTTCTCTCTTGAGAATTCCCTCCTCACAGCTTAACACAGATTATTAATAATGTGCTGGAAGATCAATCACAGTTTCACTCATGTCACATCCCCCCATTTTAAATTTTCTGAACGAACGTAAAACAATTTAGTAGATATTTATGATTGTTTGGTTTTCTGAATATATTTTTTTATTTCCAATAGATAGGGCATATGAACAAAATGCAAAGTGCAAAAATACTAGTCTTCCAGTCCATCGGCTCTATTGAGGGCCCGCTATCTAATGAGGTTTTGCAATGAAGCGTGTTGTTTTGCAGTGGATCCCTGGCTATTGCGAATTGAGCAGGCAGATTTTTTTTTTTGCCAAAACGAGTGCTGTGCTGATACATTGTGCAAAAAGAAAAACTTATTTTCTCACAACAAAATTATTTGTAAAGCAATTTATGAATTCGACGTACCAACATGAAACGAAAAGCAAAATGGATAACAAGTATGGGAGAGGATGTCTCCTGGGTATCTGGTAAACCAAGACGGGGTGCAATGGCTGTTTTTTGCCTACTAACTGAACCTACGGGACAAATGACTGCTGAAACTGAGCCTACGGCAATGATGAAACTGAGCCTACGGCAATGATGAAACTGAACCTACAGCAATGATGAAACTGAGCCTACTGCACAAATGACTGCTGAAACTGAGCCTACGGTAATGATAAAACTAGGCCTTCGATACAAATGACTGCTGAAACTGAGCCTACGGCAATGCTGAAGCTGAGCCTTCGGTACAAATGACTGCTAAAACTGAGTCTACGGCAATGATGAAATTGAGCCTCCGGTACAAAGGTTTGCTGAAACTGAGGCTACGGCAATGATGAAACAGAGCTTACTGCACAAATGACTGCTGAAACTGAGCCTACGGCAATGATGAAACTGAACCTTCGGTACAAATGACTACTGAAACTTAGCCTACGGCAATGCTGAAACTGAGCCTTCAGTACAAATGACTGCTGAAACTGAGCTTTCGGTACAAATGACTGCTGAAACTGAGCCTATGGCAATGATGAAACTGAGCCTTCGGTACAAATGACTGCTGAAACTGAGTCTACGACAATGATAAAACTGAGCCTACTGTACAAATGACTGCTGAAACTGAGTCTGTAATGATGAAACTGAGTCTTCGGTATAAATGACTGCTGAAACTGAGCCTACGGCAATGATGAAACTGGGCCTTCGGTAAAAATGACTTCTGAAACTGAGTCTACGGCAATGATGAAACTGAGCCTACTGCACAAATGATACTGCATAAATGACTGCCTTGCTACACATTTGTGTCGTATTAGAATTTTTGCACAGAAGCTGCCTGCCAGCTGTGTGATGCTAATGAACCTATGCATGAACACCACCTGCGTCGCTGTAGAGTAGTCCTCCATGAAGCTACTGACACTTCCTGAGATTGGGAGGCAAGAGGACTATTGGGGCGATAACCTTCGATTTTCTGAATATATAAATATTTTAAATGAATTCTGAAGAAAAATTAGTGAATAAAATTCTTTAGACTGCGCAAGAAGTTGTTAATTTTCCTTCATTTGGGCCTCTTGTAAATAAATTTACCCCTCACTGAACTAACCTCTATCTACAGCCGATCCGAAGAAATAAATGATTAAAAAATTTTTAGTAAAAACAATTATATGACAAAAGTTTTACCATTTTAAAAACATACACCAATAATTTTAAAAGGATTAAAAACAGGAACCCCTAAAAAGCGTTAGCCTCCCGGGTTGCCAATTGTTTTCAAAAGGCGCTCTGGACGCGTTTGTAAACTTGTCATTATTCTATAATGAAACAAAAATAGGAAGTAGGTAGCACATAACTTTCACTATATAATACAGTGAATTTACCTCTTTCACAGTGAAGAAATGATGTGTAAGGTCCACAGTACAATGTTTTTAACGTTAAATTGTACATTTGATTATTTTCCGGTTGACAACATGTAAAATTATTTCAAAGTAACCAAACAACTTATATTTCACCCAAGTCTAAATTGACAATTATCAATATTGATAGCATCCGCACTAACCAATATAGTCCATATATTAAAATATTTGAATAATTTATTCATCAGTTTGGAGTTATTTTCGTTAACTCAGTGTAATTTTTGTCAATCGATATATTCGTCAATCTGGGGCGAAATATCGCCCAGATAACGACATTTCCCTAAACGAGTTTCCAAGTTCGCTAAATTTATCGTCAAGCGTTACAGACAAATGGGGAGAAAAGCATATATAAAAGTTCATTTGAAAAAAGTTCAATATCTCGAGAACGGCTCATGCGCTCTAAAATTTGTCAATCGTTTTCTAATGAAAAATTACATAAGAAATTATTAACAATTGTTACTCATCATAAGAAATGATGAGCAGCATTACTAAAAGTTCTGATTTTTTGATGAATTTTCTTTTAATTTCATCTGAAAATGTGGATGTCTTCCGATCGTTTGATTGCATTTAAAACGACTGAGCTTCCAGTATTCTTTGATTGTAATTTTTGTATCAAATTTCGTTTAAAACGCTCCATTTGTTTGTGAGATATCGGTTTCACAGACTTACGCACACTCGCAGACAGACATCATCTCAAAAACGTTCGATTCGAGTTTAGGATCTTCCATCGAAAACTCAAATTCGACTTTTCGACCTCGTCACAATGCTCTCAATATACATTATATTATGTATATAGGGGAAAAAATCTGCTGTGGGCAACACATGACTTTCCTTATATAATGTAATGAATTTACTACTTTTACAGTAAAAAAATAGGTTTTTCTTATAGTAGATACTAATATTCTTTCCAAGATATTGAATTTTCGACAATTAGTCGTCATTTTCATTGATTTAGCGTCATTTTTATCCATTTGGCAAGATTTTCGTTAATTTGGCAACATTTCAAAAAGTCGCCAAGTTGGCGACATTCCGCCAAATTCGTCGCCAAAATCTCGCCAAGCGTTATGGATGAAGAAATAAGTTATTCTTACAGCAGACAAATGATTATTGGCGTTCAAATACAAAAGTATTACTCAAAGTATATTTTTCCATGAATGGAACGTGCTAGATCCACGAGAATAATGTCATCCAATATATCGTATGGTATTACATATGAAAAGTGAACATGTTTCTCAATAGGAAATATATTTTTTTTTATTTTATGACTTTTTGATAATTTTTTTGAAAAATGTGCAATATCTCGAGAACGGTTTATGTTAGCGTTCTAAAATTTATGCCAATAGTTTTCTAATGAAAAATTACATAAGAAATGTCTATTTGCGTAACTTTATTAGTTGTTTTGATTTTTTGACGATTTTTTCAAAATTTTATTCGAAAATTTAGGCGAGTTCTAAACATTCGATTGCGTATAAAACAATAGGCTTCCAGTGTTTACGGATTGTGATTTTTGTACCAAATTTGGTTTGAATCGGTCCATTCGTTCGTCAGTTATCGTCTCCACAGACTCACTGACACGCGCACACACACACACACACACACACATACTTTCACACACACACACAGACATCACTTTAAAAATGTTTGATTCGTGATCAGGGATGCTTGAAACGTGCTCTCCCGTCGAAAACTCGATTTCGAATTTTCGACCCCGTCACAATACTTTCCTTATACATTATGTTTATAGGGAAAGTAAAAATAGCATATACATTTGTTCTAAATTCAAAACTAAATATTAGAGATAACTGAATATTCTAATCGCGGAAACTCAAATACTATATAATATTCAAGATTCAAGATCTTGAATACAACATGACTAGAAAAAATTCGAACAGTTCGAATAGTGAGCCATCATTAAGAGCAGGTTCTGAAAGAAAGTGTCAAGATACGTATTCCAAAAGAAGAAATTCGAATTTACATAACAAAGTTTACTTCCACCAACTAAAAATACTTTTGACTAATAAAAAAGAACCAACCACCTGTATCCTCATTTTAATGAATTATCTTTGAAATATTTAATCACGGTGTCGTCAACAGACTTTTAAGAACGAACTTTTCAACACCTCCGGCTTAATTTACAATAAAAGAATCTGATGTGGGCAGCACATGACTTTCCCTGCAGACATATAACCACGTTCTCTTTATTTTAATTAAATTAAATTCACTTTTAATTCAATTTTCGTTCTCATTTGATAACTGGACTTATTTTCAAAGGTGGCGTAGAGAAAATACGAAAAAACTAAAATATCTCGAGAACGGCTAGTCCTAGTGTAATGGGGTTGGTCTTATTATTTTCTTTGTTAAATATTACGTATTAAATAGGCATTTAATGTATATATTTGAGCATACGTAGTATCTTATTTTAGATCTTGGCGATTTTTGCTGGCCATTTTGCAAAACAAAGGCATATTATTTTTTTCCGAATCCTACTAAAATCTAATCAGCACCAGAGTAACCCACAAGTGACTTATCTACCGAATTTTGTGAAATTTGGTCCATTAATTTTTCAGCTAGAGTGGATACAAGCTTCTGCGGGACATTTCGCAAAAAAAAGCGGGTTGTTTTATCCCGAATCGTACCCAAAACTAATCAGCACCTGGGGCTCTACCACCAACTGCCCGGAATTATTTTCTCACCGTTCGGAAATCCGTATTATTCCACCTCGTCATTTACGAAAGGCTGCAATAACCGTACTATGAAGTCTTCGGAATTCGGTTTCGTTACACTTTGATGGACAGGGGGGTGGAGTTAAGGTGGAACCTCTCTGGACCAATCGAAGTCAATAGTTAAATACGAAAGGAGTTAGCATAGTGCTTTATAAACACTTTTCTTTCACCGATGAAGAATACTTTGATTAATAGAACTGTGTGATTTCGATTGACAATAATATTAATCATAATTGCCTTTGTTATAAATAAGCAAAAAGTTGGAAAAGAAATACATTTTTTAAATGAATTACTAAATGTTAAATCTACTACATGCTTTTAATATCAATTTTCGAGAAAACTATAATATACTTGTTTTCGAAGTCCCGAAAAAGGATTATATTACCAAAAATTATTCACAGTTTGCGCATCTAAAAGTTAAACTAAGATTAATATTTTATGGTCTAGTTTTGATATCAGTGTCACAGAAAAGCAAATTAAGAATACTTTAACAGTTTTTGTTAAGCAGTTGAAATTCTTTCATATTTAAGAAATACATTTTAAATGTCAGAGTTTTTACTGTACATTATTTTTATTTGTGCTGTACTTACTTTTACAAATATAAAAAATACAAAATTTTTTTGAAAATGTGATGAGTAGTAAAATATATATCTTGTACTTGCTTTTAGTATTTGAAAAGTATTGGGGGGAGATCCTTTCAAAAATATGCTGAAATTCATGTAAAATGCTTAGGGAAAATCTTATAGTTTTCTTCTCAAGTACAAACAACATAAAGAAGTGAAAATCATTTACAAAAGTAAAACACGGATAAGTAAAATTATAATATCAAAAAAAAATGAAATATATTTAGCAAAATGTTATTTTTTTTCTTAAATAATTGAAACTGAGCAAAATTTTACATCTGCGTGTGTCAATGATGAGCTAGCTCTCTGCGGACTACAGGAAAATTAATTTTAAAGTAAACATCATCTGTCATAGTAGAAAATGTATATTTCATCTTTGGTTGGTATAAAGTATACTTAATTAAAGTATAAAAAATTGTCAAATTAACTTCAAAATAAATTTTACGAAAACGTAAACTTAATAATTTATTCAAGTTAGGTAATTTGAGGATAAAACTTTAAACAGAAAGCTCCTGCTCGTTATTACAAAATATTTCACCTGAATATTTTAGTAACAGATGGCAGCACAAGTTTTAAAAATGAAACCCACTCTGATTCGAACCGGAGGCCTCTCAATTGCTGAGCGTCTCTCCTACCGCCTAAGCAAGAGTGCTATGCCATGTTGAGTGTAATAAGAAATTACATGCTCTAAACCTTACAGTGCTATTTCAGGATGTTCTTTTAAAAGCAGATTATATTTTGAAGTTGTTTTAATATAGTTTTGGGGGGAAAAATTGTATAGAGAAAATACAGGTTTTATTTTTAAAATTCTGTCAGATGTTTATTTAACGATTCGTGAAAGAGAGATAGTTGAATTCGATAACGTTAACATAGCTGAAACCTAAAAAAGTATACGAACTTCCAAATAGAAAAAAAGAAAAGAAATATTTTGAAAATTGAAAGGGCAGATCCTTTGAAGTAAATAAATAAGCTTGTATTTTAATATATGTGGAACAAAATTTTCAGATTTGATGAAAAATTGGTGCTTATAAAATTTCTCAAGATCGTCGTTTTACATATTCCAAGGAAATTATTATCGAAGCATTTGATACTAATTTAGTCGGCAACTTGGTGGTAATTTAACCTGAACAATGAAACAAATTCGTTGTCAATTAGCATAATTAATTTAACTTCTGTGGTTGAATTTTTCTTATTTTCAAAAACGATCACTCGCAAATACAAGACCGCCATCTTGAATACTGCTATTGCGTACCTTATTTCAGGTTTCACGGCCTCCTTAGAGGGTGAAATTATCAAGGGGTTTTTACGAACCTTCGTACAACTTTAGGCACCCAAATAAGACTTCGTGGTACCACATTTCGTAAAATTTGATTCACGTGCGGAATAACCGGTTATTTCGAACCCGGGTAGATTTACGATGTGTTGGTGGTAGAGCCCCTGGGGCTCTACCACCAACACATCGTAAATCTACCCGGACCCATCGTAAATCCAACACATCACATCACATCGTAAAATACGATGTGTTGGTGGTAGAGCCCCGCCCACAAGTGACTTACCTACCCAATTTTGTGAAATTCGATCCATTAGTTTTTCAGTTAGAGTGGATACAAAATCTGCAGAGACAGACAGCCAGACAGACTCAGAGATAGACACACAGACGCCATGCTAAAAATAGTTTTTTCGTATTGTAGAGGACTCGAAACATATAGATCCGTCGAAAACTCGAGTTCCGATTTTCGGCATGATTCCAATACTGGTCCCTATACATTATCATGTATTGCAGGGAAAGTAAATATATGATGTGGGCAGCACATGACTTTCCCTGCAGACTCAAATTCATATGTTCTTTATTTTTTTTAATAATTCATTAGATTGAGTTTAATTGAACCAACTAATACTAAATTTGCATTTTTAATTCAATTTTTGTTTTTATTTGGTAATTGGACATTTTCCCAAAAGTGGCATAACTAAATGCGAAAAATCTCAAACATCTAGAGAACGGTTAGTCATACAGTAATAGAGTTGTTCTTATTCTTTTCCTCATCAAAACTTATGTATAAAACAACCATTTAATTGATATATTTGAACATACGTAGCTTTTTTTTTTTAGATTTTGGCGATTTTTGAGGGCCATTTCGTAAAAAAAGGCAGGTTGTTCTTTTCCAAATAATACCATAATCTAATCAGCACCAGAGTATCCCACAAGTAACTTATCTACCAAATTTTGTGAAATTTGGTCAATTAGTATTTTAGCTAGAGTGGATACATGACATTTTTACGGGCCATTTCGCAAAAAAAGGCGGGTTCTGTGTTTGCGAATCGTACCAAAAACTAATCATCACCAGGGTCATACCCAAGTGACTTACCTACCAAATTTTATGAAATTCGGTCCATAAGTTTTTGCGTTAGAGTGGATACATTCATTGCACAGACAGACACACAGACGTCACGCTGAAAATAGTTTTTTCGTATGCTAGAGGTCTCAAAACGTGTAGATCCGTCGAAAACTCAAGTTGTGATTTTCGACATGATTCCAATGCTTTCCCTATACATTACCATGTATTGCAGAGAAAGTAAAAATCTGATGTGCGCAGCACATGACTTTCCCTGCAGACTTATATACACGTTCTCTTTATTTTAATTACATTTAATTCACTTTTAATTCAATTTTTGTTCTCATTTGATAACTGGACTACTTTTCAAAGGTGGCTTAGAGAAAATACAAAAAAGCTAAAATATATCGAGAACGACTAGTCCTAGAGTGTAATGGGGTTGGTCTTATAATTTTCTTCGTTAAAAATTACATATTAAACAAGCATTTCATGGATATATTTGAGCATACGTAGATTTTTATTTTAGATTTTGGCGATTTTTGCAGGCCATTTTGCAAAAAAGGTCAGGTCATTTTTTCTAAATCATACCAAAATGTAATCAGCACCAGGGTGACCCACTAGTGACTTACCTACCAAATTTTGTTTAATTCGGTCCATTAGTGTTTTAGCTAGAGTGGATACAAGCTTTTGCGGGCCAGTTCGCAAAAAAGGCGGGTTCTTTTATCCCGAATCATACCCAAAACTAATCAACACCAGATTCGCCCACAAGTGACTTACCTACCAAATTTTATGAAATTCGGTCAATTACTTTTTTAGTTAGAGTGGATACAAAATGTGCACAGACAGACACACTGACACACACACACAGACGTCACGCTAAAAGTAGTTTTTTCGTATTCTAAAGGTCTCGAAACGTGTAGATCCGTCGAAAACTCGAGTTGGGATTTTCGGCCAGTACTTACCCTATACATTACCATGATTCCAGTACTTACCCTATACATTACCATGTATTGCAGGGAAAGTAAAAAGAAGACTACTATATCGTGAACATGTTCGAATGTTTGTTTTCTTAAATAAAAATCCGCATTAGGTGAGGAACGTTTAGAATTACTCAATTTATCGCAGTTAAGGATACCTATCAAATACTACTGTAGAATAATAAAAATAAAAATTCAAAAACTTTATTACTAAATGAATGCGGTTTTATGAAACTTTTTACTTTTATAACACTTTCCAACATAGTCGAAAAGTGTTTATAACTTTGGACCATTCTATTACTGTCTGTCTGTCTGTCCGTCCGTTCGCAGGATAACTGATGGATAACATAAAAATGAATTTATCGAAATGAAGTTTTAGTATGTTGTTGAGACGGTCTGTGGGACATATGGAAATGTAAAAAAAAAATCACCCAATTAGTTTCGGATTTAATCCGCGTTGAAAAAATGAAATGCATTGAACCCTATGGGACATAATTTTTCAGTCATTTTTAAGCGAAGTTAAAATTCATAGATTACTTCGAGAATTTTAGGAAGTATTTAAGTTATCACATAAAATGTGTAAAACAAAATCAGCAAAATATGCTAGGTAGTTATTAAATAGAAATTGAAATAAAAATTTAATTACACCCATGATATGAAGAGACCACGTAACTCTTTGCAAAATAAATATGACTTCCATTTTTTTGCTATTACCGTAGATGACTAAAGATCTTTTAGATTTATATTTAGTGTTGCATCTGTCCTAAAACCGCTATATTTTTTTGCGTATTATCCGGGTATCTAAACTCTGTCTCAACACAATATTTTTTATTTTAAGTGATCACTAAACTCTGATTATTCCTACAACGAAGCCTAATTTTAATGCTATACTACACCATGCAAAATGTAAACAAATCAAGCGATTGTAAGGTGAGTTGTATAATAATTGGTGATTTTTTTCATGCAAAATTATTTAGCTCTGGAGTCTGGAATATAAGTGATATAAATGAAACATTCATTGCTTTTACATAGAGAGGCAGACGTTTTATATTTCGATGACGTCATTTGGATAAAGTTTATTTCGAGTAACTAGCATTGTCTTTTCAGTGATGTTTTAAGTTTTCAAGTATAGTAATTTACTGTAGTACTGTGATAAGTTAAAAAATCTGATATGGGCAACACTTCACTTTCCTTATATAATGCAATGAATTTACTACTTTTACAGTAAACAAAAATGCTATTCTTATAGTAGATACTTATATTCCTTCCAAGATATTGAATTTTCTTCAATTAGTCGTCATTTTCATTGATTTAGCGTCAATTTTATCCATTTGCCGAGATTTTTGTTAATTCGGCAACATTTTAAAATATCGTCAAGTTGGCGACATTCCGCTAAAATCGTCGCCATAATATCGCCGAGCGTTATGGACGGAGAAATAAGTTATTCTTACAGCAGATAAATGACTATTGGAGTTCAAATACAAAAGTATTACTCAAAGTATCTTTTCTCGTGAATGGAATGAGTTAGATCTATGAGAATGATGTCACCCAATTTATCGCATGATATTACATACGAAAAGTAAACATGTTTCTCAACAGTTAATATTTTTAATTTATGGGATTTTTTGATAAATTTATTTGAAAAAATGTGCAATATCTCGAGAACGGTTCATGCTAGCATTCTAAAGTCTATATCAATCGTTTTCTAAGGAAAAATTACATAAGAAACGTCTATTTGCGTAACTTTATTAAAAGTTTTGATGCTTGAAACGTGCTCTCCTACCGAAAACTCGAATTCGAATTTTCGACCCCGTCACAATACTTTCCTTATACATTATGTATATAAGAAAAGTAAAAATATCAGCGATGAATGTATTTATCACATTTTGGAGATGTTTAAATATAATTGCATTTCAGTTGGAAAGTGTTTCATGATAGATGTTTTATGCGTGATTGATCTTTCTTGTTTAGTTTATTGTATTAATTCATTTGCTAATAATAAATGATATTTAATTAATGTTAATATTATTTATTATTTTAAATAACTATCCAATTTGATGATTTGATTATGCCGACCTAATGGAATTTGCGGCTCAAGAAACCTAACTCCGACTAATACTGCAGAAGTTTGGGCCGTCGAAGCTGGACGCGCGCCAGACCAACGATACTTAAAGTTGTGGACAAGAGTAATCGTACTCGTATCAATTAATACTACTTTGTTGCTCCGTAACCATGCTGAGAGCTTCGATGCACGCAGGCATCTAACACATTGTAAAAGGAGCTCACCTAAGGCACTCAACTATTTCTGAACATTATATAAAAAAATCTGATGTGGGCTTCATGACTTTCCTTATATAATGCAATGAATGTACTACTCTTAAAGCAAAAAAATAAGTTATTCGTTTAGTAGATACTTATATTCTTTCCAAGATATTAAATTTTCGTCAATGAGTCGTCATTTTCATTGATTTAGCGACATTTTTATCCATTTGGCGAGATTTTCGTTAATCTGGCAACATTTAAAAAAGTTGCCAAGGGCGACATTTCGTCAAATTTGTCGCCAAAATCTCGCCAAGTGTTATGGTCGGAGAAATAAGTTATTATTATAGCAGATAAATGACTATTGGCGTTCAGATACAAAAGTATTACATAAAGTATCTTTTCTCATAGATGGAACGAGCTAGATCCGCGAGAATGATGTCACCTAATTTATCGCATGATATTACTTATGAAAAGTGAACATGTTTCTAAACAGTTAATATATTTTTTTTTAATTTATGGGATTTCTTGATAAATTTATTTGAAAAATGTGCAATATCTCGAGAACGGTTCATGCTAGCGTTCTAAAGTTTATTTCAATCGTTTTCTAAGGAAAAATTACATAAGAAATGTCTATTTGCGTAATTTTATTAACGATTTCTATTTTTTGATGATTTTTTCAAAATTTCACTGGAAAATTCAGGGGGTTCTGAACATTCGATTGCATCTAAAAACAATAAGCTTCCAGTATTCACAGACTGTGATTTTTGTACCAAATTTCATTCAAATCGCTCCATTCGTTCGTGAGATATCGTCTCCACAGTCCCCCTGACACACACACACACACGCATACACATATACTTTCACACACACACATACTTTCACACACACACACACACACATACATACATACTTTCACATACACACACACACACATAGTTTCACATACACACACACACACAAACATCACCTCAAAAATGTTTTATTCGTGACCAGGGATGCTTGAAACGTACTCTCCCGTCGAAAACTCGAATTCGTATTTTCGACCCCGTCACAATACTTTCCATTACATTACGTATATACTTTATACTTTATGTATATAAGGACTTTATACATTATGTATATAAGGAAAGTAATAAATAAAGTACTTATATGACACTCATAGATCTTCGAATATTCGAGGTATTCGATTCGAGATCCAGTTAATATTTGAAATCATTATTCAAATTCGAGAAAAGTATTCTTCACCCCTACTTAAAATTAAATTCGGCTGAAAGAAAACATCACATTCTGAGTAAAACTGTAACTGGCAATGACAGTTAATTAAAATGCAACGCCAACTCCGTTTGAAACGAACTACTGAAAAATAATAACTTTTGTAATCGAAGGAAAAGTAGTTTCTCATTATGATAAAACAACTAAACTCGTAGCCGTTAACGATTTCATCTAGAGCTATGCTCCTTCTGTCCTTCTACCGTGCAGAAGCATACCGTCTGAACGTGTTCAATTGTTTATTTTCTTAAATAAAAATCTGCTGTAGATGAGTAGCATTTACAATTATTTAATTATTATAGTTAATTAAGAAAACCTAAAATAAAAATCTACTGTAAAATATTTAAAATGAAAAGATTCATTTCTAAATTAATGTAGTTTTATTACACAGTTTTACTTTTATTACTTTAAATTATTAATTTATTTATTAATATTTAATAAATATAAATGTTATTATATTATGAATTTGAAAAACTATTCGGGATATTCGAATATTCGTGGTATTTGAATATTCGAAATCTGGTTAATATTCGAATTCCAGAAAATTGTTCGGCCATTGCTACTAAATACAGGGTGGCCATAATTAAAGTAGAGGTGTTTAGAGCCCGATAGTGAGAAAACTGTTAGGCCAAACTCAACCAAATTTGCAGTAAATGCTATTTAGACTATGGGGTTTTAATTTTTAAAAGAAAACAAGAAAGATCAATCATGCATAAGCATTGATTATGAAACACTTTCCAACTGAAATGTAATTTCATTTAAAAATTTCTAAAATGTGATTCATTCAGTGGTAATATCTTTTACATTATCACAGTACTACAGTAATTTATTATACTTAAATATTTAAAACTGTATCGAAATATAAATCATCTGATTCTTTATGCAAAATCAATGAATATTTCATTCATATAACTTGTATTCCAGACTCCAGAGCTAAATAATTTTGTGTGAAAAAAATTCAGCAATTCTTATGTAATTCATCTTACAATCGCTTGAGATATTTGCATTCTGCATATGTTAAAATTAGGCTTCCTTGAAGAAATAATAAAAGTTTAGGGATCATTTAAAATCACAACTATTGTAATTGCATAGGCACGGAATTTAGATACACAGATAATACACAGATAATATATATGTGTATGTGTATGTACTCAAAGTATTGGAATCGTGCCGAAGTTCGGAACTCGAATTTTCAAAGGATCTACACGTTTTGGGACTTCTAGAACACGAAAAAACTACTTTTAGGAAGACGTCTGTGTGTGTAAGGGTGTATCTGTGTATGTTTCTGTGTGTCTGTGTGGATATTACATCCACTCTAATTGAAAAACTAATGGACCGAATTTCATACAATTTGGTAGGTATGTTTTTGTGGGAAATCCTGATGTTCATTAGATTATAGTACGATTCGTAATAAAAGAATCTGCCTTCTTTGCGAAATGGCCGCAGAAATTGCCTTTATCCACTCTAGCTAAAAACTAATGAACCAAATTTAACAAAATTTGGAGTATAATATTTCAATAACCGACAAGTGATTTATATACCAAATTTAACAAAATTTTGTATATAAGTCATTTGTAGGTTATTCTAGTACGATTCGGGAAAAAGGAATGGGCTATTTTTGCGAAATGGCCAGCAAAAATCGTTATATATAAAAATAAAAGACTACGTGTGCTCAATTATATCAATTAAATTCCTATTTTATATGTGATTTTTGACAACAAAAAGAATAAGACTAACCCCATTACTCTAGGACTAGCCGTTCTTGAGATATTCTAGTTTTTTCGCGTTTTCGCTACGCCACCTTTGACAATAAGTCCAGCTATCAAATGAGAACCAAATTTAAGTTTAACGTGTAAATTCAATGTCATTTAAAATACTTATGTTGTGCAGATAAACTCAAATTATCATTGAATAAATAAAGAGAACGAATATGAGTCTGCAGGGAAAGACATGTGCTGTCCACATCAGAATTTTTAACAATATTACAACAATGATTTATAGAAGTGAACGGGGATTATTTTCAGGCCATTTCGAAAAAAATGTATGATCTATATTTAAAGATCCATCAAATTTTTGTCGAATAAAATGTTCAACAAATTTAAGCTGTGTACCAAATTTTAACTCTCTAGGACGAAGGGAAGTGCATTTAAAATGCCATCAAATAAATTTATCATGAAGAGTTATATAAAATTTAAAAAAAAAAGAAAAATTGTTATCTACCAAATTTACTTTAAAATATGAAGCCACTCCCATATGCAAAACGTTTAAACAAATGGAGAGATATTTATTATATAATATCTCTTTCTTTTCTTTCTGGAAGATATCCCAAAGTCAGAATTTAATTGAATTTTTTTTTTCCCTATATTAAATATTTTTTTTAATTAAAAAACTACTTAACATATTTTACTGAATTTTTTTTTATATATTCTATGGGATAATGTGAATATTTCCTAAAAATTTCGAAGCAATTCGTGAATTTTAAATTTACTTAAAAAATGTTTGAAAAATTAGGTCCCATAGGGTTCAATGTATTTCATTTTTTCAACCCGGGTTCAATAAAAAACTAATTAGGTGATATTATTTATTTATATTCCCATAGGTCCTACAGACCGACTGAACAACATACTAAAATTTCATTTTGATAAACTCATTTTTACGGCAGTTATCGTGCTAACGGACAGACAGACAGACAGACAGACAGACAGAATGAACAAAGTCATAAACACTTTTCAACTTTGTTGTAAAGTGTTAAAAAGTAGTTTGGATTTTTGCCACCGCGGGCCAAAGTGGCTCTGTAAGGTCCATTTTTGGAGTAAAATAGGCAAAGGAAGTACAGAAAGTTCTGCAATGCTAAGAAGTATTGAACAATTCTGCTGAACTTTGATATTCCGCGACTTCAGCAGCGTGGATGTCTTCAATCTACCTATTTATGCAGGATGGCGAACCCCATCATATTGGATGGCACGTACAGGAAGTCCTACGACAGCATTTTACCAACAGCCGAATAATTAGTCGAGCGTTTCCTATGAAGTGGCCAACCTGTTAGCCTGATCTGACCCCTTGTGACTTTTGGTTGTGGGGTCATGTAAAGCGCTTGGTATACCCAGGGAATATAGATAATTTAGCCGCTTTGATGGATCGAATAACATTGCACGTCAAGCAAATCAATGGAGATCTGCTGCATTCTGCAGTAGAGAATGCTGTTCGGGTAATGCACTTTTTGGAACACATGCAAGGAAAACATATTGAATCACACGTGTGAATGATGCCAATATAAAATTAATGTTATACGGGCAAATGTAAAAATAAAATGTACTAAATATGATGTCCTTTTCAAAATGCATGTAAAATGTTAACTGTCTGTAATTCCTATGCCTATGAGGCAGCAAAGACATCTGATAAAAGATGCTGGGAGCCTGTACCCGAATTATAAGAACAGAGGAGAAGC
Organism: Amaurobius ferox; assembly: GCA_951213105.1. Lineage (NCBI taxonomy): Eukaryota > Metazoa > Arthropoda > Arachnida > Araneae > Amaurobiidae > Amaurobius > Amaurobius ferox. The sequence goes on from OX578148.1 coordinate 35,139,235, forward strand.
TAGCTTTTGCTCAGTAATTATAATGTCGGTCTTGTAATCAAAAGGTCCCTGGTTCGGGGCCCGGCGAGTCTCAATCGCCACAATGATGACTGGACGTTTGAAACACGCAACCTTCCTCTCCAACGATCTCACCATCTCAACACGAGATGGCAGCACCACACGGAGTCAGAAGCCTTGACACTCCCTTCCTGGTTGACCACGACTGACCGTCACGCCGAGGCGGCACGCCTCCCGGCCTTCATCATCAGCGGAAGGAGTGTGCGGCAGCAAAGACATCTGATCAAAGATGCTGGGAACCTGTACCCGAAATATAAGAACAGAGGAGAAGACAGCTTTTGCTCAGTGATTATAATGTCGGTCTTGTAATCAAAAGGTCCTTGGTTCGGGGACCGGCGACGCACAACGCCACACCTATTTTACTCCAAAAATGGACCTTACAGCGCCACTTTGACCCGCGGTGGCAAAAGTCAAAACTATTTTTTTAATCAAAACCCCATGGTCTAAACAATATTTACTGCAAATTTGGTTGAGTTTGACCAAACAGTTCTCTCACTATCGGACTCAAACCTCTACTTTAATTATGGCCACCCTGTATATAAGCTCCATTCATATCCATGCTTTCCCATCTATATTCGAAAAGGGTGTTAAAATTATATTTGAAAGTCATTAATCAAAATCAATCAAAAATCTACTGTAAAATCTATATAAATAAAAATGAAAATCTGTCTGTCTGTCTGTCTGTCTGTCACACCATCACGGGAGAACGGCTGAACCGAATTTGATGAAATTTTGTGGGTAGCCCAGAAATAGCCCCACTTAAAATTATATCCGTGTTTTGAGTTTCTACGACCAGTGGTTCTCGAGATATTAGTAAAAAACGAAATTTTCGTTTGTCTCATCGTCACGGAAAAACGGCTGAACCGAATTTAATGAAATTTGGTGAATAGCCTTGAAATATCCCCCCATAAATTTTGTCCAAGTTTCGAGTTTGTAAGACCTGGGGTTGTCGAGATATTAATGAAAAACGGAACTTTTTCCTAGGAGTTCTACTCCCTAACTCCGTGGTTTATCCAAACGAAAAGCTTGAAAATCGTTTGAAAGTGAATTAAAATTTAATCTCTGAGTTTGATGGGAGATTTTTTGCGTTAATTAGTCACTTTCTGAAAACATGAATTGTTTGAAACATGATTTAAAGGGAAAATCTATCTCCATGGTTCATGGTTTATTTAAAACAAGCTTTTACGGAGCAATGAGAAGTAGAGAGAAATCAAAATCGTTATTTAATTTCGCAGTTTATGTTATAATACATGACATATTTAACATGTTATAAGATTCTATCTTATATCATGTTACTCAGAAACGCAATTAAATTAAATCTGTCTGTTAATTTAAATAATTATTTTTTCGATTTGAATAATAAATAAATGGATATAAAAATATATTTTAGAAAAGAACGATTTGATTTTTCTTATAGCATTTTTGACTGGATAATATCAATTACGGTCTTCAGGTTTAAAAATTATTATTATTTATATTTTCGGGGATTGTAGTTTCAAGGATTATTGATATTTTCAAGTTATTATGCAATTATTTTATTATGACAAAAATTGCTTAAACTCATATATTGTATGTTGTACGAATCTTCTACAAATACACGTGTATATCTTTTAATCTACGAGAATATAAGTAGTGCAGGTATATTGACATATGTTTTGATATATATTGGCATATATTGGAATCAATTACGACCTTCTGGTATAAAGAGTACGGATATTATTGATGTTTTCAATTTATTACGTCATCTCTTTTATTTTGGCAAATATTTTTGAGACGCATATTGTAATACGGGTAATCTTCTACTAACACATTGGCATATTTTCTGATCTGCGACAATATAATTAGTACGGGGTTGCATATATTCATTCAATTCCTATTTTTTCTTCTGTAAATTTGCTTACAAAAGGGGGCAGGATGCTTTATTCTTCAGATCTGATCGTGAAGATAATTTTGCATAGTGAGAACATATATTCTTAAACTTCTCTTTAGGAGCAATAAATTTAATATTTTAACAGAATTTGCACATGATTGCGAACTTTAAGTTTCTTTAAATTATACACTCCGTACGAATAACGGGTGTGCTGTTAGTGGTTAATAAATTTTAACATTTTAGGAGGATATATCATGTTGCTCGGCATCACAATTAAATTAAATGTGTTTGTTAATGTTTTTATTACTTTTTTTTCGATTTAAATAATAAATAAATGGATAAATGGATATAAAAGTATATCTTATGAATGGACGGTTTGATTTTTCTTTTAATTATATTAATTGCTGACTGCGTACATCAATTTCATTTATTTTGGCAAAGAGTTATCAAGCTTATATCGTATTTAGCTACTAAACTCATATATTGTGTTTAGCCAATAAATTCATATAGCCGATTGTTGAAACAGAAAAAGAGTAGAGCGGGTATATCTTCTAATACAATTGTAGTGTTTTCATTTAGTATATTGAAACGGGATAAGAATGTTTCATTCAGATCTGCAAATTCAAAGCTACGAATTTGGAGGGATATCGCTAATTTGACAACTTTTCTTAAACTTTGCCAAATTGACGGAAATGTCGCCAAATTGATATAAACGACACACAAACAGCTGCCATAAACCTTCGGGTTGGTCGTGTGGCTTGGGTCTTCTACATATCAATGAATTTTTTTTTTGTTTTGTTAGAAGAGAGTACTGAAATGATGTTTGGTTAGCATTTATCTGTCAGACCAACCATCCTACTTAGTAATACATTTAGCGAATTTTTAAAATGTTACCAAATTGATAAAAATGTTTTCAAATCTATAAAAATATCTTGAAATTGATAAAATTGCGCTACATAAATGATATTAATTGTTTTTTGTTAGGGGATTGTATTGTGATGATATTTCGTCAATTTGTCGCAAAGTGGAACTGTCAGTTCTACAGTCCCACTTGGCGATAAATTTGGCGATTTTTTAAAATGTCGCTAATTTGACGAAACTGTCGCCAAATGTTCCATAGAAATATAACTATTTAGACGATATTTTTTCTACCAATTTATTTGAAGCAAATGATATCCTGTCGCTTAGCAACGGATTTAAATCCAATGTGTTTATGCGGCAGACGATTTTTATTAAATCCTTTCCGATTTGAATAATGAAGATATGTATATAAAATAAATTTCATTGCCATTTCATTTTGGACTGGATAATATCAATTATACTCTTCAGGTTTAAACATTATTATTATTGATATTTTCCGGAATTATTGATTCAGGGATTATTGATATTTTTAAGTTATTACGCCATTGTTTTATTGCGGCAAAAATTGCTGACACACGCATATTGTACGTTGTACGAGTAATCTTCTAGGAATGCACGGGTATATCTTCTAACCTACGAGAATATAAGTAGTACAGGTATATTGGCATATATTTTGACATATATTGGCATATATATTGGAATCAAGTACAGTCTTCTGGTATGAAGATTAAGGGGATTAATTATATATTCAATTTATTACGTCGTCTGTTGTATTTTACCAAAAAACATTTGAGACTCATATTGCAAAACGGGTAATCTTCTACTAATAATCGGACATTATAAGTAGTACGTGTATATCTTCCCATATAATTTTAGCACTTTAATTTTGACATATATTGGAATAAATGACTGTCTTCAGATTTAAAGATTACGGGTTTATTGGTATTTTCAATTTATACATGTAATCTACTAATACAGGTTATATTTTCTAATATTCGCGTATATAATTAGTACGGGTCCCATACAATTTTAACGCTTTTATTTTGCATATATTGATTCAATTCCATATTTTTTTTTATATTTGCTTACATAAGGGGTCCAAGATGTTTTATTCTTCAGATATGTCCATGAAGATAATTTTATATAGCGAGAACAGAGATTCTTAAACTTCTTTTTAGGAGCATTATATTAAATATTTTAACAGAATATTTTGATTAAACATGTCATTTAGTATACTATAAGAATTTGGGCATGATTATGAATTTCAAGTTTCTTTATATTATATACTCCGTACGAAGAACGGGTATGCTGCTAGTAATCTATATAAATAAAAATGAAAATCTGTCTGTCTGTTTGTCCCATCATCACGGGAGAACGGCTGAACCGAATTTGATGAAATTTTGTGGGTAGCCTAGAAATAGCCCCACTTAAAATTTAGTCCGTGTTTTGAGTTTTTACGACCAGTGGTTCTCGAGATATTAGTAAAAAACGAAATTTTCGTTTGTCTCATCATCACGGAAAAACGGCTGAACCGAATTTAATGAAATTTTGTGGATAACCTTGAAATAGCTTCCCACAAATTTTGTCCAAGTTTCGAGTTTCTAAGACCAGGGGTTGTCGAGTTATTAATGAAAAACGGAACTTTTTCTTAGGAGATCTACGTACTTATAAGAGTATAAAGAAACTCCGAGGTTTATCCAAACGGAAAGAATGAAAATCGCTTGTTTAAAACGCCGAAATGAAATAAAACTTTATTTCCGAGTTTAGTACAGGATTTTTGCATTAATTAGTCACTATAGGAAAGCATGAATTGTTTGAAACATGAATTTAAAAGGAAAAATCTACCTCCATGGTTCATCTTTCACAAATTTTTACTTAACGATGAAGAGTATAAAGAAATCAAAATGGCTATTTAATTTCACATTTTATGAGGAAGATTCTATCTTACATCATGTTGTTCGGCAATGGAATGAAACTAAATGTATTGGTAATATTTATTATTATTTTTTCTATTTGTATAATAAATAAATGGATGTAAAAATATATTTTATAAATGAACGGTTTGATTGTTATTTTAGTTATATATATTGCGGACTGCGTACATCACTTTCATTTATTTAAGCAAAAAGGTTTCAAGCTCATATATTGTGTTTAGCTAATAAACTCATATATTGTGTTTACCCAATAAATTCATTTAGCCGATTGTTGAAGCAGAAAAAGAGTAGAACGGGTGTATGTATCTTCTAAAACAATTTTAGTGTTTTCATTTAGTATATACAAAAGGGATCAGGATATTTTATTCCTCAGATCTGCAAATTCAGAGCTACGAATTTAGCGGAATATCTCTAAATAACTTGGTAACTTTTCTTGAACTTTATCAAATTAGTGGAAATGTCTCCAAATTGATAAAAATGGCCCAAATCAATCAATGAAATTAAATTTGTTTCTTTAGAATAGAGTACTGAAATGATGTTTCTGTAGCATTTGTCGGTCAGTTCATCCATCCTACTGAGTAACACATTGAAGGAATTTTTTTAATATCACCAAATTGGTAAAAATATTTTTAAATCCATAAAAATATCATGAAATTGATAAAATCGCGCTTACTAAATGAAATTAATTGTGTTTTGTTAGGGGATACTATTGTGATGATGTTTCATCAATTTGTCGCAAAATGGGACTATCAGTTCTACAGTCCCACTTGGCGATAAATTTGGCGATTTTTTAAGTTATCGCTACATTGACGAAAATGTCGCCAAACCTTCCATGGAGATTGCATTATTCAGATGATATGATTGCTATCAATTTATTTGAAGCAAATGATATCATGCCGCTTAGCAACGGATTCAATATGTTATGCGGCATACGATTTTTATTAAATCTTTTCCGATTTGAATAATAAAAATATGTATATAAAATAAATTTCATTGACATTGCATTCTTGACTGGATCAATTACGGTCTTCAGATTTAAACATCATTATTATTGGTATTTTCGGAGACTGTTGATTCAGGGATTATTGATATTTTCAAATTATTATGGAATTGTTTTATTATGACGAAAATTGTTGAAACTCATATATAGTACGTTGTACGAGTAATCTTCTACAAATGCATGGGTATATCTTCTAATCTACGAGAATATAAGTAGTACAGGTATATTGGCATATATTTTGATATATATTGGCATATATTGGAATCAATTATGACCTTCTGGTATTAAGATTACGGGGATTTTTGATACTTTCAATTTATTACGTCATCTTTTTTATTTTGGCAAATATTTTTGAGACTCATATTGCAATACGGGTAAGCTTCTACTAACATACTGGCATATTTTCTAATCTGCGACAATATAAGTAGTACGGGGTTGCATATATTGATTCAATTCCTTTTTTTTTTTTGTAAATTTACTTACAAAAGGGGCCAGGATGTTTTATTCTTCAGATCTGCCCGTGAATATAATTTTGCATAGTGAGAACATATATTCTTAAACTTCTCTTTAGGAGCAATAAATTTAATATTTTAACAGAATTTGCACATGATTGCGAATTATAAGTTTCTTTATATTATATACTCCGTACGAAGAACGGGTATGCTGCTAGTCTATATATATAAAATTGAAAATCTGTCAGTCTGTCTGTCCGTCTGTTTGTCCCACCATCACGGGAAAACGGCTGAACCGAATTTGATGAAATTTTGTGGGTAGCCTGGACATAGCCCCACCTAAAATTTAGTCCATGTTTTGAGTTTCTACGACCAGTGGTTCTCGAGATATTAGTAAAAAACAAAATTCTTGTTTGTCTCATCCTCACGGAAGAACGGCTAAACCGAATTTAATGAAATTTTGTGAATACCCTTAAAATAGCTCCCCATAAATTTTGTCCATTTTTCCAGTTTCTAAGACCAGGGGTTGACGAGATATTGATGAAAAACGAAACTTTTTCCTAGGGATTCTACTCTCTTACTCCGTGGTTTATCCAAACGAAAAGGATGAAAATCGTTTGTTTAAAACGTCAAAGTGAAATAACACTTTATTTCTGAGTTTGGTGGAGATTTTTTGCGCAAATTAGTCACTATATTAAATCATGAATTATTTGAAACAAGAATTTAAATGGAAAATCTATCTGCATGGTTTATTTTCCACAAGCTTTTACGCAACAATGAAAAGTATTAAGAAATCAAATTCGTTAATTAATTTTAACATTTTATGAAGATATATCATGTTTCTCGGCAACGCAATTAAATTAAATGTGTTTGTTAATGTTTTTATTATTATTTTTTCGATTTGAATAATAAATAAATGGATATAAAATTATATCTTATGAATGAACGGTTTGATTTTTCTTTTAATTATATTAATTGCTGACTGCGTACATCACTTTCATTTATTTTGGCAAAGAGTTTTCAAGCTTATATTGTGTTTAGCTACTAAACTCATATACTGTGTTTAGCCAATAATTTTTTTTTGCCGATTGTTGAAACAGAAAAAGAGTAGAACGGGTATATCTTCTAATACAATTGTAGTGTTTTCATTTAGTATATAGAAACGGGATCAGGATGTTTCATTCAGATCTGCAAATTCAAAGTTACGAATTTGGCGGGATATCGCTAGTTTTTCAACTTTTCTTAAACTTTGCCAAATTGACTGAAATGTCGACAAATTGATAAGAACGACGCAAATGAATGAAATTTATTTTGTTTTGTTAGAAGAGAGTACTGAAATGATGTTTCGTTAGCATTTATCTATCAGACTAACCGTCCTACTTAATATTACATTTAGCGAATTTTTTAAATGTCACCAAATTGATAAAAATGTTTTCAGATCCATAAAAATATCTTGAAATTGATAAAATTGCTCTAAATAAATGAAATTCATTGTGTTTTGTTAGGGATAGTATTGTGATAATATTTCGTAAATTTGTCGCCATGTGGGACTGTCAGTTCTACAGTCTTATCTTCCCATATAATTTTAGCACTTTCATTTTGACATATATTGGAATAAATGACTGCCTTCAGATTTAAAGATTACGGGTTTATTGAAATTTTCAATTTATACACGTAATCTACTAATACAGGTTATATTTCTAATATTCGCGTATGTTATTAGTACGGGTCCCATACAATTTTAACGCTTTTATTTTGCATATATTGATTCAATTCCATATTTTTTTGTAAATTTGCTTACATAAGGGATCCAGGATGTTTTATTCTTCCAGGATGTTTATGTTCTTCAAAACTGCCCGTGAAGATAATTTTGTATATCGAGAACAGATATTCTTAAACTTCTTCTTAGAAGCATTACATTAAATATTTTAACAGAATATTTAGGTAAAAATGTCATTTAGTATACTATAAGAATTTGCAAATGATTATGAATTTTAAGTTTCTTCATATTATATACTCCGTACGAAGAACGGGTATACTGCTAGTTAAAATATAAAATGATAGGTTTCATTTCTAAATTAATGTAGTTTTATTATATATTTTTAACACTTTACAACAAAGTTGAAAAGTGTTTATGACTTTGTTCATTCTGTCTGTCTGTCTGCATGTCCGTTAACACGATAACTGCCGTAAAAATTACTTAATCAAATTGAAATTTTAGTATGTTGTTCAGACGGTCTGTAGGACCTATGAGAATGTAAATGAATAATATCACCCAATTAGTTTTGGATTGAACCCGGGTTTAAAAAATGATATACATTGAACCCTATAGGACCTAATTTTTCAAGCATTTTTTAAGCAGATTTAAAATTCACAAATTGCTTCGAAAATTTTAGATAATATTTAAATTATCCCATAAAATATATAAAAAAAATGTAAGCAAAATCTATTCAGTAGTATTTTAAATAAAAATTAAAATAATAATTACACCTCTTATATGAAGCGATCATGTGACTATTATATAAAGAGATCACGTGACCCACTTCGAAATGAAATATGGCATCCATCTTGTCTCAAAATCGTGATTTTTAAAGTTCTTTTTAACTCATATTGAGTGTTGTATCCGTCCTAAAAACGCTTTGTTTTTGCTTAAATTCTGTGCATCTACATACTGAAACAACGCAATTGCAATATATTTGAGTTTAAATGATCATCCAAATTTGATTATTTCTACGACGAATCTTATTTTTCACTTATGTAAAATGTAAACAGCAAAATATGTAGAATGAGTTGTATAAGAATTACTGCATTTCTTTAACGCAAAATTATTTAGCTCATGGAGTCTGCATAGCTGATATGAATGAAATATTCATTGATTTTACAGAGAGAAGGACTATTTTTTTCGATGAAGTTTTAAGCATAGAGTTTAATTACTTGTAACTCCATGGTCTCAAGTTTTTAAATAAAATAAATTATTGTAGTATTGTGATGAATGAAAGGAATGGAATAAAAGTGTATGAATTAAATATTTACAGCTTTTAAAAATGGGAAAATGTTATGAATGAAATGCTCCTTTTATAGAGAGAACCAGGCGCGTTATATTTCGATGGCGTCATTTGAATAAATTCCAGTTGTTTTCGATGAAGTTTTCAAATATAATAAATTATTGTAGTATTATGATAATGTTAAAAACATTACCGAGGAACCAGGCGATTTATATTTAATTGACATCATTTGAATGAAGTTCATTTTTTTCGATGAACTTTTAAGTATTTAAATATAATAAATTAATGTAGTACTGTGATAATTTTTAAAATATTCCCGAGGAATGTATCGCTTTTTAGAGATGTTTAAATGAAATTGCATTGAAGTTGGAAAGTGTTTCATAATCAATGCTTTATGCATGATTCATCTTTCTTGTTTTAATTTTACATTATTAATTTATTTATTAATATTTAATGAATATATATTATTTAATATAAATTTGAATAACTATTCGGGGTATTCAAATAATCGAGGTATATGAATATTAGAAAACTGGTTATATTCGAATTCGAGAAAATGTTCGCCCATTTTTACTAAATCTATAAGTTCTGCTTATATCGATGCTTTCCCATCTATATTCAGAAAGAACATTTTCTCCATTTCATTTACCCTTGTCGCTCATACTGGAAATAAACACTACATGGACCAAGAACTGAATCTTCTTGTCTTTGAACAACATAAATAAAAATGAATTAATCACACAGCGTGTCTCATGCATTGAACAATAGAAAAAAATCTGATGTGGACAGCACATCATTTTCTCTACAGACTCAAATTTATTTCTCGTTCTTTCTTTCATAATTCATTAAATTTTGTTTAACTGCACGTAGTTTAACTAACAGGTAAATTAAACCACGTTTGTTTAATTAACATGGATAACTATTTAAAATGACACTGAACTTAATTATTGTTTCTTAATTATTGTTTTTATTTGGCAATTGGAAACACTTTTCAATAGGCAACGTGGAAAAAAGAAAGAAAAAACATATTTCGTCATATTCTTTCGCCGTCAAAAATTAAATAAAAATCTGATGTTGGCAGCACAGGACTTTCCTTATACAATGCAATGAATTTGCTACATTTACAGCTAAAAAAAATGTTATTGTTATAGTAGATACTTATATTCTTTCCAAGATATTGAATTTTCTTCAATTAGTCGTCATTTTCATTGATTTAGCGTCATTTTTATCAATTTGGCGATATTTTTGTTAATTTGGCAACAATTAAAAATGTCGCCAAGTTGGCGACATTCCGCCAAATTCGTCAACAAAATCTCGCCAAGCGTTATGGACGAAAAAATAAGTTATTCTTACAGCAGATAAATGACAATTGCGTTCAAATACAAATGTATTACTCAAAATATCTTTTTTCATGACTGGAACGAGCTAGATCCACGAGAATAATGTCACCAAATTTATCGCATGGTGTTACATATGAAAAGTGAACATGTTTCTCAATAGGAAATATATATTCTTTATTTTATATACCTTTTTCATAATTTTTTTTTTAAATGTGTAATATCTCGAGAACGGTTTATGTTAGTATTCTAAAATTTATGTCAATTGTTTTCTAATGAAAAATTACGTAAGAAATTTCTATTTGCGTAACTTTATTAGCGGTTTTGATTTTTTGACGATTTTTTCAAAATTTTACTCGAAAATTTAGGAGGGTTTTGAACATTCGATTGCATATAAAAACAATAGGCTTCCAGTGTTTACGGATTGTGATTTATGACCAAATTTCGTTCGAATTGGTCCATTTGTTCGCCAGTAATCGTCTCCACAGACTCACTGACACACACACACACACTCACACACACACACATAATTTCACACACACTCACACACAGACATCACTTCAAAAATGTTTGATTACTGATCAGGGATGCTTGAAACGTGCTCTCCCGTCGAAAACTCGAATTCGAATTTTCGACCCCGTCACAATACTTTCCCTATACATTCTGTATATAAGGAAAGTAAAAATAAGCATTTAATTGATATATTTGAGCATATGGAGTCTTTTATTTTAGATTTTGACGATTTTTACAAGCTATTTCTAAAAAACAAGACAGGTTCTTTCTACTTTCCTAATATACATAATGTATAAGGAAAGTATTGTGACGGGGTCGAAAATTCGAATTCGAGTTTCCGACGGGAGAGCGCGTTTCAAGCATGCCTGATCACGAATCGAATTGAATCTTTTTGAGGTAATCTTTTTAATCACGAATCTTTTTGAGGTAATTTCTATGTGTGTGTGTGTGTGTGTGCGTGTGTGTGTGTGTGTGTGTGTGTGTGTGTGTGTGTGTGTGTGTGTGAAAGTATGTGTGTGAGTGTGTGTGTGTGTCAGTGAGTCTGTGGAGACGATAACTGACGAACGGATGGACCGATTCGAACAAAATTTGGTACAAAAATCACAATGCGTAAACATTGGAAGCCTATTGTTTTTATACGCAATCGAATATTCAGAACCCCCCTAAATTTTCGAATGAAATTTTGAAAAAATCGTGAAAAAATCAAAACCACTAATAAAGTTACACAAAATAGGCAATACTTATGTAATTTTTCATTAGAAAACGATTGACATAAATTTTAGAACGCTAACATGAGCCGTTCTCGAGATATTGTACATTTTTCAAAAAAATTATCAAAATGTCATATAAAATAAAAAAAAATTCCAATTGAGAAACATGTTCGCTTTTCATATCTAATACCATGCGATAAATTGGGTGACATCATTCTCGTGGATCTAGCTCGATCCATTCATGGAAAAAGATACTTTAAGTAATACTTTTGTATTTGAACGCCAATAGTCATTTATCTGCTGTAAGAATAACTTATTTCTTCGTCCATAACACTTGGCGAGATTTTGGCGACAAATTTGGCGGAATGTCGCCAACTTGGCGACTTTTTGAAATGTTGCCAAATTAACGAAAATCTCGCCAAATGGATAAAAATGACGTTAAATCAATGAAAATGACGACTAATTGTCGTAAATTCAATATCTTGGAAAGAATATTAATATCTACTAAGAGAAAAACCCATGTTTTTTACTGTAAAAGTAGTAAATTCATTACATTATATAAGGAAAGTCATGTGTTGCCCACATCAGATTTTTTTTATACGCTATCGAATGTTCAGAACTCCCTTAAATTTTCGAGTGAAATTTTGAAAAAATCGTCAAAAAATCAAAACCGCTAATAAAGTTACGTAAATAGACATTTCTTATGTAATTTTTTATTACTTTCCTCATATACATAATGTATAAGGAAAGTATTGTGACGGGGTCGAAAATTCGAATTCGAGTTTTCGACGGGAGAGCACGTTTCAAGCATCCCTGATCGCGAATCGAACATTTTTGAGGTGATGTCTGTGTGTGTGTATGTGTGTGTGTGTGTGTGTGTGTGTGTGTGTGTGTGTGTGTGAAAGTATGTGTGTGTGTGTGTGTCAGTGAGTCTGTGGAGACGATAACTGACGAACGAATGGACCGATTCGAACCAAATTTGGTACAAAAATCACAATCCGTAAACACTGGAAGCTTATTGTTTTTATACGTAATCGAATGTTCAGAACCCCCCTAAATTTTCGAATGGAATTTTGAAAAAATCGTCAAAAAATCAAAATCGCTAATAAAATTACGCAAATAGACATTTCTTATGTAATTTTTCATTAGAAAACGATTGACATAAATTTTAGAACGCTAACATGAGCCGTTCTCGAGATATTGTGCATTTTTCAAAAAAATTATGAAAAAGTCACATAAAAAAATTTCCTATTGAGAAACATGTTCACTTTTCATATGTAATACCATGCGATAAATTGAGTGACATCATTCTCGTGGATCTAGCTCGTTCCATATATGAAAAAATATACTTTGAATAATACTCTTGTATTTGAACACCAATAGTCATTTATCTGCTGTAAGAATAACTTTTTTCTTAGTGCATAACGCTTGGCGAGATTTTGGCGACGAATTTGGCGGAATGTCGCTAACTTGGCGACTTTTTTGAAATGTTGCCAAATTAATGAAAATCTCGCGAAATGGATAAAAATGATGCTAAATCAATGAAAATGACGACTAATTGTCGAAAATTCAATATCTTGGAAAGAATATTAGTATCTACTATAAGAAAAACCTCTTTTTTTACTGTAAAAGTAGTGAATTCATTACATTATATAAGGAAAGTCATGTGTTGCCCACATCAGATTTTTAGAAAACGATTGACATAAATCTTAGAACACTAACATGAACAGTTCTCGAAATATTGCACATTTTTCAAAAAAATTATCAAAAAGTCATATAAAATAAAAGAAAATATATTTCCTATTGAGAAACGTGTTCACTTTTCATATGTAATACCATGCGATAAATTGGGTGACAGCATTCTCGTCGATTCTCCATTCTTGAAAAAAGATACTTTGAGTAATACTTTTGTATTTGAACGCCTATAGTCATTTATCTGCTGTACGAATAACTTATTTTTTCGTCCATAACGCTTGGCGAGATTTTGGCGACGAATTTGGTGAAATGTCGCCAACTTGGCGACTTTTTTAAATGTGTGTGTGTTGCTAAATTAACGAAAAACTCACCAAATGGATAAAGATGACGGTAAATCAATGACGACTCATTGATGATGACGACATGGAAAATGACGACTCATTGATGATGACGACATGGAAAATGACGACTCATTGACGAAAATTCAATATCTTGGAAAGAATATAAATAACTATTATAAAAAAATCTATTTTTTTCACTGTAAAAGTAGTAAATTCGTTGCATTATATCAGGAAAGTCATGTGCTGCCCACATCAGATTTTTCCCTAATCGTACTAAAATCTAATCAGCACCAGGGTAGCCCACAATTGACTTATCTACCAAATTTTGTGCAATTTGATCAATAATTTTTTTCCGTTAAAGTGGATAATACATTGTACAGACACACATACACACGTTGTGCTAAAAATAGTTTTTCGTATTCTAGACTGCTTAAAACATCGTGTAAATCCGTCCAAATCTCGAGTTGCTATTTTCAACACGATTCCAATACTTTCCCTATACATTACCATGCATTGCAGGGAAAGTAGAATGTGATAGATAAACTGCAAATTACTGTGACTAAAAGCTTAATTATACCCATTAAACTTTTACTGCGATCTTTTAAACTTTTACAGACTACAGACTTAAGCAGACTTGAGCTTTTACTGCTAGTAAAAGCTTAAGTCTCGCTTCGTTTCTGACTAACCCGTACATTTTGTCTCGAATAAGATCTTTCACGAAGCATGCAGTATTCATAATTTAATATAGAAAGTGAGAATATGATCAAAGGATGACGTTAAACTCAGCTCTCGAACGTAGGCCGCGAAATCAGATAGGACTCTAAAGGTTTCGGGTTATGGATCAATACTGGGGATGATTTCTTAAGAAGAGTCTTGTAATAATTGCTATATTATCTTCTATCTATCAGCCTGCGTTCATTATTTCGTTCATTGAAAAAGAATATTCCCCCGGAGGTTTTCTTCAAATAGTTACGGAATGGCTTATCATATTCAATGATTCTCTTCTGAAAAGTATAATGTTACATAGAAAGAAAATAGACCTAAACTATCCATTTCCACCACCGTTGCGTGTGGTGGAAATGGATAGTTTAAGTCAATAATGAATAGTTTAAAGGGTCACTAAATGTACCATGTATAGAGCAGAGCTGGATTGGTTGGCTCATGGGTTAGCTACCACAAAGTTTATTACTTTCCCTATATACATAATATAATGTAAAGGGAAAGTATTGGGACGAGGTCGAAAATTCGCATTCGAGTTTTCAATGGATGAGCGCGCTTTAAGCATCCCTGAGCTCGAATCGAACGTTCTTGAGGTGATGTATGTATGAATGTGTGTATATGTGCTAGTATATATGTGTATGTTAATATGAGTGCGTGTTAGTATGTGTGTGTGTGCTAGTATTTGTACGTATGTGTTAGTATGTGTGTGTGTGTGTGTGAATGTCAGTATGAAATAAAATGCAAAATCTTTATAACAAACGATTTCTAACATGCTAAAGTGATATTAGTTTTCAAAATTTCCCCCTTTTATAATTTGTATGCAACTTAAATGTATGAAAAATGCATCTCTGTAATGGAAAAAAGGAGCTGACGCCGCCACACAGATTTCACATTGAGTTTCTGTCTCATACAGTAAAATGTTTATGTGTGTGTGTGTGTGTGGATACGACATCGCACAAACGAATGGAACGTTTCATACGAAATTGGGTACAAATATTAAAATCAGATATGGTGATTGCACAAATATTAAAATACTGCAAACCTATTGATTTAAAATGTAATGGAATGTTCGAAAGACCACCCACATTTTCGACTAGAATTTTGAAATAAAATTAGAACCTTCAATTGTGGTACGGAAATAATCATTTTTGCATTTTTCATTATAAAAGGAATGGCACTAACTTTAGAACTCTAGCATGAACAGTTCTTGAAATGTTGTACATTTTTCAAAAAAAATTATCAAAAACATCATATGAAATTAGAAAGATATGAACTATTGTGAAATATATTCCTTTTTCATATGTAATATAATGCGATAAATGTGTTAACATCATTCTCGGGGATCTAGTCCGTTCCACTCACTTGGGAAGATACGTTGCATAATAGTTTTATATTTTAACGCCTAACAATTCGCTAATAGTCATTTATGTTTTTCAAAAAAGCTCTTCTCTCAGCTTGTCTGTAACGGTTGACAATAAATTTGGCAAAATATTGCCAACTTGGCGATATGTTTCCCAAGATTGCCGTCAACATCATTAAAATTGCAAAAATGACGCTAAATTAACAAAACTGACTCTAAAATAACAAAAATGACGCCAAATTGATGAATTATATAAAATATTTTATTATACATGAATGACATTGTTATTGTGAATGCTATCAATATTGTTAATTGTCAAGCGCCAAATGTACAATTGGACATTGAAAACATTGGATTTTACACATAATCTTTTCACTGTAAAAGAGAATGTTGTGTTTCACGTCAATCGGAGCGCCAAGCCTCAGTGACTGTATCTGCTAGCTGTTCCAGTCATCCTTTTGTTAGCATAACCAAATGGTATTCCCGAAGGAAGATGAAGTAAGTGATCAGAAAACGAACGGATAATGAACACAATACTGCAATCCCATTCGACTAATGAGAAACCATTGCTGACTAAGGCTCCTGAATATACAGGTTGGCACAACAGCGGCCATCTTGACTCCCAGTTGACGCATTGGCTGCACATGGCAAAAATAGGGTAACTTTCTCTTCCTTTTGCCGGAATCTCGAGATAATCAAAATATTCGAGACTACTTTCTCCAAATATTGGTACAATTTTTTGGAAAGCAAAAGCACATATTTTACAACTAAATTGGGTATCAAATATCAGCCATGTAGCATGCGGGTGCCGTTTAAATAGAACAAGCAGACGATACTTGACTGGTTCGGTTGGAATCAAAATGGCGGTTGCGTCAACCTGCACATTTATGAACCATAATGATGACATGATAGACGTAACATACACATAGTTGAGCAATCTGTGAAACATCTCTGAATAGGAAGTCATTTATTAATTTATTTTACATCTCTTAAAATATATGGATATGAATATTGATTATGGATATGAATATTGATGATGAATGTGAATCGAAGGCTTCATCTTCGAACTCTGGAAATATGCAGAAAAAAATATGTTTCTAAGATATACATATGCAATAAAAATTTCTATTAGCTCTACATGCTATGGATACGAAGAAAAATGTATAGCAGTCAGGGCCGCCCATAGAGGGGATAGACATCACTCGAATGAAAGACACGGTCTCCAGAGGGTGCCCGGATACCCCAAAAGTTTTGTGTATAGAAAATACATGAAACATTCTAGCGACTCCAAAGGCGGGTAGGGGGATTCAGTCCCCAAACTAAAATCGTATGCAATAGTTAAAATGACATTTTTACCTAAACTGTACCCATATATACCTATGTATGAGAGTAACCATTATATCCTCGACCCGTCCTATTCTAACATACGAGGCCCGCCCGATTATCCGCCATCATGACAGCCAGACACAAGGCATCCGACGTCATCCGCGCCAATGTCAAACACGAGTATGAGCCAATCCACTCCACTGTTTGATACCTGTACCTTGACGTGGTAGTGGATCTTGTGTATTCTGATTATCCTAAGAGCTATGCCGGCGGTAGCTTTTGCTACTGGTAGGGTCTCCCATGCCGGACAGGTCAAAGGTGAGGTTCCTGACTAAATGAGGTATCCTGGTCCTCCAGGTTGAGGGTTGGGAGTGAGCCACCTGCCTCACCCTGTAAAATCCTTAGGGGTCCACTTCTTTTGTGGATACGGTTGTAGAAATCCCGAGGTACCTGTGCTATTTTTTCTTCTTAAGCTGCAGATGCCATCAATGCCGAGTCCTTAGTAAACATCACTTCTGCTTTATGTACCCTAGTACCACCCTTCGGCCTCTGCCGTAAGGCATACCGTTTGGGGCTCAGGAATGGGATCATGTGGTTGTGCTGCGAAAAAAGCAAATCGGCGTGCATCTACAGTATTGCTTTTAAGAAACGCTTGTAGTAAACGGTTTCAGAAGCTGAGTCCCTTGGTTGGGTTGGTTAGATGGTGGAGAGTGTTTCATATCGAGAAATCCCCCTTAGATCCTTGTTGGTCCTTGTGCCCTGTGCACCATGTGCACGTTATGGCCCGCTCTTCATCATCTAGCTTTGGGAATGACTCCGGCGGTAACACTTTTCACGTTAGAAAAGTGTGGGGAGGCGGAGCCTAGCGGGGGCTCCGATCGAACTGGAAGTAATCCGTGGTTTTCTCATTTAGTGGTCACAACATGGAGAGATTAGATATGCCATTGCCTAGCTCTCCGTGTTGCCATAGAGAAAGTGTTGATAAAGGATTGGGTACACCTCAGGGTGAATCCCAATCAGCCATTGAAACAACCCCTTTGGAGTTGGATCTTGGTGAAAAGGTGAAAACCTGCAGCCTGGCTGTGGAAGGAGGTATAGTTGCGAGCCTTAGTGAGCAACACACTGAAACCATGGCTGGAATGCAGGAAGTACTCATAAAGTCACAGAGAAGCAAGTGGAAGCGTACTCATGGGCAGCAAGACCAGAAGCTTGCAAAAGCTGGTGCTGTCAGAGAAGGTCGGAGGCACCAAACGACTTAGGTCGGATGGGATCACACCAGCTCCAAGAAATCTGGTCATAAAAAAGAGACCAAGGACTGACATCCAACCTGGATCATATGCTCAGGCAGTCCAGGTAATAAAGATGGCAGTCATTAAGGATATTGTTCCCTTCTGGTAAGCTGAGCAGGGAAGAAGTTGACCTCATCCAGGTGGAGATTCTCGGCGAAATAGATGAGATCCCCACTGGTGAGCAACTTCCGAATATCCATAATTCCGGCTTATTTGCTGAAGTCTTGCTTCTTCAGTGCAATGATGCTACAACTGTGGAATGGGTTATGAAAACCTTCCACAATAACAGACAGGTTTTAGGCGAGGCACTCAAAGTCATGAGTGCCAATGATCTACCTAAACCAGTCAAAGTGGCCTTTAAGACCAAGGACGTATACACCAAGAAGCCGAGCGTTTTTCTGAAACGGCTGAACCGTTTCAACCCGGAGTTGAAGTCTGAGGAGTGGCGTGTTCTGCAAAATTTTGTGGAACCCCTCTCTGTACGATGGATCTTCGAGGTGGATTCGGTGGCTGCGGATGCGATTCGCAAGGCTGACTTTGTTGCTTACACTGGTTTGGACGGTGGAGTTTTCAAGATTCTTTGGGACCGAAACGAAAGGCCCAAAGGGAAGTTGGAGATGGAGTGGTACAACCAGAAGATCAGGCAACCTCCTCTCAGGTAAGTATCACAAGTGTTGATACTGTATTACCTGAGCTTGATGAACTGGAAATTGTTTCCAGCTCTGAAAGTACACTGCATGCTAACTTACCACTATCTGATGATGAGCTGGAAAGACGTATGCAAGACTTTGAGAATGACGTTGTGTCTGACACTGGTCATTCTCGTGATACTGGGAAGATCACTTCATCCTAGTTTTTCGCTGCCCTTTTTTTTGGTTTTGCTTATGAGTTGCCTTAATGTTGTGCAAACCAATCTGCACCATAGTCGCTCTGCCTCTGCTATTCTTGGCAAGAGGTTGATGAATGGTAGAGCTAATTTTTATCTAATTCAGGAGCCCTAGACCTGCAATAACAAAATTTTTAGGTCTAGGGATCAAGGGCTATAATGTATTTTATGGTACATCCTGTATCAGACCTAGAACCTGTATTGTTGTTAGCAACAGGCTCAATGCCCTTCATCTTGTGAAATTCCTTGATGGTGATAATGTTGCCGTCAGTGTGAATTTTAAAACCAATGAGCATAAGGTTGAATACATCTTTGCTTCTGCTTATCTTCCTAATGAAGAAAAAGAAATTTTTACCAATGTCACTACTAGTCTTATTGAGCACTATAGGGGGGGGGGGTAAAAGACAAATCATTGGTTGTGATGCTAATGCCCACCACACTGTGTGGGGCAGCAGTGACTGCAACCAACGTGGTGAGACCTTTTGGAGCAGATCATTCGCTCTAATCTTTTTAGTCTTAACAGGGGCAACTCGCTTACCTTTGTTACAATAAATCGCCGCGAAGTCATTGACTTAAGCATTTGCAATAATATTGTTTATGAAAATGTTTAAACTGGAATGTTTCAGATGACATATCCCTGTCTGATCATCGTTTAATCACATTCTCTGTTAAAGGTCCATTAAACTGATCACAACAGAAGGTAGAAACCCCAAGAGAACTAACTGGGGTTCCTACAAAGAAGATCTTCTTGCCAGTATCGCTAGTCAAACTGGTAAGTATTCTTCAACAGCTAAATTGGATTTGGCTGTTGACTTTGGGCAACAGTCCATTATCCACCCATATTATAAGAATTGCAAGGCCACTAAAGCTGACTCCCCCAAGGATAGTTCCTTGGTGGTCGAAAGAGCTCAGCTGTTTTTGTGGCAAGAGCAGAAAGCTCTTTAATAGAGCCAAAAAGAATGGTGAATAGAAGGTTTATAAATCTGCTCTTACGTCCTATAATAAGGTGGTTAGAGACTCCAAGAGAAATTCCGGGAGAAACTACTGCGGCAGTGTTAAGGACGTTTCTACTACTGCAAAACTGGTCAAGCTGATGTCAAAAGACAGGAACTGCAACCTGAATACTGTTAGGTTGCCAAATGGTGGTTATTCTGGGACTGGGGAAGAGACCCTGGCTGAACTGTTCAGGGTTCATT
This sequence comes from Amaurobius ferox, assembly GCA_951213105.1. NCBI lineage: Eukaryota > Metazoa > Arthropoda > Arachnida > Araneae > Amaurobiidae > Amaurobius > Amaurobius ferox. The sequence goes on from OX578148.1 coordinate 35,159,787, forward strand.
TTCCGGTTTCTGAATCTAATAGCCACATCACCATTTCTGATGCTCGCTCCACTTCTACATGCGATAGCAGTAGGTGGAGCATTGCCAGGAGTGTGGTCACCTTAGATAAGGTTAAATGGGCAATTAATTCACATAAACCCTATAAAACTCCGGGGACTGATGGCATCATTCCAATTCTTCTTCAAAAGGGAATTGAGGTCCTTGCTCCCATTCTCTGTAGAATATACAGAGCCTGTATTGCCTTTAGTCACGTACCGTCCGCCTGGAGGCATACAAAGATAATCTTTATTCCAAAGATTGGCAAGGACAATTATTACGAGACCAAATCCTTCAGGCCTATTAGCCTTACTTCTTTTCTTCTAAACGACTATTGAAAAGCTTATTGACAGATATATTAGGGAAGTGACTCTGGCTTCCATGCCTCTGTCTAACTCTCAGCATGCCTATCAACCGGGTAAATCTACGGACACTGCCCTCTATAGTCTCTCCTTTATTCTGAAGAGAAACTTAAATGCCATGGAATTGCTCTTGCCACTTTTCTTGACATTGAAGGCGCTTTTGATAAAGTGCCTATTGACACCATCCAACACGTTCTTGATAGGAAAGGTGTTGATATGACGATCTCCTGTTGGATCAAGAACCTGTTATCTAATAGGTATATCTGTGCATCTTTACTTGGTGATAATATGACGGTGCATGCTCTGGCAGGCTGTCCGCAGGGAGGCGTACTTTAACCAATTCTTTGGGGCTTAGTTGTTGACTCTCTTTTGGAAAACATCATTGGTTCTGGTGTATCTTGTGTTGGATATGCTGCCGATGTTGTTATCATTGTCAGGGGCAAATTTGGTAATACTGTCTCTGACATGATGTCCACTGCTCTTAGAAGTGTAGAGACATGGTGCAAAAATGCTGGTCTTTCTGTTAACCCACAGAAGACTGCTATGATTGCGTTTACAAAAAAAATGCATTCTTAATCTTAGAGACATTCGCTTCTTTGGTCAGAAGCTCATTTGCTCCAAGGAGGAAAAATTCTTAGGAATCTATTTTAACAAGGGTCTCAATTGGAAGAGACACTTGGAATACTGCATAACTAAAGCTAGAAGAATTTTTTGGTCTTGTAGGAATGCTATTGGGAAAACCTGGGGTTTGAATCCCAAGGCTATCCATTGGATTTACTCTATGGTAATCTGTCCCATCATTTCCTATGGCTCCATCATTTAGTGGTCTAGAATCAGATGTGAAACTGCTAAATTAGACTTAATTAAGCTTCAAAGGATGGTGTGTATTGCGATCTCTGGATGCATGAAAACCACTCCCACTGCAACTCTCGAACTTCTGCTTGGATTTCACCCTCTCTACATGCACATTTAAGCTGAGGCTCTCATCTGCATGAACAGACTTAAATATCTGAAACACTGGAAGGACTACTAAAAATATTTATCTTGGAGTGTTCTTAACAGTAACGCTATAAATCACCCTTATTTCCATATGCCATCTGATGGTATTCAAGTCAAATATACGCTTGATAAGCCTTACAAAATTCAGGTCCCTTCACGGGATGAATGGGAGAGGACTCCTACTTCCAATAAACAGAATTGTATTGTTTGGTATACGGATGGCTCGAAACTAGACACTGGTGCTGGTGTATACTGTCCGGATGATGATACAAAACTGTCTTACCCTTTCGACAGGCACGCTACTGTCTTTCAGGCTGAGGTTTTTGCCATTCTTATGCATTGTAGAATTTTCTATGACAAAAATTATAGGAGCAACCAAATACTTATCTGTTCTGATAGTCAGGCTGCTCTTATGGCCTTAGGGAAGTCTACTATGACGTCTTCTCACGTTTGGGAGTGCTATACTGCACTCTGTAAAATTGCTAGCAACAACGAAGTCATTCTGTACTGGGTGCCTGGACATTCGGGCATTCCAGGAAATGAGTTGGTTGATGAATTAGCTAGAAAAGGCTCAAGTAATCCTTTTGTTGGTCCCGTGTCGGCTTTGAGTGTTCCCAATAAACTCACTAGAAGAATTGTCTATGACATCTTCAGAAAGCTTCAATTCAAGAACTGGCGAAATACTAAGGGCCAAAGGCAGGCTTAACTGCAACTGCCCTAGCATACGTCAGAAGGAATTATTCAAGCTCAGTAAAACTGACATCAGAAGGGCTGTTGGGTTCCTTACTGGGCACTGCACCCTTAAAAGACACCTAAATATTATGAGTGTCACTAAGGATTCACATTACAGAGGCTGCAATTATAGCGAAGAAACTGCCGCTCACATTCTTTGTGAATGTGAGGTATTCTCCGCCGATACGTTCGAACACATGGGTTGACATGTGATTGAACCCTGTGAGTTGTATGACATTCCTGTCAAGTGCCTGCTGACTTTTGCTTCGGCTACTGGTCTCTTTTCTTAGAGACCTTCAATTTTGGGGGGAATACAATAGACCACTGGTCGATGTGCTGGGCTCTTTTGGAGCCACCCGCCTTCATGTCATTCATGAGCCAATCCAAATCGCTATAAGCACGTACACCATCAAGGTAGAGAGCCGTAGAGCAGCGAAAACCAAAACAGCCAAAAGTGCTATCACGTAAAATTTAGAACAATTTCGACAGAGACCCGCCCATTCTCTGACTGATTCCTATTTGGATCGTAAAGACCTTTATTATAATGAAACCTTTATCACAAAATACAGACTAAATTTTATAAATTAAAAGACCATTCCTTCGATCAAACAAAACATAAATAACATAGCCAATGTAACAACATAAACTTCAATTCACAATTTGCATTATTTACATCAAACATTATAACAATCCAACAAATCTGATGTGGTAGCACATGACTTTCCCTGCACACTTAAATTCATATTTCCTTTATTTCTTTAATAATTCATTAGATTGAGTTTAATTGCATCAAATAACACTAAATTTGCATTTTCAATTCAATTTTTGGATTTATTTACTAAATGGACATTTTTCCGCTAGCGGCGTAATGCAAGAAATCTCAAATATCTTGAGAACGGTTAGTCCTAAAGTATAATGGGGTTTGTGGTATTCTTTTCCTCGTCAAAAATTGAGTATAAAACAAGACAAGTCAACAATCGGATGAACGTTGTGGATTACATCCCCATCTTGGATGACCACGTCGTCCCTTATGTGGACTTTCTGCGTGGAGAGGGCCTTGTCACCGAACCTGTCTACCAAGACGACAATTGTACCGTGCATCGCCTCGGATGTGTTCGGGACTGCTTCGCTGAATATGAGGTTGATCTCCCATACCTCACTTGGCCCGCCAATTCGCCTGACCTTAACGTCATCGAGAAAATGTGGGACACTTTGGAAATTGCTATCAAGAGAAGTATTACACGTCCGCAGTCACTAGCGGAATTGACGGCAGATTGATGGACGAGTTGGCCAACATCACTGTAGACACTATCCGGCCCCATTTGGACAGCATGCCCCGTAAGATCCAAGCTGTGATCAGGGCACATGGTGATGTAACTAAGTATTAATTTCAATGAAAACTTATTTCGTAATAAATGGCGGTAAAAATATAAACCTGAGTGTTGAAAGCAAGGAATTGTCTTGATGCGTGGAGAGGGCCTTGTCACCGAACCTGTCTACCAAGACGACAATTGTACCGTGCATCGCCTCGGATGTGTTCGGGACTGCTTCGCTGAATATGAGGTTGATCTCCCATACCTCACTTGGCCCGCCAATTCGCCTGACCTTAACGTCATCGAGAAAATGTGGGACACTTTGGAAATTGCTATCAAGAGAAGTATTACACGTCCGCAGTCACTAGCGGAATTGACGGCAGATTGATGGACGAGTTGGCCAACATCACTGTAGACACTATCCGGCCCCATTTGGACAGCATGCCCCGTAAGATCCAAGCTGTGATCAGGGCACATGGTGATGTAACTAAGTATTAATTTCAATGAAAACTTATTTCGTAATAAATGGCGGTAAAAATATAAACCTGAGTGTTGAAAGCAAGGAATTGTCTTGATAAAGGCATTAAAATTCCCTCAAACTGCCCTCTAAACTTATCTGAAATAAAGATAATATTACAGTACAGCATAAGATTTAGATTAAAATGTCAACTTTCTGAAAGAAAAAGCAATCTTTTCTTCGAGATAAAAAAATCAGCAATGACTCCAGTCCGGTGGGAGTCAAAATGGTTTCACATAAATAACGTCTTATAAAATGATACTCCTTCAAAATTATTTAAAACATTAAAATATCAAAAGTATTACCAAATATGCAAAGTAGTTCAAATTATTAAAATATCGGAACTAACCACTATATCTCAAAAACAAAGAACACAATCCAAAATCAAATTATATATCCTTGAGTGCATTTTAAAAAGCTTCAAATTTTCGCTTATTTGTCATAACTATCACTTTTAGTTTTCAAGATTTCAACGTTAAAAACTTCAAGACGGAAAATTCTACTAATTATTTTGTTAACTTACTGCTTGCATCTATTCTTTACAGTTTAGAAGGTATTTCGAGTGATAGTCAGCAACGTGAACAAAATCTCGATCGAACAAAAAAATTTTCGACCCGTATCAAGTCGACCCGTGTACCATATTACAAGTCTCTCTCTATTTCTAAAATGCCTAAAAAAGAGTGACAGACGGAAATTTGGTAATTAGTATATATAACTAGATGTGTACTATCATCATGCTATCGGGTATTATTGCATTTTCTATTGAAAAAATACTATAAAAATCCTGAAACTTCAATAATTCGAGTTCTAGTCATGGAATCTACTAAAAATTCCATCCAGTTCCAGGTATCGCATACGATATATTCACACATAATAACTTTATAATGGAAGGTGTATTCGTTCTTGAGACCCCCCATATCCACACCTTAAACACACATGCATACATACACATACACACTCTCTGACTCACCCACACACGCACGCACACACAAACATTCAGACAGACATCTATCCAAAAGTTTTTAAAATGTGTTCATCTGGTCTTAAACCGTGCTTATCCATTGAAATTTCTAATCTGAAAATTTTTGAGAAAACAGTACTATTTATATACAATAATGTAAGAAAGTAAAATATCTGCAATGAAGGTTGCATAATTCTCAAAACTAACCTTCAATCAATAGATCTAAAATTCGCAGTCGCTTTCAGTTGATATCAAAACTTGATTTGAATGAATATAAATAACAAATTAAATTTAGTAGGCCTCGATTTTTGTTGAGCATTTTCACTTTCAATATCAATTTAATTTGGAGCGAGCTTTTCAAAACCAATTAAGTTACTGTTTCGTGTCCATAACAGCACATTCTCTGCCACACTAAAAGTATAAAAGGATTAAGTCCAACCGAGAAAATGTATTCATTTAGTTGCTTTGTGCTAATGCATACTATTTTAGCAAATTTTACAAACGCAACGAATTCGAAACTGTCAATTACATTTATAAGATATAATACCATTGTTTTAAGAGTTGTTTTACATAGTAAATAAAACTAAGAAAATTTTTAATTTTTACTAATTCATCTTCTTTGATGTTATTTACAATAATGTATGTCTAGGTCTAGTTTTGACATAATGCATCTACACAATAATTTTCATAAAGATGCACGAATTTCTTCTCCATTTATCGTATTCATACCACACACATAAATTTCGAACAATCTCTGTCCTAATCATTCGATTTGCAATATTGTCAAAATTGATCAGTACAGAAGCATATAATTTTGTGGCTTCACATAAAACTTCATATCGATACATACAAGGTGCGGCTATTAATTTCCAGGACTGATCTAATAACTCCGGAAAATATTCTGTGAATTACATATCCATTTAATATGTTTCGAAGTAACTTCCACCTGCCGTAATGCACTTCCGTGCTCGGCTGTATAACTTTCGGAAACAACTTTTAAAGTCCTCTTTCGGAATGCTCTTCAATTCTGACGTCACGGTTATCTTGATGTCTTCGAGATCCTCAAATCTTGTTCCCTTCAACAAATTTCTCAGTTTCGAAAGCAAGAAAAAATCTGCGGGTGCTGAGTCCGGAGAGTATGGAGGATGATTCATCTCCACGACCTCGTGCTGGACCAAAAACCGCTCCACAGGCAACGCAATGTGGGGCCAGGCATTGTCGTGCAAACGAGGCCAACTCTCATTCTGTCGAAAACGAGGGCTTAAAGGCCAGTTGAACGATGCTTGTCGACGAGGCCTGTCGAAACGAGGCTTGTCGAAAACGACCTTCTGTCGAATACGAGGTCTACCTGCCGATGAGATCACCACAGTCCACTCTGATTTGTTTTTGTTCCTCTGATGAACAGTGAGGAACGAATCTGGAACAAAACTGTCGTTTCCCTAGGTCATCTTCGAAGCTTTCGTGCCCGTCCCGAAAACGTCTAAACCATTCAAAAGTGCGGGACCGGGATAATGCTTCATCACCATACTCCTGTTTCAACATTTTATTGGTTTCTTTCGCAGTTTTGCCCAATTTGAAGCAAAATTTGATGTTAATCCTCTGCTCCATATCTGCACTTCGACAACAAGAATTTAACAGCTACGTTTTAATGCGTATTTCAAAAACAACCTCTTGCTTCAGAATGCCGCACACTTCATGAGCCATGCGCAGATACACTACCTTCCAGATACAAGCAGTAATACGTTCTGCCGAGTTACAGTTCTCGTGCATTTACGTCAGTCCTGGAAATTAATAGCCGCACCTTGTATAATCGCTAATGAGTTATCGTGAATACACACTCAGGAAACAGAAACCTGAGAATAAACTTATCGCTGACTGTAAGTTTTTTAACTTTTTTGAAGCAAAAAAACATTATCAAGATATTAATTATGAAAAGACTAAGTATCGTCAATAATTTTAATATTAAATATCTTGCTTAATGTTAAATGAAATTTTAAAACTGTTTGCTTACGTTTAAAATAAAAAAATAATTAAATAATCATACATTCATATATTTAAAAGTGTTCTTTTTAGGTAGAGCAAAAATGATGATGCACAACTTTATGTCATTTGAATATACAATGAGCATGTTAAATGTTGGATCCAAATTACATTGCACCTGCCAGAGATTTTCATTGTTAACAAGATAACAAGAAAATATTTTTTGCAACAACAGAGCATTGTCATATATCTATAACTCAGTTTTCAACAATGCTGGTTGAGATTTTATTGGCCAACAAATAAAAGAAAATTGTTATACACCATAAAACCCGGCGTAATAACAAATTTAAGAAGTGTTTAAAGAGGAAACTCTAAATTTTTTTTAAAGCTAATGATATAATAGTAACCACAACATGGAAAATTGTGAAATGAAATTCAAAAGTATTTTAGATTCAGAAGAGAATTCATATTTTTCAGGAACCTCGGACGCAAAATTGCATACAGACGACGGATGCTCATTCGAAATTCATAAGTTTGTTTTGGCAGGGAGTTCCAAATATTTTGGAGCAATGTTTTGCGGCGTTGATGGAAACAAAAAGGAATACTGTGTCCATGGCATCAGTGGGGAATGTTTTAGCCAAATATTACAGTACATATACACTGGAAAAATCTCTTTGCCAGAAAGAATCCTACCAGATATCTTCGTTGCTGCAGATTGCCTTCTGCTCGATTCCCTTTCACAACAGATGAAACATAATTTTAAAGACGACATAAACGTTGCACATTTCATGCAACTGTTTCAATATGCTGCTAAAATAAACTCAGACATCACACAAGAACTCTTCAGGTTCGCAGAAACTCACTTCGAAGAAATCTTGCGTTACAATATCACTGAACTATCTGACCTATCCCTGGATGTTTTGCAATGTTTTATTGCCAGCAAGAGTCTAAATGTAAGCAGTGAAAGAACTGTCTGGCTGGCTATTCTGAAATGGGTTGAGAAGGACATTCTGAGTCGACAAACTCATGTGCCTCATCTTCTCAGGAATTTATCTATGGCGGAGTTAGATGAAAGTATAGCAAGAGAGATAATGGAAAACAAAATTGTGGTAAACAATTATTTCTGCGAGGAAATGAATTATTTGAAACAGACAGAGACTTCTACATATTTGGATGTTGTGCGCGAGTTCTTGAAAAGTGACTTCAACGAAGAGGAAATTTCTCAATATCGAGTGCCTCCCAGATTGCATATTATAGCAGAAAATGTCTATCCAAGTGAAGCAGGTGGAAACTACAGCAGCCAAATATATGTAACGTATGACGAGAAGTTTGATTTGTGGCGGAAAAGAATAGAAATAGATAGTATTATCCTAGACATAATTTACATGGACACCAGCATTTACTCGTTTGATATTCGAAACAGATGCCAGAGGTTTGATTTAAAAGAAAAAGAATGGATTCCCATGATGGCTTTCAGAGATGTATTTCAAAGTGTTGTAAAGATTGGAAGACTTATTTGTTTATTGAGTAAAACCAGCTTGTCTGATAATAATTCGATGTACGCTGTTCAAGTTTACGACCCTGAAATTAACACGTGGTCAGACTGCGTCCAATTATTTGATGTCACGTGCGCCTTTGCTATAGCCATCGCCGACAGAATGTACGTAGTTGGACACATGCCGAACGAAAACGTAATGGTGATTCAAGCTTTTAATCCAGTATCACAAGAACTTGTCCTCCTCCCTACATGCCACGTCTTCCGTGTAGAGCCTGGCTTACTTGCTTATCATGGACGGCTGTACCTTTTTGGTGGACGAGATGAAAATGGTGAACAAACAGTAGCCGTTGAAATGTTTGACCCCATGAACAATATGTGGAATGCACTACCGGATCATCCATTTCCATATGTTTGGAAATCGGCGATTGACTTCAATGATCAAATTGTTGTTTACGTTCCTTGCATAGAAAGCAAATCACTAAGATATACCCGTTGGAACGATGCTGAAGAATGCTGGGACAATATGGAAGAAACATCACTGCTCAATGGCTTATGTCAGTTCAAATATTTATTTCAGTACAAATTTTTAACTCTGGATACATTTGAAGTTATGAAAGTCTTGACGGAAGAAAACAGAGACCCAAGCATGAAATTCAAAAAGACTCCTTTTATTTGAATGAGATAGATTACAATAAAAGTATGAAAGAAATCATATGTATTTTTTTTTACTTTGTCATTACTAATGTGCAATGGCTGCAATGAAACTATTTTATTACTACACAAGGACTTAATTAAACATGAGCAGTTTTGCAAAAAATAAAACTGCTGCTTGTGAGAATTTCACTCCACTTTCTAATACATTGAGACAATAGGTATAATTTAATAAGACGACTGCAATTGCTTCAAGGGCATTTTGAGTTCTCTTCCTCAAGTTAAAAACAGTATTCTAAGAAAAAACAGTGACATGGCAGGCAAAGCAATATTCGAACAGAGCTGGAACACGCAAAGCAAAAATTCGCTAATGAGTCGTATCAGCCATTGAAACAGCGCCATTGACCTTCTGAACACGTTTTGATTATTTTTGGAGTGATGACCGTCTGTCTCTGGTCGATTTCTTGTGTACGCAATGGAGCACAGAAATATTAATAGATTTTCACAAAACTTTATATCCGGCTTTGTTATCAAAAAATCTAAAACTAGATAGAATTTTTTTTTTTAATTCGAGCGAAAACTTCGAAATTTTATATTTCTTTTAACATGGCAGCATAGGACAAAATTCGACATAATATCAATGATTACGAGACTTAATAGTTTCAATCGTTTTATGTGAAAAATAGGCGCGACACAAATTTTTTTGTTCGTGTCGTCATTAGCTCCCCTTGGGAGGCAAATTTCGCGCCAGTGGGTTACTTTAATTGAGTATTGTATCAATCGAAATATTTTTTCAAACCCTCTAAATTAAAAGATAATACGCTATAATTATAATCATTTGGACCCACGATTCCGATTTTTCAAAAAAATTCTTGTAAAAATTTAAAAAAAAAAGCTACTAAAATTGGTTTTTTGTATGAGCCACACTCAAGTTCAGTCGAGTTAAGCGGCCGCTCAGTTAATTTTTATTTTGCTTGCAAAGTAGACAAGGACGTTTTGTTCTTCAGATCTGCCTATCAAGATAATTTTCCATCGCAATGACTTTCTTATTCTTCGCCTTAAGGGGATCAAATTACATGTCTAAAAGAATGTTTTGAATAGCAATGGCATTTAGAATGTTACAGGAATTTTCAAATATTTTAAATCACGAGCAACGTCGGGTATATCTGCTTCTTATCTATAAATATAGAATTGCAAGTTGTGTCTCTATCAGTCTGTTCATTATTTCAGCACGGTACAACTCACCTTTTTCCTTTCTGTTAGAATTATTATAAAATTTCATAAAGAAAGACCCCAAATATTAAAAGTTCACCCGAAATTGCGTTCCTTAAGTTTATTTACATTGTTATGACGTATCATCAGGAATCGTGAATATGGGTTCAGAATACAAAAATGAATCCAAATTTCTGGATAACTAACACGTTTATTCACAAGCACAGTGTATACGGGAACAACATACAGTGAGACAGAACTTAAATGCTGCACTTATTTCGCCAAATAAGCGATACTATACTCATGACATTGACGAAAGTAATTTCATAAAACAGCGGCTACTATTCTTAAAGCATTGACGTAAGTCACAGTTCAATGTTGCTCGTATCTCGTCAACTGCTGTCCAACTGAGTGATGAATGCTTTTATAGATTACAGAAACTTCTGGAAATCTCTCATATCTCGTAGAATATTGCGTATTTCGAGGTGTTTCTCGACCCTTCGAAAAATCGCCAAATGCAACCAAATTGGCAATAAATCGCTAAAGCTGGCAACTTTCTTCCGAGCATCAGCATCTGGCAACCCCAGATTCACGTCATAGGAAAGATTATCTGTACGGGTGCTTTTTCCAGTCGAGTTTTCAAAAGTGACTCCAATGAGGTCATATCAGAAGTTCGTAACAATATTATATATTCCGTATGAAGGACGGGTTAACTGCTAGTTCCCAATGAAACGCAAGTTAACTTCGATCCATTGAGAACACGAATTTCTACATCATCCTGATATGTGAGTCATCACACGTCAGGTATTGACGCTATATAGACCGATCTCGTAAAGTGGAGTAAATAAAGAAATACATAATACCAGTAATTAAAATGAAGAGGCTTAATTTTAAACAATAACAAAGAATTTATTTCGTTAAGATAAAACCTTATTTAATAACTATTAACATCTGGTAAATTTCATATACCAACATCTTTAGTGTAGTACATTAAAACAATCAAATCCCCTCATTCTATGATCATAATATGAGCATTACAATTATTAACCTATTAATGTGCATTAACTCACTATTCTTACTAGCCTACGTCTTAATGGCCCAGGTTAACCTTATTTAGGAGGGTCAGAGAGATAATAATAATCAAAGTGCAAAAATATGTGTAGAATTGTCCTACCTCGATCATCACTGCCGATGTCGGACTTTATGACAGCGCGCTCCGGCTCTGTCCCGTGGGCTCGCTCTCTCCGAGATCCGTCGCTCTTGCGACCTCTTCTTTTCACTCACAAAATTCAAGTCCTCGATTTCAAAAACTTAAAGTCCAAAGTTGCTCTCTGTCTCTACCCCCTTAACAAGGCGCCCCTGTCCATAATTGGCTAAGTAAATTAAGGGTTACGCCCTTCAGGCTATATTATTGGTCAAGGCCCCCCTGAAATATGAGATATGCAGTCTCCAGTTTTAAAATCGTTGAAAGTTCTCACGAGAATTTTCCCAAGGTTCGAGTGATATAAATTGACTTCTGGGGTCAGGAAGTTCAACCCCTTCCGTTTGTTGTAGCACCTAATGATGACATGAACTTGAGAAGCACCCTCTCTTTTCGAAATGAATGTCCGGTGCAGCTGCGTTCGAGGGAATGTTACAAAAATTGCCTCACTTCATGAGGGACCGTCTTCTAAGGTCCACTTCCTCTTTCAGAAGAGCAATGTTATATTGGGAATTGAAAATTACAATATAACAATTACCCTTCTTCCCCCCAAAAAAATTTTGGTGGGAAAAAAGCCAATTACAAAGTGCCAGCTCATAGTTGCTGCATGCGTGTCCACTGTGTAGTCCAACAACTCGTCTTGCTCTCATCTGTATCTACTGTAAAAATGCACTATATACACATATACACAAATCATATTATCATATATATACTCTTATATGCCATCAAAAGAACACGAAAATACTATACAAAAATACAATTCTCAATGTGTCTGCAAATAACGATATCTGTGTCGTTCAGTTGTACTTAATATCGATTAAAAGTCTATTCATGTAAGCACAAGTTCGTCCACTGGTGATATGTCTTTTTTTTTTTTTTTTTCTAAACAATATAGTTCCACACAAGTTCAAGGTGTATATCTGTAAAATTGTTCACTTATGATAACCAAAGTCACTTTGACCGTCACTTGGATAATTGTTGGGATCAGGGACTTACGCATATGGTCCCTAATAATATCACTTTGTCCCCTTGTAGTTATGGTGGAAAGTGTAAAATATCTTTCCTTTGGAAAAAAAAACACTGATATCACTGCACACTTGGAAACCGCTGAAATGTAAATCGCTCCACTGCTGGAACTCGTTGCAGAACTGGATCGCTGTCTAACTGGAATTCGCTGAACTGTAAGGCGCTGAACTGCTGGAACTCGCTGAAGGATTGGACCGCTGTCTAACTGGAATTCGATGAACTGTAAGGCGCTGAACTGCTGGAGTCGTTGACCAAATGATAATCTTTGTGCACCAGGAATCGTTCACTCGGAATCGCTGATCAACAGGAATTGCTGGCCATTTGAGAATCGTTAGGCAACCGGATCTGTACGCTGTGTCATGTTTTGTTTAGGACAATCAATACATATACATTACACTCAAGCTTATTAAAATACTCTCTTCTCTTAAAACTCCCTTAAGTATCATTTTTTTATAAATTCAATTTCTATAATTTTAATTTGTCACCCGGCACACGAAACATTACAAAAAAAACTCTCTTTTTTTTTTCTTTCAAACTCCTTTAAATTTTTTTACTTTCTCAAAAATTGCCCCATTGAAATTTCTACACTTTATCTACTTTAAATCCTTCCATATAATATATACCTTTTTTTACTTAAATTTGCTACTCTCTTCAAACTTAAATTTTTCAAATTCCTACTATTTATCTATTTATGTCCTTCCATTCTATATATACACTTTTATTTACATTTGTTTCCCTACTCAAACTTAAATTCTTTAAATTCCAACAATTTATGTATTTTATCTCTCCACATTATATATTCATTTCTTCTTACTTTTTTTTTTTTCATCCTATCCATTTAAATTTGATACCTTACTCAAACTTAAAATATTCAAAATGTAACACTCTCTATACATTAAACTTCACCACTCTTATCAATTTATATTCTCCTGACCTCATCATGTGTTCTCAATTGAACGTGCCATAAATATAATTCATGTACATATTTATAATAAAATACTTAAACAATTACACTATCCTCTCAAATACTATCAAAATAAGACCTATATAACTCCAAAAATTTCCGCACAATACTTTAAAATTTTCCTACAAACTGAGATGACAGAAAAAAAACCCATGTAATCATTTAATTATCCTCCTACTGAAAATCTTATAACTCCCCTGCGATTCTATATTACAATATCCATAATTATACATTTTCTTTCACATATCCCCTGATTTAATCCAAATCTTATACTTGGATACGGAATTTCCCGAATTCATTAAATTATTCACTCTCCCACTTAATGAAAACATACTTAAATTTTTCGTAAATCTTATCACTCACTGAAATTCTCTCAATGTATACATAATTACAAATTTTCTCTCAAATATCCTCTAACTCAATTCATATTCCATACTTGAATACCGAAATGTACATTTTCTTTTCATATATCCCTTGTAATTGAATGCAAAGTCTCCTGAATTAATTCGTTTCACCTCTTTCTCTTTCAACTTCCAGACTTCATGTAACATTTATTCGAGTCTCCAAAGCATTCGTTCCAATGTATTTTTCCCAATTCTCCCACAAGGTCAACACGTCCTTGCTATTGTGTCATTTTCCCTGGAAAGCGGTCCCCTTTCTGGCCTGCGGCTAATACGGGCATTTCTTCGTGTAAGTTCCCATGGCCAATTAGTCGTACATGGCTCGTACATGTCGCCTTTTTGAAAATGGTCCATCTCGTCATCCGCCATTCTGGTCAGTTTTCAGTGGCTTATGGATTGTGTGATGTGAAAGTGCTCTACCGAGGCCCCCAAATGGATTAAAAACTCTGGAATTACACGGATTACCTCAAGGATTCTCACTTTCATTCTCTGGATTAATTAAAATGCGGTTAGTGTTGTTTTGTTCTTACATTCTATTTTATTATTATATCACGTTCATTCCCGTCACTAGCATCTAAATCCAAAATCTGCGTCGTCTAGTGTTACCTTCGAAAATTCGACTCTCTCAAAAATTTTATATGTGCGACCCTATCAAAATATATGTAGAAACGCTTTTTTTTTTTTTTTTCAAATGCTTTTTATTTAATCTACAATTCGCGTGTGTTTATTAAAATTATCTATTCCTTTTAAATTATAATTTGCGTATAATTTTCATTACCATTATCTTTTTTTCTTTGAACTGTCATTATGATTTTTAATTAAAATTCTCTATCCCTTTTAAACCCTAATTTCTTTTTATTTTAATTACCCATTATTTAGTTATTTAAATTACAACTTTTATTTTGAATTGCCAATTATTTATTTATTTAGATTACAATTTATTTTATTTTATTTTATTTTTTTTTTTATTATGAATTATTTATTTATTTAAATTCCAATTTTTATTCTTAATTATGAATTATTTATTTATTTAAACTAGGAAAAAAAAATTTGTTTTTCTTTTTTTTTTTTTTTTATATTTACCAATTATCTAATCATTTTAAACTATAATTCTATAATTCCTATTTCCTCACGCGTATTCATCCAACTATGGTTGATCAGTCCGCTAATTACATGAAGAGCGCGTGGAGAAAGTTTACTTTTGTTTTAAAATTTCACTGTTCTTTGAAAAGAGTTTTTTTTTTTTTTTTTTGAAATTCAAAATATCCCTTTATTTAATATTCCTAATTATCTTACCCATCGAAATTTTTATTGCCTGGAAAACAAAATTCTCTTAAAAAAAAACTTTCTTTTTATAGAGTTATAACGACTTTTTATAGAATTCTAACGATGTCCCCCTTTTGCTTTTTTTTTTTTTTTTTGAAATGTGACGTATCTTCTCTGTTATTTATGTTCTTTCCAAAATTTGAATTTAATATATCCACATCTTTAACCTATCATCCCTAAAATTTCTTTTGTCCTACAACGATACTTGTTATTTATTTTGTAACAATTGTTTATTTTTTTAAATCACAATTTTTATTCATAATTCCCAATTATTTATAGTTCCATATTTATTTAAACTTTCTTGTTCATTTAAACTTTCAACTAATTAATGTATGATTTATTTAAAATTTCCTCAATTTTTTTTATTTTTATTTCACAATTTGTTTACACTTCCTTAATTAATGTAATATTTATTTAAACTTCCTTAATTTATAATTCAATGTTTATTTAAAACTTCCTTTATTTATAATCCAATATTTATTTAAAATTTGCGTTCCATCTTTCGCGTTGCATTTTGTGAATGCCGTGTGTTTTCTTTGTTACAAAAATTGCCTCACTTCATGAGGGACCGTCTTCTAAGGTCCACTTCCTCTTTCAGAAGAGCAATGTTATATTGGGAATTGAAAATTACAATATAACACATCCTAACAAAAACTATTTTCTATACAACCCCCGTAACAAATTATAACTATTATACGACACCTAAATTATTTCACATATGCCCAATTTATATTGAAAGTGTTCGGAAGTATGAAAAATAAAAAACTTAACATTGGTTTAAAACCACTAACATATACACGAATAATGAGTCCAATATGTAAAAATCTGATGCACACGATCCGTGCAGCACACGATATTTCCTACACAGACATTACTTCTTTCAGAACAAAATAATGCTATACAAAATCCATCTCAATTTTTTTAATATTAAATTAACGTCATGTAAATTGAAATTGGGCGCTTTTGGCAATTCATTAGTCTAAACACTTGGTGGCAGATTTATGATTTTGCTGCATATAGACTGATATATTTTATTGCCTAACATCATAACATCTAAAATTGGATATAAAAGGTAGGTATGTGTCACAATTAAGTGTATTAGAACGTAGTGATTCTTAACAATAAATAGAATAGAATGTAACATAATATCGCGCATTACATTTTAATAATGTAAAAAATCTGATGTGGGCAACACATGACTTTCCTTATATAATGTAATGAATTTACTACTTTTACAGTAAAAAAATAGGTTTTTCTTATAGTAGGCACTAATATTCTTTCCAAGATTTTGAATATTCGACAATTAGTCGTCATTTTCATTGATTTAGCGCCATTTTTATCCATTTGGCGAGATTTTCGTTAATTTGGCAACATTTCAAAAAGTCGCAAAGTTGGCGACTGTCCTAAGGTAACTTCCTTTTTAGGACACGCCCGGTAAGAGCGCGAAAAAGAATAAGGCCGTGAGTATAAACACAAACATTAATTTATTTACACTATATAAATATTTACAAGAATTTGATTTAAAATATTTGAAAGACAACTTCCCATATTCCAAATGGGATGACTAACAATTTTAGATAAGCAATTAAACAAATACAAAAGTATATGTAGTCTCATAGACTAAAATGTGAAAGATGGTAATTAAAAATTAAATTTAAACAATCCTATGCAATATTTTAAATATCCTTAAATCCGGAGAGAGAGAGAGAAAATATGCAAATCAAAAAGTAGCAAAGTTGGCGACTGTCCTATGGTAACTTCCTTTTTAGGACACGCCCGGTAAGAGCGCGAAAAAGAATAAGGCCGTGAGTGTAAACACAAACATTAATTTATTTAGGCCCTTAAATAGGCCCTTTATTTAAATAGGCCCTTAAATGTGTAACTCACCGAGCATTCGCTGAATGAACAGCCTCTCATGGTTGAGGACAATGCTGGGGAGTATGACTTCTCTCACTCACAACACAAAACCTTCTCCTCGCTCCTTTTTTTAAATTTCTGAAAACTCTCTCTCTCCAAGATTTTAAAACACGCCCCTGAGGCGCATACAAACATCCCATTGGATTCGGGGTCTTAACCCCTTGACCCCAAAGCAACGCCATTGGCTTTTAGACCCCCAGAAACAAAAGCCCTTTTTCAAGCCCCTGCGAAAACAATACTCTTTCGGGCACTAATTCAAAGCAGGCCGCAATCCCTATGACCCCTCCGAAAAGGACGCACATTACACCCTTTCGGTTCGAATACGAGATCTCAAGGAACTTCGACATCCTGGTTTTCTATTTCGAGTGCAGATGGCCGAACGAAAAGGCTGACCCCCAAAAATAAATAAGAAGACTCTAGGTCGCATTCCCGAAAATATTGGCTCATGGGTTTACCATGCGACAATATACCTCCATTTCCCCATTAAGGGGACTCGGTACCCTTTGAACAATTTTTTTTGTTTAAGCACTTTACAATACTCTTTTCGCATATTATTATATGATTTTATTAAGGAAAATTATTTTAGCAAGAAAAAAGACAATTCTACTGATACAATTTGAAAAATTTTATTTTTTTTTTAAAATTTAAATAATTTTTAAAACCTATCTTCTCCTACAATTTCAAACTTTTTGCAACCCTTTTTTTTTATAAGGTTCTTTGAAGTGTCTTCTATAACTTTAAGGATCGGATTTTTAAAAAGTTAATTAGTTCGGGAGAAAAAAAATAAAATGTTGATACATATGTAAAAATTCAACAAAATATTGAGTTTTTTGTACATATCTATTTTAAAAAAAAAAACTTTTGATTTTATTGCAAATCCGATCCTTAGTTTCATAAAATGCACTATAATGAACATCCGGAAAAAAAATCAAGTCAATTGAGAGATATATATTTAAGTTTTAGCATTTTGAACTTATTGATATACTGAAAAAGCACGAACTGAGAAAAAGCACTTTAAAGGTTTTAACTTTTAAAAATTATTCCAAATCCATTTGAAATTACTTTAAATGTTATTTTAAATTATTTATTATACACTTACCTTTAAAACTGTAGCTGTTTCATTGAATTTAACTATATTTATTTTATATAAGTGACCATTAGCCGAAACCTTAAATGTCACACATTGAAAAGAAAATCGAGAAAAAATATAAATAAAAATTGATTTTACCAAATTCATTATTATTTTTACACCATGAAATACATTTGACTCATTTCATTAGGATATAGCTTAACTATAAATATGATGATGTTTATATTATAAAAGAAATACAAGATTTGAAAATATATTCATATCATAAAAACACACAATATTTCGTAACCTTATGCATATCATTTCTGCATAACTACCATTATTTCTTAACTTTCTTTTAAAAATACCCTGCACTTTATGTTACACCTTCCTTCTTTTTAACTAATATATCTCTTTTTAAAATTGCTTTTTTAACCAGTTTACGTGCAAGTTGATATTTTGCACTTCGTCGTTTTTGTCGAAACATTTTTTTTTCGAAAATCGAGCGCAACACCGAGATTCATGGAGCACTTTCCTAAAGGTACACTTAAGGCATTCTGTGCTTTTTTTATGCAGCGCAGTGTACCTTTATTATACTCACACACAGCTTCCATTACACAGAGTTTTACACGTTTTTTATGTACAAATGTTTCTTTAGGACATTTTGCCCACGTCACACTGTGCAAGCTTTCGTTTGCATTTTGAGTTCCACAGTTTATGCACGATATTAGCGAACGAAAGCAGATCGGAAAAAGTAAACAACGTTTCTTTATCAATTAAAATTACGATTAAGCACTTTCATCTCCTTCCTGGTAGAAATATTTTGTAAAACAGGGAGTATTCAGTTACAGATGCGATGTAAACAGAGCGTAAACTGAGAAGTAGGCGTGTTATTTAAAGGGACACATTTGCCGTCAAAAGCCTTTTTAATATATTTATAGTTCTCGGATCTTTACGAAATTTTGTCAGGATATACTAGGGATGTCAAGGTATATTTTAAGCAAAAAATTTGAAAATCGGTATTTTCGTCATTTTTCGCCAAATGAAGGGTACTGAGTCCCCTTAAAAATTCCAAAATCCTAAAATTAAAATTTCAAAAATTTAAAAATTTAAAATTTTACCATCAAAAAATATTAAGCAAATTACAATATGCTAGGGCGCAATACGCCTTTCCAAAATTACCTCCATTTCCCCATTAAAACATCGAAAATCCAAATATTTAAAAATTTTAAAAAAATTTAAAATCAAAATACAACAAATTTTACAATCAAAATCATAAAGAAAAATCAAAATGTGCTGGAGTGCACTCTGCTTTTCTTCCAGCCCCTAAGAACCAACCTCTGAAAACAGAAGTTTCCTCCTATAGTATAATCAAACACATAGAAAAACATCATATTGCATATAAAAACACAATTGTCCATATAGACACAATAAAATAAAATAAAAATATAAAACAATCATGGTGAGTAAAAATATAAAACAAAATGGTGACTTCAACAAAACAGAGAGTCTGTTGCTTATGTTGCACTAGGCTGTAAGTCACTCAAACTAAGTTACTTTTCTCACTGATCATGTTTTTTAGTTCTTTTTGTATTCCAAAAGTTTTGCAAATTGTCCACCAAAAAGTTTTGCAAATTGTCCACCAAATTTGCAAGTTTATCACCACAGTAGCTGTTTACAAGGTATAGATGAGAGTGTCTTTGGTTTACCTCTCCGTAAACAGAAACCACACATGAAACACCAAGTCCGCTGTCTGACAGTATAAATTGACTGGAATCTGGAACTGTAGAAAAGTGGAACGTGGACAACTGTAGAAAACTGTCCTGTAGAAAACTGGAAACGTGGGCAAATTTTCCCAGTATATATAACTGGAACATGTAAATTGCTTGTAACGTAAGGAATGTCTGTGCCTATAATGTTTATATACCGTGTATTTGGCCTAAACTGAAAAAGGCTGCTGGAAAATGCTCCATAAACGCAAGGATTGCTACCCATTGTGTAGCACATTTGTACATATTTTTATGACCAGTGTGCGTATTGTGACAGTTTTAACCTCAGTACTGAAGAAAACCGCAGTCACCCCTCACAGTGCAGGACACCGTTCTTTCGTGTGGTATCGTGCACTTTCTGCACCCCGTCCGTAGAGGGAAAAAAACAAAGACCGGTGGAATCTTCTGCACCCCGTCAGTAGAGGAAAACCAACATAGTAATTGTCTCTGTGCTGATCTGAACGACATATCGACATATTACCATGCCGTATTCAGTCATCAAAAATTGTTTATATAATGTTGGCATGTGCCAACATCCGGTCACCTGCTGACCCGAGATGAAAATTGTTGAAATGAACATATCATATAGCACCTTCCGTGCGCATCACCTTGGAGTTTTCGTGCTGTGCAAACTGCCTCAATAGTATTATGGATAATTTTTATACAAAATACAAAATATATATATATATATATAGACTGGCCTTAGTGACGGCAAAGTTACCACCAAGAGACCTAGCCAATATGCACTTTATTCTTCTCTCCCTCCGAGAACAAAAAATGTTAAAACAAAATGCAAAATTTCTAAATGCATGAACATGAAAGTAAAAATGTATAAAATTTTACTCCCTTACATATAAAACTTTATTCCTTTACATATAAAAAAAACTCTACTCCTTTACATATAAAACTTTACTGCCAAAGGCAACTTTACGTTAAATAACATGTTTCATATACCATGAAATTCAAAAATCAAAACCATAAAATATCACACAAATTTCCAAAATTAAATTACATCATCTAAACTAAAAAAATTTTCTATCCCAAGAAAAAAAATCAAAATCATCCAACATATTAAAATATCTCATTAATTGCAAGTTACAGAAAATTATATTTCCTGCCAAAAATGAATGTTTCAAACCCATTCGAAAAATGTTACATTTAGCTATGTCTAACCCGTCGCTTAAAACTTGATTTTATCTCACATTTACAGTGTCTTACTGCATAAAAAACTTCTTTTTTTTCTACTATTTATTCTCTAGTTTATATGAAAAAACGAAAATATCTCTCAAACGTGTACCTTTCAGAAAATAAAACCACACCTCGCAAAATTTTGCCTGAAATACGAAACTAAACCAAACTTACTTTCGAAAAGGAAAATTTACCCAAAGTGCTAATATTTTGTTTCATTAAGCAAAACATCTTATTCCCAATTTCCTCACTTCCTTTATTTACTCTACAAAAGGGTTTTATCCCACTTTTTATTACTACTTTCACCACTTTATGCATTACGCCTTATTTTCCTTAAAATAGCCTTATGCTACACCTTAAACTATAAATTTTCCCTTTTTATATAAATGAAATACCATTCACCTTCATTTTTTATCCTATCCATTTTTATATATATGAAAATACCACTATAAATCTAACCACACTATATCCTAGCATATTATTTACTGCAAAATACATATTTAACCATGACATTTTATGTAGGTAAAAAGAACACCTTAATAAGAAAACCCAAAACACAAGTGAAAATACCATATATTTTTCATTTAGAAACACTACTTAAAGAAATGCTAAAATAGTGATAATATCCAACTTCCTTCTCCCACAACTAACATTTTCTAACCTTTTAACTTCCAATGCTTTGTTAGCGTTCACCATATCCGAAGGGAAAAAAAAATACTAACAAATCTCACCTTTTCTAAACTACCCATAAAAACTAAAAAAATATCCATGTGTTCAGAAAATATGCTGGCACTGTCACCTTCCCTACTACGTGTAACGATTTAAGAAAAATTACTGTATCCTTAAATTGATTCCCTTGTGAGCCCCGTCGTAACCTAACAAACATATCACATTATCTATTCCGAATTATTTATTCAATTATGTGTGTTTTAACAAAAGTAAAATATAAGTGAATGTAGGAAAGTACCCTTTATAGACTATAAAATATTATTGAATAACAGTTAAGAGATACAAAAAAAAATGGAAATACTTTTTCTTTTTTTTATTTACTTTTAAAAAAAAATCCTTTCAACGTTATGTGTCATCAGGAGATGAAAAAAAAACCCTTTTTTGCGCACCCAAACAGTCTGATTCAATCCCCAAAATATAGAAAAAAACACTCTAAATCCCAAACATCACACAATTCTGCCCGCAGAAAAAATATGTGCCTAAGGTCACGTTATATATATCCTACCAACAATTGTTAAAAGGCTTATTTATTTATTTATTTGTTTATTAAACTTAAATATTTACTCTTTGTTGTTTGTACTTTGTCTGTTATCTTTGTCACTTTATTAGAATTCCCTTGTAAACAAAAGTTTCCTTAGTAATTAAAATTTAGTCCATTTAGGTTACAAATTGAATTAATATAATATCTATTTATTTTCATTATTTATTATTATTATTATTTTTATAATTACCTTTTAGCGAACAATAATATAGTTATTTTTTTATGTATTTTAATTCCCAATAACCTAACTAACTCTCTCCAGCTGCAACGCACTATTCACCCGTTTCTATTATTCACCCGGTAACTCTATCCAAACGAAAACGCAGTCTATCTACTTGTATGTGTCGTCCATCCCTCTTTGCAAATTTATGTTTTCCTCGATTAACTAACTCCCAGCTCCCGTAAAATATATCTGCTAAAACCACTCCTTTTTCTTTGTAACCATTCTGCGGGTCCTGTGTTTTGTCTGTGAAAATGACTCTTTTTGGAATGTGAAGAAAACCCCCATCGCGACGTATCAAATTTCACCCCTGTAGTCAAACCGAAAACTGTTGTCCCCTCTGAAAAACAGGTGTTGAAAACGAGGATGGGAAAGCTATAACTAAAAACTGTGGCCTGAACGAAAACTTTGGAGACCCTTGTGTTTGCCATGAAAAGGAACCTTCAAAGTTAAGAGAAAATTCTGTTGCCTTTAAAAATTCGATTATCTAACCCACTCACATTCTATATTTTATTTTAAGAACTACTTGTAAAAATCTTGTAAACTCGTACCCATAACATATAAAAGGTTTTATCTATCTAAACTATTATCTCATTTTACTTCTAATTTCAGCAAAAAAAATTTTGTTTTAAAACTAAAAAAAAAATCACTCAAATGTGTATTAATTAAATAAACATCGCGACCAAAATTATAAAATGTCAAAAGAAAAAAATTTTCCCAAAAATACTATACCAAAAATTTTAACTGAATACGACAAAACCACCCAAAAAAATTTATTCAGTGTAATTCACCCTAGGAGTATGTCTGAAAGAATAATTTTTATTAGTGCGAGAAACAGACACTTGTTGATGTGTATCGGTCGGAGTAGGTAATAAGGGCGATTTCGAACCAGATGTATGTGTGTGTGTGTCCGCTGTATCTGAGATGCTAGTGGGTGTATTTACATTTGAGGGTAAAATTTTGTCTGTCTCTTGGTCCCATAGAAAAAAAGGAGTTTCGGATTCTCCGCTCGTCTCTTGTTTTTTTTAAAGCAACGGAATACTCTGTGATTCCTCAGTTGTCTGCTGATTATTTTCGCTCTCATCAATTTTTAAATGATCTCGCCTTTCAATCATCAAACGCAAGCGATTTATGTGTGCCCTAAAGGTCTTGGAATAAGGCATATTTATCTGTTTTATGTCATAAATAAATCTGTTTATTTTTTTTACAACTCTGTAAGGTCCCAGCCATTTAGTCTTTTTAAACGATTTCACGTGATTTTTCAAAAATACTTTTGATCCAATTTTAAGGTCCCTAGGTTTGGCCTTTCTCATTTGTTTTTCCTCTTGATCGGATTTTGCGAGCTCCAGGTTTTTGAAAGCCGCTTCATGCGCTTCTCTTAAAATTTGATTTTGTTTTGCAGCATAATTCTGAGGATATATCTTATTTTCGCCATGTGGTTGCGGAGTTTCGAAAAAAATCTGTAGATCCCTTCCAAAAACTAAGAAATTTGGAGATTCTCCCGTGCTAAGATGCGTAGTGGCATTATAAATCATTTTATGTGCAATCATAGCCGTGTCCCAATATGGGGAGTCCTCTGTTAGAGTTTTAATCGTAAATTTTAGTGAATTGTTTATTCGTTCTGAGATTCCATTGCACCAGGGCGCGCAAACCGAAACTAACTTCGTTACGATGCTAAGCTTCTCCGCCACCGTATTGTAGATTTCTGACGTAAATTGGGAACCGCGGTCTGAATATAGCCTCTGGGCTACTCCGAAAATAGAGAAGAAATTTAGTAATTTAGCAGCAATAGTTTCAGCCCGGATGTCGGGAATGGCATATAATTCAATATATTTGGAAAAATGACAAATTACTGTAAAAATGTATCGATTGTTATTTACACTAGGTTTGAAAGGCCCCACTAAATCTACAGCTATTTGGGCTCCTGGAAAACTTGGTACAGGTACACGTCCCAGGGGCACGGATCTTTCTGCGCCCTTTAACGACCTGCACTTAACGCAAGACATGACAAAATTGCGGGTGTCCGCATACATACCCCACCAGAAATACCGCTCCGCTAATAAGCTGTAAGTTTTGTCTACTCCAGTATGTGTGACGTGTGTCACTGCTAAAATGTGTTTTTGCATATTTTTTGGAATCACAATGGTTTTCAAAAATTCCTCCCTCCAAGGTTTATTTTTATAGTGCCCCAGGTGCATAATTAATTTTGTTTCTTCATCAATATATAAATTATGGAACTTTTTATTTGCTTTTCCAGTATTATTTTGAAGATATTCTCTGATTTTAAGTAATTCTTGATCATTCTGTTGTTGTTCAACAATATCTTGAATAGTGGGAATGGTGGTAATAACATTGACCGCAGGTTGGTTGTTTTGATTTGAATTAACATTGACCGCCGGTTGAGATTTTGGTTAGAATTTTCTGCCATGCGTTGTTTTACACTTGTTTGTTTGTCTTGTTCTTCTTCAAAAACGTCCCTACTTAAATAGTCACATAATAAATTTTCCTTTCCCGGGACATAAATAAAATCAAACTTAAATTCTGAAATATCCAAAATCCAGCGCTGTAAAGTATTTGGGGGATTAGACATTTTTAAATGTGAACCGAGAGGCAAGTGGTCGGACAACACAAAGAACTTTCTGCCATACAAAAAATTTTTAAAAAACATAATTCCATTGTGCATTGCCAACAATGCCGCTTTTATCGCTGCGTACTTTTGTTCTTGTGGATTGAGTTTCCGGCTGTAATAGGCTATGGGTTTGAGCATACCATCTCTTTTTTGTAACAGCGCAGCTGACGCCGAAGTTAAACTCGCATCGGAATTTAGGAAGAAATCTTCGTCAAAATTTGGTTGAATTAAAATAGGTTTCTTAAAGAAACAATCCTGTAGATTTTTGAAAGCTTCGTCACACTCGTCATTCCATTCAAATTTCGTGCCTTTTCTCGTCAGATCGGTTAAGGGGGCAGTCTTAGCTGCATAATTGGGGATACAATTTCTATAAAAGTTACATACCCCTAAAAATCTTTTCAATTTTCTTAAAGTCTTAGGTATGGGGAAAGAAGAAATTTTTCCTATATTTGCATCAGAAGGGCTTATGCCTTTTTGGTTAATATTAAATCCTAAATAATTTATCTCCGTCATGCCAAATTTACATTTATTTGGGGAAAGCGTTATGTTTACCTTCCGGAATCTTTCTAAAACCAAAGTTAATTTTTGTTTTAATTCTTCATACGAATTTGCCGGGATTACCACATCGTCAATATAAGCCAAAATATCCTGTGAAAGTAAATCCCCTAATATTAAATCCATTACTTTTTGAAAAATGGGTGCACTCGAAATATGGCCGAAACATAATCTGTTATATTCAAAGGAACCAAAAGGGCTCGAAAACGCGAAATATTTTCTCATTCGTTCCGGGAGGATGATTTGGTTAAATGCACTCTGAAGATCTAACTTAGAATACAGCGCATATCCTGCCAATTTAGAAATGATGTCATTTATCTTAGGTATCTTATAAGGATATAAAATCGAAGTATTGTTTATCAGCCGAAGGTCTAAAACAAGTCTGTAGGTATTGTCCTGTTTCTTGACTAAGAGCAGACTCGACGCGTAAGGACTGTTTGTTTTAGAAATTACTCCCGCCTCTTCTAACTGTTGTAATTGCTCCTTTGCCGTATTGTGTAATGCGAAAGGAATATCATACGGTTTAGAACAAATAGCATGCTCATGAGATAATTCAATATTTGGTTAAAAAAAATCAGTTGCTCCAAGAGTTTGTAAGCTTTTCGAGAAAACGTCCGCATACGGCATAATAAATTTTAGAAAATCTTGTTTTGTTGATTTTTCCATATGCTCTAAATTAAAATCTTCTGGTTTTAAATCTTTTCTTCTTTTTTCAATAATTTCAGGGCTCGCTTGTACTAAATTTATAGTTTCCTTAATATCTACCCTTTGTTGCGTAGCTTTATTTTCGAATCTTTCTGTAATTTCAAAATCCTGTGTAAATCCTCCCAATTTCATATGTTTATTTAAATCTAAAGCATGAGTAGATATATTTTGCACCTGTATATCAAAAGAATTATTTTCTATATTTACAACAGCGCAGTTGATTTGTAATCTCTGATTATTCTCAATGGGTTCATATAAAACCTGCGTGTTATCCTCGCAAAAAGTGTCCGATACAACCCGTACCATTTTTGATTGATTCGGTTTCAGAGATATCTTACTTTTGACTCTAACAATATTAATCATCTTGGCGTCCTGATGTTCTATGTCCGCTTGTGGAAACCTGTGCTCCTCCTGGTTTATGGGGATTTTATCATTTAGCACTTGTAATTCATTTTTTTGTGTATCAATAATAGCATGGTTTCTTTTCAAAAAATCGTAGCCAAGGATCCCGACATACGTGTTAGGGAAATTTGCTGTCGTTACATAAAAAATTTGTTTGAAATGTTTCCCATTAATTTTGAACGGAATTTCAATTGTATTCACGTAATCAATATTTTGGCCACTTAAAGTCGAAATTTTTACCGCGCGGGAAATATATGTAATTTTAATTCTTTGCTCTATGTTTTGAAAAGTTTTGTAAGACATAATGGATACACTTGCGCCACTATCAATAAGCATTCTATAATTACTTTTATCAATTTGTATATATGTCGTTGGTAAATTTGGGATATTTTCAAAATTCGACGCGGATGCTAAAATTTCATGTGTTTCTAAATCAAGATTTTTATCGGGATTTGTAATATCACTTGAGAGTTTGACCCGTTTTGTCTGCCCACAAACCCTCGACTCTAGTTTAAATTACTAGATCTATGATTTTTAAATTCCCCCTTTCTCTCTGTGGAATAATCATTTCTATTTTCTCTCTCATAGGACTTTGTACTATTTTCCCTCTCCGTTTGCGAATTTTCAAACGTTCTGTTCGGCCTACTGAATCCTCTCCTGTCATTACTATTTCTTGCATAGAAATTGTCCCCTTTTCTTTGCTCGTGGGAGTTCCAAGGTTGCGGGGGGCGAGACTGCCTATTTTTCTCGTACGAAAAGTTTCTGTGCGGCGAAACCGCTCTGGCTGAATAATCTGGCTGGTCATTATATTGACGGGCTGCCCTTTCTTTATTGTATTGATAACATATATTTATGTAATGCCCTTTCTTCCCACAATATCCACATATACTTATTTCCTGGGTGTGCATCTCATTTTGTTTGACAGGTCTGTTTAATTTCAAACTATTTATCTCCTCCATTAGAGTCTGCATAAGTTGTCCGTTGAAAGCATTCTGTTCTTTCCGCAGATTATCAATAGCTTCGAACGGATCTTGTTTAGTAATATTATTTAGGGATGGGGCCGTTGCTAAATTAGCTTGTTCCAAATTAATTGCCAGTTCTACCGCTTTGTTAAAATCTTGAGGATTTGCGCGTATAATTTCGCGTTGAAAATCAGCATTTAGTGCTTCTAAAAATTTACTTAATTTTAATTTGTCTGTAATTTGCCTAGTAGATTCATTGTCACCCGTGTCGCCTATATAATTTAGCGTTAGCGCTGTAATTCTGTGGGCTAGAGATTTTATAGTTTCTCCCTGATTCTGCTTTGCTGTGGAGAAAAGAATTTGTTTTGAAGTTATGGATTGTTCTTTAGAAAAATAGTCTAGAAAAACTTTTTTGAAATTTTTGAAAGACGTTTCACGCCTGAGCTGCTGAGAATTCACATAAAAATCGTTAGCTTGACCTCGGAGTCTCGATTTAAAGATCGCGTGTTTTTCCTCATCGCTCCATGACCCAAGGCTGCTTAAAGCTTCAAAGTTCTCTATAAAAACACTGCAGTCCTGTTCGCCATCAAAAGTGTTTAATAAATAGGTTAACCCGGGAATATTGGAAGAATTGCCCGTGGCACCGTTGGAATTTACCGTATTTGGCATAATTGAAAAATATTAGTGAACAAACAAAAAATTTAAAACCTCGTCTACATGTAACAATGCAATCAATGACGTATAAAAACCAAAAAATATATATATACACATCTCTCACCAATTTTAATTCTTTGTATTTTAACAATATAACATTAAAATAGCACATATTTTCATGGCAAATGAAACAGTTTCTACTTTTATCCAATGTTTAAAAATTTCTTCTAAATTTCTCATATTAAAATTTATTTATTACTAGGGAAAAAAAAAATTTTATTGCAGATATTGACATTTACTATTTGTTTTATTTTACCATCTTTCAAAAAAAAAAATTTCCATGGTTAATGCACCAAACCTAATTCTTATCCAGTTCGTTGGCACCAATTTATTTTCTTTCGTTACTGAACCCAACAAAATTCATCAAGGCACCAAATTATTTGTCCTAAGGTAACTTCCTTTTTAGGACACGCCCGGTAAGAGCGCGAAAAAGAATAAGGCCGTGAGTATAAACACAAACATTAATTTATTTACACTATATAAATATTTACAAGAATTTGATTTAAAATATTTAAAAGACAACTTCCCATATTCCAAATGGGATGACTACCAATTTTAGATAAGCAATTAAACAAATACAAAAGTATATGTAGTCTCATAGACTAAAATGTGAAAGATGGTAATTAAAAATTAAATTTAAACAATCCTATGCAATATTTTAAATATCCTTAAATCCGGAGAGAGAGAGAGAAAATATGCAAATCAGGCATAGGCCCTTAAATGAGTAACTCACCGAGCATTCGCTGAATGAACAGCCTCTCATGGTTGAGGACAATGCTGGGGAGTATGACTTCTCTCACTCACAACACAAAACCTTCTCCTCGCTCCTTTTTTTAAATTTCTGAAAACTCTCTCTCTCCAAGATTTTAAAACACGCCCCTGAGGCGCATACAAACATCCCATTGGATTCGGGGTCTTAACCCCTTGACCCCAAAGCAACGCCATTGGCTTTTAGACCCCCAGAAACAAAAGCCCTTTTTCAAGCCCCTGCGAAAACAATACTCTTTCGGGCACTAATTCAAAGCAGGCCGCAATCCCTATGACCCCTCCGAAAAGGACGCACATTACACCCTTTCGGTTCGAATACGAGATCTCAAGGAACTTCGACATCCTGGTTTTCTATTTCGAGTGCAGATGGCCGAACGAAAAGGCTGACCCCCAAAAATAAATAAGAAGACTCTAGGTCGCATTCCCGAAAATATTGGCTCATGGGTTTACCATGCGACAGCGACATTCCCCCAAATTCGTCGCCAAAATTTCGCCAAGCGTTATGGACGAAGAAATAAGTTGCTCTTACAGCAGATAAATGACTATTGGCGTTCAAATACAAAAGTATTACTCAAAATATCTTTTTTCATGAATGGAACGAGCTCGATCCACGAGAATGATGTCACCCAATTTATCGCATGGTATTACATATGAAAAGTGACATTTTTCTCAATAGGAAATATTTTTATTTTTATTTTATATGACTTTTTGATAATTTTTTTGTAAAAATGTACAATATCTCAAGAACGGTCCATGTTAGCGTTCTAAAATTTATGTCAATCGTTTTCTAGTGAAAAATTACATAAGAAATGTCTATTTGCGTAACTTTATTAGTGGTTTTGATTTTTTGACGATTTTTTCAAAATTTCATTTGAAAATTTTGGGGAGTTCTGAACATTTGATTCCATATAAAAACAATAGGCTTCCAGTGTTTATGGATTGTGATTTTTGTACCAAATTTGGTTTGAATCGGTCCATTCGTTCGTCAGTTATCGTCTCTACAGACTCACTGACACACACACACACACACAGACATCATTTCAAAAATGTTTGATTCGTGATCAGGGATGCTTGAAACGTGCTCTCCCGTCGAAAACTCGATTTCGAATTTTCGACCCCGTCACAATACTTTCCTTATACATTATGTATATAAGGAAAGGAAGGAATACATTATGTATATAAAGAAAGTAATAAACATGAAACATCCCATATAAACAAAGGGTAAGTAACTCTAATTAATAAGAAATATCACAAAATGTTGATAATTATGAATTCCGCCAAAGTTAAAATCAAAATCTGTAGTATACTACTCGTGGCTTACTAATTATAATGTATATTACTAATGTGCCTTTTCAAAAATAATGACCTTTGGAATTCGAGAATGTATAAATTAAATCAAATTTCTCAATTTGAAAGTCAAAATAATATTTGGTGAATAAAGACTTCATTTGGCGAATTGGTTGGTGAAAGTAATCAAACATCCAGATCAACCTCTAATATCGTGTCAAACAAAAGCCTCCTATAACCAATTTAATACAGTATTTAATATAGTAGGTTCCGACTAGTTAGATAATGCTCTGCAATGATGTACTGATTCCCAATGTAAAATGCAGCGCACATCAAGATAAATCAGCATACTTACGTTTCTCTAATCAACTGTATTTCCTTTTTCAATGCAAAAAATCTGGACCTGAACGGAAAAATATGACTTTGTCTTCCAAACTGAACTGGCAAATTAGCAGACATTCGTCCAGACTATTGCACTGGAGAAAAAAAATCCAGTTGCTTCCTGCAACGTGCATGTACTGATTTGTATCAATTTGCACTGCAATTTACGTTGTGAATCAGTTCCTTATTGATTGTGTATGAAGTCACAAGCTTTGCTTAATGCTCCTCAACTTTATAATTGTCATTTTTCTTCTATATCGCTTTCTTGTCGAGTTAATTATACTAACTTTTTAAATCATCCACTAGGGGCGCTGTAATCTTTTTTATTCGAGTGAGCATAGTCATTTTACAATAGATAGATTTAGCGAATACAATTATGAACCTTTTCTTACAAAAATGTCGGGGTGTTCAAAAACTTCCCAAAGAGCAGGATGGGGCAGTCCAGTGGTATACGCGCAGGGATTGCACTCGCTTGACCCGAGTTCGATTCTCACACCTGCCCAAACTGTCTCCATGTTCACGCGAAGTACGAGCATGTTAAATATGGTCCGTAAGATCTTTCTGGGGATTGGTGGTAGAGGAAAGAGGGTACGGTCCCCTGTGGATGCCACCCCCACTGGGTTTTGGTCTGAATTGGGTGGCATTTCCCGACTATACAAAAAGATACCTTAAACCTTCGGATAGAAGCCTTGTATGGTGAAATAAATAATCTTTATCATAAAAGACAACGTTTATATTTGCGCGTGTGTGTATGTGTGTGATCTGTAGTGGAAAATCTAAGCTTTAAACAACCGCGACATTTCGTACTGGGTTATCTAACCTCACCGAGTTTTATTTAGCTTTTATTTCTATTTAATTTTTTTGTTATATTACCTACAGAGTTGATTTATTCTTGCGTCATTGTAAAGAGCCTTGCTGTCCCAAACGGGAATCGAACCCTGGGTCTCCGTGCTGGCCAGCCGTCGCTCTACCGTTCAGCTACTGGGTCGAAATGGCAAGCTCTTATTGTCGAAGTGAACTTTGCAGTTCTTTCTAACGATCTACACACCGAATCCGCAGTACAATTCCTTCACATTTATTTGTTTATTTATAAATACATCGAAATATACATGTTTTATGCGATCTGATTCTTATTTCCCCACATCCAAAATTGGAAAATTTTTAGATGTGGCGAATTATATAGTTTGGCAAAAATATGATTATGTATCTTCCCATTCTAATACGGAAAAAAATTAAATTACTATATTTTTTATTTTCTGGGGAATTTCAATCAAAAGCTATGAGAATTCGCTATGTTTTCCGGTGTCATTTTAATTAGAGGATTTCATCTTAATTTCCTGGCAACGTCGGATACATTTTAAAGTATTCAAAACATGGGGTAAAACTAAGGAGTTAAAACTTCATATTAAGAAAACGACAATATCGTTTGAGACAATAATTCAGGTGGCGCTGGGATAAGATAAGTAGTCCTGCATTGTATGCATTGTATGCATTTTTATGGCGAAAGGCCTAAAATATTTATTTAAACAGTCAAATTGTAAAAATAAATTATTAGCACAATGCGAAGAAAAACTGAAACAATAAAGAGTATCCCTACGTATTCAAAATTATTTTACCTTTCAATTTATTTGTATCTTCCTGTATTCTGTATTCTATCCTGCAATTATGAAAAACTGCTATCAAACAATAGCAGCTATTTTACTAACACTAGCCACACCTAGATATAATTCTCAAAGCATCATGGCATTTTCAAGCGTTTCATGCTTAAAAGTTTTATCTCCTTCTTTCTAACTCCAGAATTCAAAATAATTTATTTAACTTGTTTAAATTAACCTGAAGTTTACTGATATTATCGTTATTGGCGTACATTAGGCATTGCAATTATTGTCCTTATCTATTCTATTTCATCTCCTATTATGTTTGCAATTCAGCACCTGATCTTCATATCCTCGGGCTACAATTACAATACCGTTAAGTTCAAAGCCATTACCTTTGAGTAATTGCTTGAAATCTCCAAATGTATTTATTGTGCATTTGATTTTGCTTTTCGGTTTTATTGAATTTTCGTTATTAAAGAAATTTTCACTCCATTATGTACTTCAATATTAATTGAAAGGAAGTTAATAATCACTGGTTTAGCAGTTTTAATGGCGGTAAAAATACAAACCTGAGTGCTAAAAGCAAGGAATTGTTTTGATAAAATTCAATCAGACTGCTCTCTAAAATAATCAGAAATAAAAATATTGTTATAATACACCATAATAATTGGTTTAAAATGTCGCCTTTCTGAGGGAAAAAGCAACATTTTCTTAAGAATAAAAAAAAAATCAGCGGTGACTACAGTCCGATGGAGCCAAAATGGTTTTGGAATAATGCCTTGTAGAATGAAACTCCTTCAAAAATGCTTGAAATATTAAAATATAAAAACTATAACCACCTTCTCAAAATTCTTTAAATTATAAAAATATCGGAATTATATCTATTATATTTCAAAAACTAGGAACACGATCCAAAATCCAATTATATATCCTTGTGTGGGATTCAAAGAGCTGCAAATTTTCGCTTATTGGTCATAACTGTAACTGTCACATTTAGCTTTCAAAATATAAACAATAAAATCTTCAAAACGAAAAATTTTAAATCATCTTGAACTTGACACAAAGATTGCTCTCTATAAGAGCTTTGCGAAAATAAATTATTGATCTAGAAACTAAATTTTCTTTTGATCATTTCTTTGCTTGCTGTTTACATCTATCTTTTATAGTCCGGACGGCATTTCGAGAGATCAGAAGCAAAAACTCGCTAGGGCAGAAAAAAACTAAACAAGAAAGATCAATCATGCATAAGCATTGATTATGAAACACTTTCCAACTGAAATGTAATTTAATTTAAAAATTTCTAAAATGTGATTCATTCAGTGGTAATATCTTTTACATTATCACAGTACTACAGTAATTTATTATACTTAAATATTTAAAACTGTATCGAAATATAAATCATCTGATTCTTTATGCAAAATCAATGAATATTTCATTCATATAACTTGTATTCCAGACTCCAGAGCTAAATAATTTTGTGTGAAAAAAAATTCAGCAATTCTTATGTAATTCATCTTACAATCGCTTGAGATATTTGCATTCTGCATATGTTAAAATTAGGCTTCCTTGAAGAAATAATAAAAGTTTAGGGATCATTTAAAATCACAACTATTGTAATTGCATAGGCACGGAATTTAGATACACAGATAATATATATGTGTATGTGTATGCACTCAAAGTATTGGAATCGTGCCGAAGATCGGAACTCGAATTTTCAAAGGATCTACACGTTTTGGGACTTCTAGAACACGAAAAAACTACTTTTAGGAAGACGTCTGTGTGTGTAAGGGTGTATCTGTGTATGTTTCTGTGTGTCTGTGTGGATATTACATCCACTCTAATTGAAAAACTAATGGACCGAATTTCATACAATTTGGTAGGTATGTTTTTTGTGGGAAATCCTGATGTTCATTAGATTATAGTACGATTCGTAATAAAAGAATCTGCCTTCTTTGCGAAATGGCCGCAGAAATTGCCTTTATCCACTCTAGCTAAAAACTAATGAACCAAATTTAACAAAATTTGGAGTATAATATTTCAATAACCTACAAGTGATTTATATACCAAATTTAACAAAATTTTGTATATAAATCATTTGTAGGTTATTCTATTACGATTCGGGAAAAAGGAACGGGCTATTTTTGCGAAATGGCCAGCAAAAATCGTTATATATAAAAATAAAAGACTACGTGTGCTCAATTATATCAATTAAATTCGTATTTTATATGTGATTTTTGACAACAAAAAGAATAAGACTAACCCCATTACTCTAGGACTAGCCGTTCTTGAGATATTCTAGTTTTTTCGCGTTTTCGCTACGCCACCTTTGACAATAAGTCCAGCTATCAAATGAGAACCAAATTTAAGTTTAACGTGTAAATTCAATGTCATTTAAAATACTTATGTTGTGCAGATAAACTCAAATTATCATTGAATAAATAAAGAGAACGAATATGAGTCTGCAGAGAAAGACATGTGCTGTCCACATCAGAATTTTTAACAATATTACACCAATGATTTATAGAAGTGAACGGGGATTATTTTCAGGCTATTTCGAAAAAAATGTATGATCTATATTTAAAGATCCATCAAATTTTTGTCGAATAAAATGTTCAACAAATTTAAGCTGTGTACCAAATTTTAACTCTCTAGGACGTAGGAAAGTGCATTTAAAATGCCATCAATTAAATTTATCAAGAAGAGTTATATAAAATTTTAAAAAAATGAAAAATTGTTATCTACCAAATTTATTTTAAAATATGAAGCCACTCCCATATGCAAAACGTTTAAACAAATGGAGAGATATTTATTATATAATATCTCTCTCTTTTCTTTCTGGAAGATATCCCAAAGTCAGAATTTAATTCAATTTGTTTTTTTCCCTATATTAAATAATTTTTTTAATTAAAAAACTACTTAACATATTTTACTGAATTTTTTTTTATATATTCTATGGGATAATGTGAATATTTCCTAAAAATTTCGAAGCAATTCGTGAATTTTAAATTTACTTAAAAAATGTTTGAAAAATTAGGTCCCATAGGGTTCAATGTATTTCATTTTTTCAACCCGGGTTCAATAAAAAACTAATTGGGTGATATTATTTATTTATATTCCCATAGGTCCTACAGACCGTCTGAACAACATACTAAAATTTCATTTTGATAAACTCATTTTTACGGCAGTTATCGTGCTAACGGACAGACAGACAGACAGACAGACAGACAGAATGAACAAAGTCATTAACACTTTTCAACTTTGTTGTAAAGTGTTAAAAAAAATAGGTTGAAATACTGGAAATAGTTTTGTATTATTCATATATAGTAGCCTATCTACGACGAAGTAAGCATAAATTTCTTAAATTTTTATCTATTAGGTTCGAAGTATAAGCGTCGAAAATGTTAACATTTGATTTATAATTTACGAAAAATATTGGCGAGCAAGAGAGATGATATAGGCTCTGTAGTCTGACTTTTCAGATCTGCAGTTTACTTTTAATTTTTAATTTGTTCTTACATGTTATGTAGTTTTAGAGTCTTTTTTTTTCTTTTTCTGTCTCTACTGTGGTATTTGTGATGTTTCTACACACAAGGGAAAAAGTGGCCACACATTAAGCTGCCATAAGCCTCAGGGTTGGTCGTGTGGTCTAAATTGGGTGGCACTTCCCGACCGTCCAAACAGTTACCTTACACCTTTCTGGTAGGTCGGACGGTCTGGGTTTCAACAACAACAACTTTTCTCCCCTTTCAGTGGACTGCTCGGATGGGCCAACCAGTGTCTATAAACCTTGATGATGTACAACACCGACTGACTTGATGCTCGCCTTTCTTACATTGAATGTCCAAAAGGAAGTGTGACCCCGCCCCCTTTATCTCCCCTATGCGCGGCCATGACTTTATATTTAATAAAATGATTGTAAAAGTTCATCCAATTTAGAAATAGAAAAACATTTAAAATGTTATATATTGTATGTATTCATCTTACATGGGTAACATTTTAAAATCTCGTGCATTCCAACCACTCTTTGCATTTTTATGTAATATTATTTTATTTTAATCACCAATAAATAAAACTTATTGAAATAAAACTTATGTAAATGAGAATTCCAATATAAATTTCACTTGTAATACCCAATTTTTTTCCAAATTTTCAGCCTTCTCGGTCAAAAATCTCACTCTTGGCTACTGGTAGGTGTTTTTGTTCTTGAGATCACACATCCAAACCTTAAACACATATGCATACATACCCATACACTTACTCTCTCTCCCTCTATCTATCTCTACCGTTCCTTTCTCTCTCACGCATGTACGCACACACACACAAACAGACAGACATAATATACCTATCCAAAAGTCTTTGAAATGTTTTCATGTGGTCTTAAATCGTGCTTATACGTCGAAATTTCAATCTGAAAATTTCGAGAAAACTGTAATATTTATATACAATAATATAATACAGTAAAAATTCTGCAATGCATGTTTAATAATTCTCGAAATAAGCCTTCAATCAAAATTTACTGAAATTCACAGTCGTTTTCAGTTGAAATCAAAACATGATTTTGGATTAATATAATTATTAATTAAATTTAGTAGGCCTCGTTTATTCTTGAGCATTATTCACTTTCACCATCAATTTAATTTGTAACGAGCTTTTTAAAACTAATTAAGTTGCCATCCTGCTTCGTATTCATAGCAACACATGCCGTGCCACTCTAAACGAATAAAAGAGGATTAGGTCAAACCAAGAAAATGCATTCATTTAGTTCCTTTGTGTTAATACATATTATTTTAAAGAATTTTACAAACATAACGAATTCGAAACTGTCAATTTCACATATAGGCTTTACTACCACCATTGTTTTGAGAGTTGTTGTTTTACATAATGTAATGTCGTAGATTATAAATCCACTCTCCGTACATCGTCGTTGATACTATTTGCGTAGCGTAAGTCCTCCGGTGCATTTGGAATGGCGATACACCGACGCGACCGTGCCTCTCCGAGTATCGTGCGTTATCGAATCCGTGAGTTGTGATAAAAACGTAGAGAAATAGTTCTCAAGGCTTTGAAAAGATCAGGCATTTTAGTTGAAAATATAAACACAAACTTTTATTAAAGCATGGCATTGTATGTTAAATTACAATCCAATAGTATACTGGCAGAGGCATGTGAGTCGACGCACCCAAAGTGTGCGTCCTTGCTCCTCGAAAATCGTCAGGGGTCTCCCAGATGCACGTCTCTTTCGTGCATATATTCTGGTCCAAAATTTGAGGACCACCCGGACCAAGCTCTTTGGAATGTTTTTTCCAAGCTCTTCATATCAGAGACCACCTAACGCTCCCCTCTGGGATTAGTTTTCCCTTCTCTGATGACGGCTCACAATGGGTGCATTTCTCCGAAATCAGACTGTGATGACAGAGCTTTATAGCCTTGTTTTCCAAAATCTGCAATGCAGGCGGTTTTAAGGTGTATGAACTCTGAAACTGTTCTGAAAATGGCTGAAAATAGGCTCGAAAAAATAACGGGTTCCTCACACATAATAAACAAAGCTAAGAAAATTTGAAGTTTTTACTAATTCATGTTCTTTACTGCGATTTACAAAAACGTATATCTTGTTCTAGATTTGACATAATGCATCAATAAATAAATTTCCATGAAGATGCACGAATTTACTCTCAAGTTATCGTATTCATACCAAACATATAAATGTGAACAATCTGTGTTCTAATCATTCAAGTTACAATATTATCTAACTAGATCAATTGTGGCGCACATAATTTTGTGATTAAGTTTTTATATCGATACATACTATAATCGCTAATGAGTTATCATGTCCATACACTCTCAGACAACTGAAAAGACTTATCGCTGATTGTAAGATTTTTAGCCTGTTTGTAGCAAAAAGAAAAAAAAATCTCGGGGTATTTTTTAAAATGAAGAGATTAAAAATCGCCAATAATTTTAATATTTCTGTTTTTAAATGTCTTGCTTAATGTTGAATGAAAATTTAAAGTGTTTGCTTACATTTAAAATAAGAAAATAATTAAATATTCTTAAACATTTATATATTTAAAAATGTTCTTTTATACATTTAGGTAGTGCAAAAATGATGATGCGTCACTTTATGTCATTTGAATATTCATTGAGCATATCGAATGTTGGAACCAATAGGTTGCTTCTGTGAGAGCTTTTCATTGTTAAAAAGATTATAAGAATTTTTTATTTATTTATTTATTTATTTATTTGCAACAACAGAGCATTGTCGTATATCTATAACTCAATTTTCAACAATGCTGGTTGAGACTTTATTGGACAACAAATAAAAGAAAATTGTCTTGCACCATAGAACCCGGCGTAATAACAAATTTAATAAGTGTTTAAAGAGGCAACTCCCAATTTTTTGAAAACTAATAATATAATAGTAACCACAACATGGAAAATTGTGAAATGAAATTCAAAAGTATTTTCTATTCAGAAGAGAATTCATATTTTTCAGGAACCTCGGACGCAAAATTGCATACAGACGACGGATGCTCATTCGAAATTCATAGGTTTGTTTTGGCAGGAAGCTCCAAATATTTTGGAGCAATGTTTTGCGGCGTTGATGGAAATAAAAAGGAATACTGTGTCCATGGCATCAGTGGGGAATGTTTTAGCCTAATATTACAGTACATATACACTGGAAAAATCTCTTTGCCAGAAAGAATCCTACCAGATATCTTCATTGCTGCAGATTACCTTCTGCTCGATTCCCTTTCACAACAGATAAAACACAGTTTTAAAGACGACATAAACGTTGCAAATTTCATGCAACTGTTTCAATATGCTGCTCAAATAAACTCAGACATCACACAAGAACTTTTCAGGTTCGCAGAAACTCACTTCGAAGAAATCTTGCGTTACAATATCACTGAACTATCTGACCTATCCCTGGATGTTTTGCAATGTTTTATTGCCAGCAAGAGTTTAAATGTAAGAAGTGAAAGAACTGTTTGGCTGGCTATTCTGAAATGGGTTGAGAAGGACATTCTGAGTCGACAAACTCATGTGCCTCATCTTCTAAAGAATTTATCTATGGCGGAGTTAGATGAAAGTATAGCAAGAGAGATAATGGAAAATAAAATTGTGGCAAAGAATTATTTCTGCGAGGAAATAAATTGTTTGAAACGGACAAATACTTCTGCATATCTAGATGTTGTGCGAGAGTTCTTGAAAAGTGACTTCAATGAAGAGGAAATTTCTCAATATCGAGTGCCTCCCAGATTGCATATTATAGCAGAAAATGTCTATCCAAGTGAAGCAGGTGGAAACTACAGCAGCCAAATATATGTAACGTACGACGAGAAGTTTGATTTGTGGCGGAAAAGAATAGAAATAGATAGTATTATCCTAGACATAATTTACATGGACACCAGCATTTACTCGTTTGATATTCGAAACAGATGCCAAAGGTTTGATTTAAAAGAAAAAGAATGGATTCCCATGACAACTTTCAGAGATTTATTTCAAAGTGTTGTAAAGATTGGAAGACTTATTTGTTTATTGAGTAAAACCAGCTTGTCTGATAATAATTCGATGTACGTTGTTCAAGTTTACGACCCTGAAATTAACACGTGGTCAGACTGCGTCCAATTATTTGATGTCACGTACGCCTTTGCTATAGCCATCGCCGACAGAATGTACGTAGTTGGACACATGCCATACGAATACATAATGGTGATTCAAACTTTGGATCCTGTAACACAAGAACTGGTCCTCCTCCCTGAATGCAACGTCTTCCGTGTAGAGCCTGGTTTACTTGCTTATCATGGACGGCTGTACCTCTTTGGTGGACGAGACGAAAATTGTGAAGAAACGGTAGCCGTTGAAATGTTTGACCCCATGAACAATACGTGGAAGGCACTACCGGATCTTCCATTTTCATATGTTTGGAAATCGGCGATTGACTTCAATGATCAAATTGTTGTTTACGCTCCTTGCATCGGAAACGAATCACTAAGATACACCCGTTGGAACGATGCCGAAGAATGCTGGGACAACGTAGAAGAAACATCACTGCTCAATGGTTTATGTCAGTTCAAATATTTATTTCAGTACAAATTTTTAACTCTGGATACATTTGAAGTTATAAAAGTCTTGACGGAAGGAAACAGAGACCCAAGTATAAAATTCAAAAAGACTCCTTTTATTTGAATGAGATAGATTACAATAAAAGTATGAAAGAAATCATATGTATTGCTTTTATTTTATCATTACTAATGTGCAATGGCTGCAATGAAACTATTTTATTACTACAGAAGGACTTAATTAAACATGATCAGATTTACAATAAGTAAAATAGCTGCTTGTGAGAATTTCACTCCACTTTCTAATGCATT
The DNA here is from genome assembly GCA_951213105.1 of Amaurobius ferox. Taxonomy (NCBI): domain Eukaryota; kingdom Metazoa; phylum Arthropoda; class Arachnida; order Araneae; family Amaurobiidae; genus Amaurobius; species Amaurobius ferox. The sequence continues at coordinate 35,200,775 of OX578148.1, forward strand.
TTTAAGACAATAGGCATAATTAAATTAGACGACTACAATTGTTTTAAGAACATTTTGAGTTCCATTTCTCAGTTTAAAAACTGTGTTCTGTGGAACAACTGTGAAATGGCAGGTAAAGGAACATTCGAACAGAGTTAGTACACCCAAAGCAAGAATTCGCTAATGAGTGGTATCAGCCACTGAAACTCAGCCATTAACCTCCTGATCACGTTTTGATTATTTTTGGAGTAATGACATTCCATCTGCGGTTGATTTCTTGTGTACACAATAGAGCACAGAAATATTAATAGATTTTAACAAAACTTTATATCCGGCTTTGTTATCAAAAAATCTAAAACTAGATAGAATTTTTTTTAATTTGAGTGAAAACTTCGAAATGTATAATCAAGATTGGCACCACGTCTGCATACAATAGACAAAACCAAGAACAAAACGTCTTTAAAAATCGAAAGGTCCCTTATTTAACATCCTAAAAGACGTACAAAAATTGTTAAAAACAGAGCGCTTTCGGCCGTATATACGCCCTTCATCAGTGGCTACATGAGTAGTAAAAGCATGGAATGTTTATATATAGAGAGACCATTTTGAAACAAATTTGCATAAAATATAAAATGGTAAATGAACTTACTAAAATAATACAAGAAATGTACACTGAAAATACACAATAAGTTTAAACGCTTACGAATTTTAACTATTACAAGAAAAGAACTAATACAAATTTTAGAAAAACGTCAAGCATGATATTCCTGAGAATGAGGTCACAAAAAACTTTTAAGAGATTTGAATTGCATGGAGTCGAGAATGAGTCGCCAAGCATAACTTGAAATTTGAACAGGATCAAAATTACAAGTTGATTCACGGTAAATATAAATAAACAGGGATTCATAAAGAAGAATACTACTTGGATTGTTACAACGAACCAAAAGGAAAGTTTTTTCAAAAACGAGAAGAAATTTATCATTAGCCACATATTGAGCAAGAGCCGTAGAAAATTTACCAGATTTGACATCGCGAGCATGTTCTGCTAAACGGATGCCAACAGTACGTTTTGTACTACCAATGTAAAATTTATAGTCACCAGTAGGGGATAAAAGGGGAACGACATACACCCCAGCAAAGCTTTTAAAGTCATCAAAATTTCATCTTTTAAAGTCATCAAAAGTGCTTTTTCCAGTCGGGTTTTCAAAAGTGACTCCAATGAGGTCGTATCAGAAGTTCGTAACAATATTATATATTCCGTACGAAGAACGGGTTAACTGCTTGTTCCCAATGAAACGCAAGTTAACTCCGACCCATTGAGAATACGAATTACTACACCATCTTAACAAGAACTAGTTTCTATACAACCCCCGTAACAATTTATAACTATTATACGATACTTAAATTATTTCAAATATGCCCAATTTATATTGAAAGTGTTCGGAAGTATATAAAATTAAAAACTTAACATTAGTTTAAAACCACTAACATATACACGAATAATGAGTCCGATATGAAAAATCTTATGTGTGCAGCACACGATATTTCCTACATAGACCTTCTTTCACAACAAAATAATGCTATACAAATTTCACCGCAATTTTTTTAGTATTAAATTAACGTCATGTAAATTGAAATTGCGCGCTTTTGGCAATTCATTAGTCTAAACACTTAAAGGCAGATTTATGATTTTGCTGCATATAGGCTGATATATTTTATTGCCGAACATCATAACATCTAAAATTGGATATGAAAGGTAGGTTAATAGAAAAAGAAATTTTTAGTAAAATATAAAAGAAACATAGTAATTCTGAAGAATAAGTAGAAATAAATTAGTCATTACATTTAGCAATGAAATTATCTATACCTCATATATAAAGACAAATTAATAACACCTATAAAAAATATCACACTTTTCATACCAAAATTATTAATAAAATTAGAAACTTATAATTATATGTATCACAATTAAGTGTATTAGGACGTAGTGGTTCTTAATAAATGGAATATAATATAACATATTACATTTTAACAATGTAAATGAGCATGAAACATCCCATATGAACGAAAGGTAAGTAACTCTAATCAATAAAAAATATCACAAAGTTTTGGTAATTATGAATTCCGCCAAAGTTAAAATCAAAATCTGTCGTATACTACTCGTTACGTACTAATTATAATGTATACTTCTAATGTGCCTTTTCAAAAATAATGATCTTTATAATTCGAGAATGTATAAATTAAATCAGATTTTTCAAAGGAAAAGTCAAAATAATATATGGGGTATAAAAACTTCATTTAGCGAATTGGTTGGTGGAAGTAATCACACAACCAGATCAACCCCTGATATCGTGTCAAACAAATACCTCCTATTACCAATTTAATATAGGTTCCGACTAGTTAGACAATGCTCTGCAATGATGACTGATTCACAACGTAAAATGCAGCGCCCATCAATGAAAATCAGCATACTTACGTTTCTCTAATCAACTGTATTTCTTTCTTCAATGTAAAAAGTCTAAACCTGAACGCAAAAATATGACTATGTCGGCCAAAGTAAATGGTAAATTAGCAGACTTTCGTCCAGACTAAAGAAAAAAATCACACTAAAGAAAAAAATCCAGTTGCTTTCTGCAAAGTGCATGTGCTGATTTGTATTAATCTGCACTGCAATTTACGTTGTGAACCAGTTCCTTTTTGATTGTGCACAAAATCACAAGCTTTGCTTAATGCTTCTGAACTTTATAATTGTCATTTTTCTTCTAACTCGCTTTCTTGTCGAGTTAATTATACTAACATTTTAAATCATCTACGAGCGGGCATAGTCACTTTACATTATATAGATTTATCTAATACAATTATGGACCTTTTCTTACAAAAATTTAGGGACGTTCAATAACTTTCCAAAGAACCCTGTATGGAATGGGACAGCCCAGTGGTATACGCACGGGGATTGCAGTTGGACGTCCCAAGTTCAATTCCCGCATCTGCCCAAACTATCTCCGTGTTCACGCAATGTACGGTCATGTTAAATATGGTAAGTCCCTCCGAGAGATTAGTGGTAGGAGAAGAATGGCACGGTCTCTGTGAATGCCACCCCACTGAGTTCTGGTCGAAATTGGGTGGCAATTCCCAATCATCCGAAAAGATACCTTAAGCCTTCGGGTAGGTTGGACTGTCTGGGTCGAAGAAGAAGCCCTATATGATAAAATAAATAATCTTTATCATAAAAGACGATGTTTATATTTCTAAGTGTGTACGCGTATGCGTGTGTGTGATCGGTAATGGAAAATCTAAGCTTTAAACAACCGCGACATTCCTAGGTTATCTGACCTCACAGAGTTTTATTTCTAAACTAATTATTTTATACTGAGGCACGATTTTGAACATTTTTCACACAAACTGGTTTCTTGGTGATCGACATTATTAGCACAGTTTAGAAATCGAAGAACGTTCTGCAAAGAGCCTTGCTGCCCCCCCCCCCCCCCAGGAATCGAACCCTAGATCTCCGAACTGACCAACCGACTCTCTACCGTTGAGCTATTGTTGTTGTAGTTGAGACCGAGACCGTCCGACCTACCAGAAAGGTGTAAGGTAACCGCTTGGACGGCCGGGAAGTGCCACCCAATTTAGACCGGAACCCAGTGAGGGAGGCATCCACAGGGACCGTACCCTCCTTCCCCTACCACCATCCTCTCGGAAGGACTTACGGACCCACATATTTAATGTGATCGTACTCCGCATGAACACGGCGGCAGTTATGACAGCGTGCAAATCCAGCGCGCAAACCACCGGACTACCGCGCCCGAAACGTTGAGCTATTGTCGAAAGCCCAGACCATCCGACTCGTCCGAGGACTTAGAGCAACAAAATGGATGGTCGGACGTTGAGCTATTGTGTCGAAATTGCAAGATCTTATAGTCGAAGTGGTACTCTGCGTTCTCCACCCTCTACTGTCAGATTGGCGGGCAACTGAGAATCTGACTGCCCACCTGCTGCTATTTTTACCTCAGGTTACCCTCCTGCTACTTCTACTTTTACCTAGATTAGTATCCTGCGTAATCGTTATCCTCTCAATTTTGAAATCGGCACTCAATCTTCCATAGTATACTGAACCCGTACTAGTGTCTCTTTTAGACCTCTGACATCTTTACACTAACCCACAGAGTTGATTTGTCCGGGCGCCATTGTAAAGAACCTTGCTGTCACGACCGGAAATCGAATACTGGATCTCCGAACTGGCCAGACAACACCCTGCCGTTGAGCTACTGGGTCGAAATGGCAAGCTCTTATTGTCGAAGGGGACTCTTCAGCTCTTTCTGACGATCTACAAACCAAATCCCCGTTACAATTCCTTCACATTTACTTATATACTAGCCGAATACCCGTTGAAAATCAACGGTCTCGCAATAAGCAACCCCTGAATAATGTAAATTTTTTAATAATTCGCGTTTTACATTTATTCGACAAATCAAATATTTTTCTGTGCAGAACCCCTAAAGAAGAAAATATCGGGAAACTTAATTTACGCATTTCTTCCTTTCGAATTATCTACCCGTACACCACATTAAAGTCTATCTCATCTCGAGGCACCCATATTTTATTATTTCTTTTTTGGAACTTTTTTCCGTGAAGCACACCCATAAATGGACATTTTTAAAAAACTCTGTCTTGGATTTTTTATCAGATGATTGACCCATGTACCAAATATCAAGCCTCTATCACATTTAGAAGGAAACGTGACTCGTTTATTAGGAAAATCGAACATATTAGTGTGCGACACCCCTTAAAGTAACAAATATTGGATGTCTGAAATTTCACACTTTCTTCCTTTCAAACTATCCACCCGTACACCAAATTTCAAGTCTCTATCTTATCGGGAAGCCTGTTTTTTCTGTCACTTCACCTTCCGAACGTTTTTCTGTGTAGTATCCCGTTAATGAACATTTTTGTATAACCGTATTCATTCCTTTCCAACTTTTTACCCGTACACCAAATTTGAAGTCTCTATCTCATAGCGAAGCATGCTTTTGTAGCATTTCACCTTTCGAATACTTTAGTGTTGAGTGCCCACCCCCTTAAATATACATTTTTGAAAAACTCTATTCTTTTTGTGATTTCTATCAGATGATTCTCCCATATACCAAATATCAAGCCTTTATCAAGTTTTAGAAGGGACATTTCTCCTTTATTCCGAAAATCGAGCATTTTGGTGTGCAGCACCCCTTAAAGTAGAAAATATTGGTAAACTGAAATTGTACACGTTCTTCCTTCCAAACTATCTACCCTTACACCAAATTTGATATCTCTATCTCATTCCGAAGCATGGTTTTTTATCAATTCACTTTTCGAAAGTTTTACTCTGGAGCACCCCACTTAAACGAACATTTTTAAAAAACTACATTCGTCTCGGGTGTTTTCGTCAAATGATTAGCCCATATATCAAATTTCAAGTCTCTATCAAATTTTAAAGAAGCTATTTCTCATTTATTCGGTAAATCGAACATTTTGGTGTGCGGCACCCCCTTAAGTAGAAAATATTGGAAATTTGAAATTGCACACTTTCTCCTTTTCAAACGATTTACCCATACACCAAATTTGAAGTCTCTGTCTCATCGCAAAGCATGCTTTCCTATCATTTCACTTATCGAACGTTTTGGTGTGTGGCACCCCCTTAAGTAGAAAATATTGGAAATCTGAAATTGCACAATGTCTTCCTTTCAAACGATTTACTCATACACTGAATTTGAAGTGTCTATCTCATCGCAAAGCATGCTTTCCCATCATTTCACTTTTCGAACGTTTTGGTGTGCGGCACCCCCTTAAGTAGAAAATATTGGAAATGTGAAATTGCACACTTTATCCCTTTCGAACGATTAACCCATACACCAAATGTGAAGTCTTTATCTCATCGCAAAGCATGTTTTCTTATCATTTCACTTTTCGAAAGTTTTTGTGTGCAGCACCCCCTTAAGTAGAAAATATTCGAAATCTGAAACTGTACACTTTTTTCCTTTCAAACGGTTTACACGTTCACTAAATTTGAAGTTCCTATCTCATTGCAAAGCATGCTTTCCCATCATTTCACTTTTCGAACGTTTTGGTGTTGGGCACCCCCTCTATAGAACGTTTTCGAGAAATTCGATTTTTCCAGGGGGTTTTATCGAACGACTGAGCCGTGTACCAAATTGCAAGTCTCTATCTATTTGGGAAGGGCCTAAAAAAGCGTGACAGACAGACAGACGGACAGACAGACAATCAGACAGACGGACACTTGGCAATTAGTATATACTAGCCCAGGGGTCGGCAACCTGCGGCTCGCGAGCCGCATGTGGCTCTTTTGATGTAAAGTTGCGGCTCTCCAGTTCCATACGAAAAAATTAATAATTTATTATCAAAACCCTTAAAAAATAAGAAAATATATTTTTAAGTACCTAATTTCTCAATAGCGTCTATTTTCATAATCGTTAATTACAAATCGCATGGCCGTAATGAGATAAATTTGAACTATTGTTTTGTTCTTAGAGATGAGACTCCGTGACCATGTTTATCTTTCAGCCAATTACATTTCATATCCGTCTCACCCAAACAGCCACCGTCTAGAGTCTAGGCAACACGTCTAGGCTCTAGACGTGTTGCCAGTCAGTCATCCTCGGATATCGCGGTCGACGTTACGTTGCATGTGTATTAATTTAATCGCTTGCGGTTTCTGCATGTCGATTCGCTTGTTGTTTCAAGAAAAATACGATTTAGAAGCGAATTATCTTCTCTGTATGTACGCGTATAATATAATAAAATCAGTAACAGAATTGAATTACATATCTGAGGATCGTGTTAACGAAGTAATAATGGTAAATAAATTGTTTGCCGTTTTAGATAGCTAAGTAAAATTTTAAAAAGTCATTTTTTCAACTCCGCGCCAGCATGGCATCTGGTAAAGAAAAAAAGAAGAACTGAAGACGAAAACCGAGAATTCAATCAGGATTGGACGGAATCGTTTGCATTAATATGCAACACAGATGGCCTTCCGACTTGTTTCATTTGCCACGAAAAACTCGCACACAATAAGAAGCAAATTTGGAGAGACACCTCACTACAAAACATACCCAGTTTGCTGGTAAATATCCAACCGGTGACGCACCAACAAAGCTGTTGAAGATCTCCAAAAAAACAACAACAGTCAAGTTCCATGCTAAGTAACTGGACGAAATCTTCCAATAATGTAAATCTGGCAAGCTTTGCAGTATCATTAGAAATTGCAAACAGAGGAAAACCATTCACAGATGGTGAGTACGTCAAAGATTGTTTTATACGTGCATCTGGAGAACTGTTTCGTGATTTTAAAAACAAAGCAGAAATCATGAAAAAAATCAAAGATTTGCCATTATCTGCTAAAACAGTACAAGATAGAACTGCTAAAATGTCTTCAAATGTAACACATATGCAAGTGGAAGACATTCAACTGGCTTCTGCCTTATCACTTGCTATAGATGAGTCTTGCGACATAAAAGACACGGCACAAGTTTCCCTTTTCGTCAGGTATATGTCGTCCTACGGTCCAAAAGTAGAACTGCTAGGATTGCTACCGCTCTCAGTGCAAACTCGTGGACAAGATATAGCAAATGCTGTGCAAAAATGCCTGGAAGACAATGGAATCGATATAAATAAAATCGTTTCTATAGCAACTGATGGAGCCAGAAGTATGACAGGAATACATAGAGGGGTAACATCAATTCTTCAGAAAAAAATAAACCACGAAATTCTAACGTTTCACTGCATAATTCATCAAGAAGCGCTTGTGCCCAAACATTTCCGGCCGAAATAGTTGAGGTCATGAACTCGGTAATTAAGATTATTAACAGCATCTTGGCAAAAGCACTCTACCATCGCCAGTTTAAAGATTTCCTTGAAGAAATAGATAGCCAGTTTTCTGACCTACTTCTGCACAATAAAGTGCGATGGCTTTCCAGAGGTAACGTATTGCAACGTTTTGCTTTGTGCTTGAGTGAAATAAAAACATTCCTCAATGAAAAAAGCATTGACCATCCCGAATTGGAAGAAGACAAATGGCTGCAAAAATTCAACTTCATGGTAGATACCACAATGAAACTAAATGAGCTAAATCTAAAGCTGCAAGGAAAAAGCAACCCTTGCTTGAAGAAGTAGTTTGTTTCGAAAAAAAATTACTTCTTTTTGTTGAAGACATGGAGAGCGGTAAATTACTTCATTTTAAAAATCTGAAGCAATATCGCGATAAGACCAATGCAACTATTGACACGAATTACTTCAGCATAGCTTTAAAAAACATGAAGGATGGATTCGCTGAGAGATTCGAGCAATTCAAAACAAACAAAAGTACTCTCGCGTTCATAGTAAATCCTCTCAACACAAATACAAATGAGATCAACATTGAGTCATTTGGAATTGATGCTGGTTCGCTCCAGATGCAATTGCTAGATTTGAAAAGCAAAGGCTTGTGAAGTGGCAAGTTCACAGAACTCAAGAGCAAGTTGGAAGAGTTGGAGGTCCAGAAATGCATGCACATCGCGCAGCACAAGTGAACAGCTCTAAAAGAAATTCCGCGAGTTGAGGCTCTCATATTCGGCGCATGGAATAGTCTTCCAGAATGCTACAGTGAGGTGAAGAAGTTGGCATATGGAGTGCTGACGATCTTCGGGTTGACATATTCGTGCGAGCAAGTGTTCTCTTGCATGAATATAATAAAAAGTAAAGTTAGATGTCAACTAACAAATAAAAATCTAGAGTCGTGTTTGAAACTGAAAACAAGTTATAAGCCAGATTTAATCAAACTTTTAAAAGGCATGCAAAGCCAATGCTCCCATTGATGTAACTATCTATATTTGTGTTTTTATATGAATAAATATTATTCCGTATTTAAAGCCGTTTATTTTAAATCAAAAATGAAATATATGTAAGCAAATATTATAATATTGAAACGAAAATTTTTAGTGGCTCTTTAAAAACTGGGAAATTTTGTAAATTGTAACTTTTGGCTCTTCCGTTTCAATAGGTTGCCGATCCCTGTACTAGCCGAATACCCGTTGAAAATCAACGGTCTCGCAATAAGCAACCCCTGAATAATGTAAATTTTATAATAATTCGCGCTTCACATTTATTCGACAGATGGAATATTTTGGTGTGCAGAACCCCCTAAAGAAGAAAATATTGGAAAACTAAATTTGCGGATTTCTTCCTCTGTTTGTCTTGTGTTTTTTATCAGATTATTGGTCCATATACCAAAAATCAAGCGTCTATCACATTTAAAAGGAAGAGCACCAAATTTAAAGTCTCTATCTCATAGCAAAGCATGCTATTCTAGCATTTCACCTTTCGAAAACTTTAGTGCGGAGTGTCTACCCCCCCCCCCCCTTAAATACACATTTTTGAAAAACTTTATTCTTTTTGTGATTTCTATCAAATGATTCGCCCATATACCAAATATCAAGCCTCTATCACGTTTTAAAAGGAGCATTTCTCCTTTATTCTGAAAATCGAACATATTAGTGTGCGCACCCCTGAAAGTAACAAATACTGGAAATCTGAAATTTCACGCTTTCTTCATTTCAAACTATCTACCCTTACACCAAATATATAAAATATACCAAATACACCAAATATATAATTGATATATCTGTCTCATTTCGAAACATTGTTTTTTAGCAATTCACTTTTCGAACGTTTCACTCTTTAGCACCCCCTTAAACGAACATTGTTGAAGAACTATATTCGTCTTGCGTGTTTCCGTCAAATGATTAGCCCATATACCAAATTTCAAGCCTCTATCAAATTTTAAAGGCGTAGTTTCTCATTTATTCGGTAAATCGAACGTTTTGGTGTGCGACACCCCCTTAAATAGAAAATATTGGAAATCTGAAATTGCACACTTTCTTCCTTTCGAACGATTTACCCATACACCGAATTTGAAGTCTCTATCTCATCGCAAAGCATGCTTTCCTATCATTTCACTTTTCGAACGTTTTGGTGTTCGGCACCCCCTTAAGTAGAAAATATTGGAAATCTGAAATTCCACACTTTCTTTGTTTCAAACGGTTTACCCATACTCCAAACTTGAAGTCTCTATCTCATCGCAAAGCATGCTCTCCTATCATATCACTTTTCGAACGTTTTGGTGTGCTGCACTCCCCCCTTAACGATAAAATAATGGAAATCTGAAATTGCACACATTCTTCCTTTCGAGTGATTTACCCATATACCAAATTTGAAGTCTCTATCTCATCGCAAAGCATGCTTTCCCGTCATTCACTTTTCGAACGTTTTGGTGTGGGGCGCCCCCTCTATAGAACTTTTTCGAAAAATTCGATTTTTCCAGGGGGTTTTATCGAACGACCGAGACGTGTACCAAATTGCAAGTCTCTATCTATTCGGAAAGTGCCTAAAAAAGGCGTGACAGACAGACAGACGGACACTTGGCAATTAGTATATACTAGCCGAATACCCGTTGAAAATCAACGGTCTCGCAATAAGCAACCCCTGAATAATGTAAATTTTATAATAATTCGCGTTTCACATTTATTCGACAAATCGAATATTTTGGTGTGCAGAACCCCCTAAAGAAGAAAATATTGGAAAACTGAATCTGCGCATTTCTTCCTCTGTTTGTCTTGTGTTTTTTATCAGATGATTGGCCCATATACCAAATATCAAATCTCTATCATGTTTTAAACGAACATTTTAAAAAAACTATATTCGTCTTGCGTGTTTCCGTCAAATGATTAGCCCATATACCAAGTTCCAAAACTCTATCAAATTTTAAAGGAGCGTTTTCTCAATTATTCGGTACATCGAACATTTTGGTGTGCAGCACCCCCTTAAGTATAGAAAATATTGGTAATCTGAAATTGCACACTTTTTCCCTTTCGAACGATTTACCCATATACCAAATTTGAAGTCTCTATCTCATCTCAAAGCATGATTTCCCATCATTTCACTTTTCGAACATTTTGGTGTGCGGGACCCCCTTAAGTAGAAAATATTGAAAATCTGAAATTGCACACTTTCTTCCTTTCGAACGATTTACCTATACTCCAAATTTGAAGTCTCTATCTCATCGCAAAGCATGCTCTCCTATCATATCACTTTTCGAACGTTTTGGTGTGCTGCACCCCCCCTTAAGGAGAAAATATTGGAAATCTGAAATTGCACACTTTCTTCCTTTCGAGTGATTTACCCATATACCAAATTTGAAGTCTCTATCTCATCGCAAAGCATGCTTTCCCGTCATTTCACTTTTCGAACGTTTTGATGTGGGGCACCCCCTCTATAGAACGTTTTCGAAAAATTCGATTTTTCCAGGGGGTTTTATCGAACGACCGAGCCGTGTACCAAATTGCAAGTCTCTATCTATTCGGGAACTGCCTACAAAAGGTGTGACAGACAGACAGACAGACGGACAGACAGACGGACACTTGGCAATTAGTATATATAATAATAGATTTTTAAACACATCGAAATATACATGTTTTAGGTAATCTAATCTTTCGCCACATCCAAAAACGGAAATTTTTTGGATGTGACGAATTTTATAGTTTGGCAAAAAGTATGGTTGTATATCTTCCCATTCTAATACAGAAAAAAACTTCAACTACTATATTTTTTTATTTTCTGAGGATTATCACTCAAAAACGAAAACAAAATATACATTTTCAATTTCTCTAACGAATTGCTTCAATCTTCGATTGCCGGTTGCTATGCGCTTAGTATTTGCAACTGCCGTCACAACCTGTAACCGTCGCTATGAGACTCAGAGGCATATATATAGCATAAATAAGGAATAACATTTTTTGCAAACGCAATTTTAAATTAAGTTTTAAGTTTTACCGCTTTTCAGTGTTGTGTCATTATATGAGATTTCCCTATATTTTCCAGTGTAATTTTAATTAGAGGATTTCATCTTAATACCCTGGCAACGTTGGATACATTTTCAAGTATTAAAAACATGGAGGTGAAAGTAAGGAGTTAAAACTTCATAATAAGAATACGCCAATATTGTTTGAGACAATAATTCAGTTGGCGCTGGGATAAGTAGTCCAGCATTGTATGCATTTCTATGGCGAAAGGCCTAAAATATTTATTTAAATTGTCAATTTGTAAAAATAAGAAATAAATGCACAAAGCAAAGTAGAACTGAAACAATAAAGAATATCACTACGTATTCTAAATTATTTACCTTTCAATTTATTTGTATCTCCCTATATTCTGTACTCTATCTTACAACTATGCAAAAATACCGGTTAATTATACTCAGAATTAAGAAATCCTAAATTTAAAAATTATCAAAAATAAATATACTAAATACTACGCCTTTCTGTTACGTTAACTAACAATAGTGGCTACTTTACTAACACTAGCGGCACCTAGATATAATTCTCAAAGCATCATAGCATTTTCAAGCGTTTCATCCATAAGAGTTTTATCTCCTTCTTTCTAACTCCAGAATTCAAAATAATTTATATAACTTGTTTAAATTAATCTGAAATTTACAGATATAATCATTGTTGGCGTACATTAGGCATTGCAATTATTGTCCTTATCTATTCTATTTCATGTCCTATTATGTTTGCAATTCAGCACCTGATCTTCATATCCTCGGGCTACAATTACAATCCCGTTAAGTTCAAAGCCATTACCTTTGAGTAATTGCTTGATATATCCAAATGTATTTATTGTGCATTTGATTTTGCTTTCCTGTTAAATTGAATTCTCGTTATTAAAAAAATTTTCTCTCCATTATGTACTTAAATATTAATTGAAAGGAAGTTAATAATCTTGAATCACCGGTTTAGCAGTTTTAATGGCGGTAAAAATAGAAACCTGAGTGCTAAAAGCAACGAATTGTTTTGACAAATTTTACTCAGACTGCTCTCTAAAATAATCTGAAATAAAAATAATGTTATAATATAAAAAAATCTGATGTGGGCAATACATGATTTTCCTTATATAAAGCAATGAATTTACTACATTTTACAATTAAAAAAATGTTATTCTTATAGTAGATACTTATATTCTTTCCAAGATATTGAATTTTCTTCAATTTGTCGTCATTTTCATTGATTTAGCGTCATTTTTATTAATATTGCGAGATTTTTGTTAATTTGGCAACAATTATAAATATCGCCAAGTTGGCGACATTCCGCCAAATTCGTCGCCAAAATCTCGCCAAGCTTTATGGAGGGAGAAATAAGTTATTCTTACAGCAGATAAATGACTATTGGCTTTTCAATTACAAAAGTATTACTCAAAGTATCTTATTTCATGAATAGAGCGAGCTTAATCCACGATAATGATGTCACCCAATTTATCGCATGGTATTACATATGAAAAGTGAACATGTTTCTCAATAGGAAATATATATTTTTTATTTTTTATTGACTTTTTGAAAATTTTTTGAAAAATGTACAATATCTCAAGAACGGTTCATGTTAGCGTTCTAAAATTTATGTCAATCGTTTTCTAATGAAAAATTACATAAGAAATGTCAATTTGTGTAACTTTATTAGCGGTTTTGATTTTTTAACGATTTTTTCAAAATTTTACTCGAAAATTTAGGGGGGTTCTGAACATTTGATTGCGTATAAAAAGAATAGCCTTCCAGTGTTTACGAATTGTGATTTTTGTACCAAATTTCGTTCGAATTGGTCCATTCGTTCGTCAGTTATCGTCTCCACAGACTCACTGACACACACACACACACATACTTTCACACACACACTCATACTTTCACACACACACTCATACTTTCACACACACACACACACACATACTTTCACACGCACACACACACACATACTTTCACACACACACACACAGACATCACCTCAAAAATGTTTGATTCGTGATGAGGGATGCTTGAAACGTGCTCTCCCGTCGAAAACTCGAATTCAAATTTTCAACCCCCTCACAATACTTTCCTTATACATTATGTATATAAGGAAAGTAACAAAGAACACGATCCAAATCCAATTATGTGTCCTTGTGTGAATTGCATCTTTCTGCTTATACAACTATCACTTTTAGGTTTCAAGATATAAACATTAAAATTTTCAAAATGGAAAATTTTCGATCGTCTTCAACTTGACACAACGATTACTCTAAAACTAAGAGCTATACAAAAACAAATCATTAAACTAGAAACAAAATTTTCTACTGATCATTTTTATACTTATTACATCTCTCATTTATAGTTTAGAAGATATTTTGAGTGATAATAAGCAAAGTGAAGCAAAAACTCGGATAAAAAAAAATTTAACAAAAACTGTTCAAAATATTAAAATATTAGAAATAATTTTGTATTACTCATAAATAGTACCCTAATTCCAACAAAACAAACATAAACTGCTTAAATTTTACTTTCCTTATATACATAATGTATAGGGAAAGTATTGTAATGGGGTCGAAAATTCGAATTCGAATTTTCGACGGGAGAACACGTTTCAAGGATCCCTGATCACGAATCAAACATTTTTGAAGTGATGACTGTGTGTGTGTGTGTGTGTGTGGGTGGGTGAAAGTATGTGTGTGTGTGTGTGTCAGTGAGTCTGTGGAGACGATAACTGACGAACGAATGGACTTATTTGTACGAAATTTGGTACAAAATCACAATCCGTAAACACTGGAAGCCTATGATTCTTATACGCAATCGAATGTTCAGAACCTCCCTAAATTTTCGAGTGAAATTTTGAAAAAATCGTCAAAAAATCAAAACTGCTAATAAAGTTACGCAAATAGACATTTCTTATGTAATTTTTCATTAGAAAACGATTAACATAAATTTTAGAACGTTAACATGAACCGTTCTCGAGATATTGCACATATTTCAAAAAAATTATCAAAAAGTCATAAAATAGAAAAAAAATATTTCCTATTGAGAAACATGTTCACTTTTCATATGTAATATCATGCGATAAATTGGGTGGCATCATTCTCGTGGTTCTAGCTCGTTCCATTCATGAAAAAAGATACTTTGAGTAATACTTTTGTATTTAAACGCCAATAGTCATTTATCTGCTGTAAGAATAACTTATTTCTTCGTCCATAACGTTTGGCGAGATTTTAGCGACGAATTTGGTGGAATGTCGCCAACATGGCAATTTTTTTTTCAATGTTGCTGAATTAACGAAAGACTCGCCAAATGGATAAAAATGACTCTAAATCAATGAAAATGACGACTCATTGACAACAATTCAATATCTTGGAAAGAATATAAATATCTACTATAATAATAATCTATTTTTCTTTTACTGTAAAAGTAGTAAATTCATTGCATTACATAAGGAAAGTCGTGTGCTGCCCACATCAGATTTTTTTCTATTAAGTTCGAATTCAAGGGTATATCTTCTAATCTACGGGAATATAAGTAGTACAGGTTATATTGGCGTATTTTTTTATATATACTGGCATATATGAGAATCAAGTACGATCATCTGGTATAAAGATTATCGGGTTTATTAATATATTCAATTTATTACGGCATCTGTTTTATTTTGGCAAAGATTTTTGAGACTCATATTGTAATACCGGTAATCGTCTAACACTGATATATATATATATATATATATATATATATATATATATATATATATATATATATATATATATATATATATATATATATATATATATATATATATTTATATATATATATATATATTTCCATACAATTTTAATGCTTTCATTTTGCATATATTGATATATTGATTCCTTATATACATAATGTATAAGGAAAGTATTGTGACGGGTTCGAAAATTCGAATTCGAGTTTTCGACGGGAGAGCACGTTTCAAGCATCCCTGATCATGAATCAAACATTTTTGAAGTGATTTCAGTGTGTGTGTGTGTGTGTGTGTGTGTATGTGTGTGTGTGTTCGTGTGTGTGTGTGTGTGAAAGTATGTGTGTATGTGTGTGTGTGTGTGTGTGTATGTCAGTGAGTCTGTGGAGACGATAACTGACGAACGAATGGACCGATTCGAACAAAATTTGGTACAAAAATCACAATCCGTAGACACTGTAAGCCTATTGTTTTTATACGCAATCGAATGTTTAGAACCCCCTAAATTTTCGAATGAAATTTTGAAAAAATCGTCAAAAAATCAAAACCGTTAATAAAGTTAAACATATAGGCATTTCTTATGTAATTTTTCATTAGAAAACGATTGCCATAAATTTTAGAACTCTAACATGAACCGTTCTCGAGATATTGTTCATTTTTCAAAAAAATTATCAAAAAGTCATGTAAAATTTAAAAAAAATATTTCCTATTGAGAAACATGTTCACTTTTCATATGTAATACCATGCGATAAATTGGGTGACATCATTCTCGTGGATCTAGCTCGTTCCATTCATGAAAAAATATATTTTAAGTAATACTTTTGTATTTGAACGCCAATAGGCATTTATTTGCTGTAAAAATAACTTACTTCTTCGTCAGTAAAGCTTGGCGAGATCTTGGCGACGAATTTGGCGGAATGTCGCCAACTTGGCGACTTTTTGAAATGTTGCCAAATTAACGAAAATCTCGCCAAATGGATAAAAATGACGCTAAATCAATGAAAATGACGACTAATTGTCGAAAATCCAATATCTTGGAAAGAACATTAGTATCTACTATAAGAAAAACCTATTTTTTTACTGTGAAAGTAGTAAATTCATTACATAATATAAGGAAAGTCATATGTTGCCCACCTCAGATTTTTTTTTTTTCAAATTTGCTTAAAAAAGGGGCCAGGATGTTTTATTCTTCAGATCTGTCCATGAAGACAATTTTGTATAGCGAGAACAGAGACTCTTAAACTTCTTTTTAGGAGCATTAAATTAAATATTTAAACAGAACATTTTGATTAAAAATGTCATTTAGTATACTATAGGAATTTGCACATGATTGTGAATTTTAAGTTCCTTTATATTATATACTCAGTACGAAAAACGGGTATACTGCTAATAGACAAATATAAATCCTTCATTTCCATCAAAACACTGCATCAATTAAAACACGGGTTATTTTTGCACACTTTATAATAGATATCCCACATAGGTACCTGTACATAACCGGCAGTTAAATCTATATAAATAAAATTGAAAATCTGTCTGTCTGTCTGTCTGTCTGTCTGTCTGTCTGTCTGTTTGTCCCATCATCACGGGAGAACGGCTGAACCGAATTTGATGAAATTTTGTGGGTAGCCTAGAAATAGCCCCACTTAAAATTTAGTCCATGTTTGGAGTTTCCACAGCCAGTGGTTCTCGAGATATTAGTGAAAAACGAATATTTCGTTTGTCTCATCATCACGAGAGAACGGCTGAATAGAATTTAATGAAATTTTGTGAGTAGCCTTAAAATAGCCCCCCATAAATTTTGCTCAAGTTTCGAGTTTCTAATACCAGGGGTTGTCGAGATATTAATGAAAAGCGGA
Source organism: Amaurobius ferox (assembly GCA_951213105.1). Taxonomy (NCBI): domain Eukaryota; kingdom Metazoa; phylum Arthropoda; class Arachnida; order Araneae; family Amaurobiidae; genus Amaurobius; species Amaurobius ferox. The sequence goes on from OX578148.1 coordinate 35,218,200, forward strand.
ACTTTTTCTGAGGAGATCTACTCTCCAACTCCGTGGTTATCCAAACGGAAAGGATGAAAATCGTTTGTTTAAAACGTCAACGTGAATTAAAACTTCATTTCTGAGCTTAGTGCAGGATTTTTGCATTAATTAGTCACTATCTGAAAGTATGAATTGTTTGAACCAATAATTTAAATGGAAAATCTAACTCCATGGTCAAGCATTTACTAAACAATGGAAAGTATAAAGAAATCAAAATGGTTATTATTTTTGCATTTTATGGGGAAGAGATCAAAATGGTTATTTAATTTCGCAGTTTATGAGGAAGATTCTTTATTATATTATGTTGCTCAGCAACGCAATTAAATTAAATGTGTTTCTTAATATTTGTTATTATTTTTCTATTTGAATAATAAATAAATAGATGTAAAAATATATTTTGTAAATGAACGGTTTGATTTTTCTTTTAATTATATTAATTACAAACTGCGTACATCACTTTCATTTGACAAAGAGTTTTTAAGCTTTTATATTGTGTTTAGCTAATAAACTCATATTGTGTTTACCAATAAATTCATTTATCCGATTTTGAAACAGAAAAAGAATAGAAAGGGTATATCTTCTAATACAATTTTAGTGTTTGCATTTAGTATATACAAACGGGATCAGGATGTTTTATTCTTCAGATCTGCAATTTCAGAGCTACGAATTTGGCGGAATATCGCTAACTTGGCAACTTTTCTTAAACTTTGCCAAATTGACGGAAATATCGCCAAATTGCTAAAAACGACGCAAATCAATGAAATTAAATTAGTTTTTTTAGAAGACAGTACTGAAATGATGTTTCGGTAGCATTTGTGGGTCAGTCTATACATCCTACTTAGTAACACATTTATCGAATTTTTAAAATACCACCAAATTTATAAAAATGTTTGTAAATCTATAAAAATGTCATGAAATTGATAAAATTGCACTTAATAAATGAAATTAATTGTGTTTTGTTAGGGGGATAATATTATGATGATGTTTCGTCAATTTGTCGCAAAATGGGACTATCAGTTTTACAGTCCCACTTGGCGATAAATTTGGCGATTTTTTAAGTTATCGCTAAATTGAAGAAAATATCGCCAAACCTTTCATGGAGATAGCATTATTCAGACGATATGATTTCCATCAATTTATTTGAGGCAACTGATATCATGTCGTTTAGCAATGGATGTAAATCCAATGTGTTATGTGGCATACGATTTTAATTAAATCTTTTCCGATTTGAATAATAAAGATATATATATAAAATAAATTTCATTGGCATTGCATTTTTGACTGGATAATATCGATTACAGTCTTCAGGTTACACATTATTATTATTGATATTTTCGGAGATTATTGATATTTTCAAATTATTATACCATTGTTTTATTATGACAAAAATTGTTGAAACTCACATCTTGTACGTTGTGCGAGTAATCTTCTATAAATGCACGTGTTATCTTCTAATCTACGAGAATATAAGTATTACAGGTTTATAGGCATATATTTTGATATATATTGGCATATATTAGAATCAATTACGACCTTCTGGTATAAAGATTACGGGGATAATTGAAATTTTCAATTTATAATGTCATCTGTTTTATTTCGGCAAATATTTTTAGACTCATATTGTAATAATGGTAATCTTCTACTAACATACAGGCATATTTTCTAATCTGCGACAATATAAGTAGTATGGGGATATATATATATATATATATATATAAATATTCCCATATAATTTAAGTGCTTTCATTCTGGCATATATTAGAATCAATTACGGGTTTATTGATATTTTCAATTTATACATGTAATCTACTAATACAGGTTATATCTTCTAATATTCGCGTATATAAGTAGTACCGGTCCTATACAATTTTAATGCTTTCATTTTGCATATATTGATTCAATTCCTTTTTTTTGTAAATATGTTTTCGAAAGGGGCCAGGATGTTTTGATCTTTAGATCTGCCCGTGACGATAATTTTGCATGATGAGAACAGATATTCATAAACTTATCTTTAGGAGCAATAAATTTAATATTTTAACATAATTTGCATAAGATTCTGAATTATAAGTTTCTTTATATATTATACTCCGTACGAAGAACGGGTATGCTGCTAGTAATATATATATATAAAAAAGAAAAGTATGTATGTATGTATGTATATATGCATGTATGATCCAACATCACGAAAGAACGGCTGAACCGAATTTGATGAAATTTGGTGGGTAGTCTTGAAATAGCCCCCCATAAATTTAGTATACGTTCCGAGTTTATAAGACCAGGGGTTGTCGAGATATTGATGTAAAACGAAACTTCTTTTTCCTAGGAGTTCTACTCCCTTATCCCATGATTCTCAACGAAAAAGTTTGGAAATCGTTGATTTTAATGTGAAAGTCAATTAAATCTCTATGTTCTCTCTATGTATGTTCTAGTTTTGTGGGAGTTCATTGAACGTAATAGTCACTTTTGAAAATCGCAGGTTTGAAATATGAATTTAAATCGAAAATTTCACCATGGTTTATTTCTCACAGGCTTACTCAACAACGAAATGTATTAAGGAATCAAAATGGTTACTTAATTATGAGCAATTTATGAGGAAGATTCTTTCTTATATCATCTATATATACAAAGAATATATAGATGAAAAGTATGTATGCATGTATGATCCAACATCACAGGAGAACGGCTGAACCGAATTTAATGAAATATGGTGGGTAGCTTGAAAATAACCACCCATAAATTTAGTCCAAATTTCGAGTTAAGACCAGGGATTATCGAGATATTAATGGAAAACGAAACTTTCTCATAGGAGTTCTACTCTCTAACTCCATGGTTCCAAATGAAAAAAGATTATAAATAGTTAGTTTAAAACGAAAAAATCAATTAAATCTCTGAGTTTTGTGGGAGTTTATTGAAAGTAATAGTCACCTTTAAAAATTGCAGGTTTGAAATATGAATTTAAATGGAAACTATCACTATGGTTTATTTCTCACAGGCTTACTCAACACCGAAAAGTATTAAGAAATCACAAGAAAGATCAATCATGCATAAAGCATTGATTATGAAACACTTTCCAACTTTAATTTTATTTAAACAACTCTAAAATGCCATATATTCAGCGGTAATATATCACAATACTGCAGTAATTAATTATATTTGAAAATTTAAAACTTCATCCAAAAAAAAAACGACCTTGTTTCAAATGACGTCATCGAAGTATACATCGCCTGGCTCTCTGTGTAAAAGCAGTAAATATTTCACTCATGCATTTTTATTTCATTCATCACAGTACTACAATAATTTATTGTACTTAAAAACTTAAAACCATGGAGGCCAAAGTAATTTAACTCTATACATAAAACTTCATCGAAGAAGTCTGCCATTAAATCGTCTGCTTTTCTCTGTAAAATCAATGAGTGCTTCATTCATATCATCTATATTGCAGACTCCTCAACAAAATATTTTGCGTTAAAGAAATTCAGCAATTCTTATACAACTCATCTTACAGCCTAATCAGTTTACATTCTCCATAAGTAAAAATTAGGTTTCGTTGTAGAAATAATCAAAGTTTGATGATTATTTAAATTCAAATATATTGTAATTGTGTTGTTTCAGAATACAGATGCACAGAAATTAAGCAAAAATAATGCGATTTTAGGACGGAAACAACACTAAATTTAAATTAAAAAGAACTTTAAAAATCACAATTTTGACACAATACGGATGGTATTGGTCGTTTAAACACAAATATATTGTAATTGTGGTGTTTCAGAATACAGATGCACAGAAATTAAGCAAAAATAAAGTGGTTTTAGGACGGATATGACACTAAATATAAATTAAAAATAATTTTAAATATCACGATTTCGACACAAGATGGATGCCATATTTTATTTTGAAGTGGATCACATGATCTCTTCATATAATGGTCACGTGATCTCTTCATATAAAGGGTTTAATTATAATTTCAATTGTTATTTAAAACAAACTACCGAATATATTTTACTGAACATATTTTTATGTATTTCATGGGATAATTTGAATATTTCCTAAAGCTTTCGAAGCAATTTTTAAATTTTAAATTCGCTTAAAAATGTTTGAAAAATTATGTCCTATAGGGTTCAATGTATTTCATTTTTTCAACCCGGGTTCAATCCAAAACTGATTGGGTGATATTATTCATTTATATTCCCATAGGTCCCATAGACCGCCTGATTTTTTAACTTTATTACTACACTAGGAAAAACAGCTGCATGCCATATTTTATTTTGAAGTTGGTCACGTGATCTCTTTATATAATATGGGTGTAATTATTATTTTTATTTTTATTTAAAAAACTACCGAACATATTTTATTGAAATTTTTTTTATATATTTTATGGAATAATTTGAATATTTTCTAAAATTTTCGAAGCAATTTTTGAATTTTAAATTTACTTAAAAAATGTTTGAAAAATTAGGTCCCATAGTGTTCAATGTGTTTCACTTTTTCAACCAGGGTTCAATCCAAAACCAATTGGGTAATATTATTCATTTACATTCCCATATATTCCACAGACCGTCTCAGCAACATACTAAAATTTCATTTTAATAAAGTCATTTTTACGGCAGTTATCGCCCGAACGGACAGACAGACAGACAGAATGAACAAAGTCACAAATTTTTCAACTATGTTGGAAAATGTTAAAAAATATGTCCACCGTTTTATTCAAAGAATGCAAACCCAGTTTTGTTTTCGTAACTAATGAACCGTTTATTTCTTTATTTTTCCAATCTTTTATCTATCCGTGAAAAACCGTAATAACTGAAACCGCGGATAACTGAAACTGAGGATAGCTGAAACCGCGGATAACTGAAACAGCGGATACTGAAACAGCGGATACGTGGGCACAACTGTACTCAATTTTGGGTCATGAATATTACATTAATAATTACCCCGAAGCGACAGGGATCATCAAGGAAATTAAATATAAATTTCAGAAATATTAAATTATCGCCAATTCGGCGGCATTTAACAAATGCCCCCAAGTTGGAAATATTGCTCTAAATTTGCCGTCAAATTTATTGCCGAGCTTGACATGGCAAAATATTGCTTTTTAACACTTTACAACATAGTTGAAAAGTGTTTATGATTTTGTTCATTCTGTCTGTCTGTCTGTCTGTCTGTCCGTTAGCACGATAACTGCCGCAAAAATGACTTTATCAAAATGAAATTTTAGTATGTTTTTCAGACGGTCTGTGGAACCTCTGAGAATATACATAATATCACCCAATTAGTTTTTTATTGAACCTGGGTTGAAAAAATGTAATACATTGAACCCTATGGGACTTAATTATTCAAACATTTTTTAAGCACATTTAAAATTCACACATTACTTCGAAATTTTTAGGAAATATTCACATTATCCTAACAAAAATTTCAGTAAAATATGTTAGGTTGTTTTTTAATTAAAAATTATTTAATATAGCGAAAAAAACAAATTCAATTAAATTCTAACTTTTGGGATATCCTCCAGAAAGAAAAAAGAGATATATTATATAATAAATATCTTTCCAAGTGTTTAATTATTTTGTATGTGAGAGAGGCTTCACATTTTAAAATAAATTTGGTAGATAACAATTTTTCAAAAAAAAATTTTATTTTATATAACTCTTCATGATATACTTATTTGATGGCGTTTTTAGTGCACTTTCCTACGTCCTAGAGAGTTAAAATTTGGTACACAGCTTAAATTTGTAGAACATTTTATTCTATAGAAATTTGGTGGATCTTTAAATATAGACATAATTTAAATACATTTTTTTTAAATGGCCTGCAAATAATCCCCGTTCACTTCTATAAATCATTCTTGTAATACTGTTAAAAATTCTGATGTGAACAGCACATGTCTTTCCCTGCAGACTCATATTCACGTTCTCTTTATTTCTTCAATAATAATTTGAGTTTATCTGCACAAAATAACAGCCATAAGTATTTTAAATGACATTGAATTTGCACGTTAAACTTGAATTTGGTTCTCATTTGATAGCTGGACTTATTGTCAAAGGTGGCGTAGCGAAAATGCAAAAAAACTAAAATATCTCAAGAACGGCTAGTCCTAGAGTAATGGGGTTAGTCTTATTCTTTTTGTTGTCAAAAATCACGTATAAAATAGGAATTTAATTGATATAATTGAGCACATGTAGTCTTTTATTTTTATATTTAACGATTTTTGCGGGCCATTTCGCAAAAACACCCCGTTCCTTTATCTCGAATCGTACTAGAATAACCTACAAGTGACTTATATAGCAAATTTTGTTAAAGTTGGTATATAAATCACTTGTAGGTTATTGAAATATTATACACCAAATTGTGGTAAATTTGGTCCATTAGTTTTTAGCTAGAGTGGATAAAGGCAATTTCTGCCGGCCATTTCGCAAAGAAGGCAGATACTTTTATTACGAATCGTACTATAATCTAATGAACATCAGGGTTTCCCACAAAAAACTTACCTATCAAATTTTATTAAATTCGGTTCATTAGTTTTTCAGTTAGAGTGGATGCAATATCCTCACAGACACACAGAAACACATACAGATACACCCTTACACACACAGACGTCTTCCTAAAACTAGCTTTTTCGTGTTCTAGAAGTCCCAAAACGTGTAGATCCTTCGAAAATTCGAGTTCCGATCTTCGGCACGATTCCAATACTTTGAGTACATACACATACACATATATATTATCTGTGTATTATCTGTGTATCTAAATTCCGTGCCTATGCAATTACAATAGTTGTGATTTTAAATGATCCCTAAACTTTTATTATTTCTTCAAGGAAGCCTAATTTTAACATATGCAGAATGCAAATATCTCAAGCGATTGTAAGATGAATTACATAAGAATTGCTGAATTTTTTTCACACAAAATTATTTAGCTCTGGAGTCTGGAATACAAGTTATATGAATGAAATATTCATTGATTTTGCATAAAGAATCAGATGATTTATATTTCGATACAGTTTTAAATATTTAAGTATAATAAATTATTGTAGTACTGTGATAATGTAAAAGATATCACCACTGAATGTATCACATTTTAGAGATTTTTAAATGAAATTACATTTCAGTTGGAAAGTGTTTCATAATCAATGCTTATGCATAATTGATCTTTCTTGTTATTTAAATTAATGAAAAGTAAAATTAAGATTTTTGAATTTCATTAAAATTTGAGCTAAAACATTTTAAAATTTAATTTTCTCTGAAGTAAACGAAGAAGAATTCTCCTCAACACCAAACAAAATTCTTAGAGAGCCTTGGTAACATCACATACAGAGGAGCCAATGAAGATCGTGTAGCAAGAAATTTAACAGCGTTACTTATGAAAGTCCAGTTGAACCTCACTGAAAATTTATGTATATCATTTATTGCAAAATCTCATTGTTGACATATGAGTAAAGTAAAACAGAAATTAAAAATTAATTAATTACCAGATTTTTATTTAAACTTGTTGACAATGATATAAAACGAAGGAAATCTTATTATACTTTGGGAACCTGAATCGTGCGTAGTCAAAGCTGACTGGATTCGAGTTGGTCAAAATTAACAATAGAAATAATCTGAGTCAGTTAGATTCGTTGATGTCGATGGAGGTAAATTTAGTCCATCTGAATTAATTGGTTTCGATTGAGCCAATGAAATTCACTTGAGATGGCTGGCGGCAATTTGTTATATTGAAATCCATTAACTAACTGCCAGTCATACCACGTTGGTTTCAACTTAGACGACTCTAACTAACTTATTGATTCCAATATAATCAATTACTACCGATAGGTCTTACCCAGTTGTCTTCATCTGAAAATGACTGATCGGTAATTTAATTGACTAATTGGTATAATAAATTAATTGGAGTCGTTTAAGATGAAGACAACTGGATAAGAGCTATCGGTGGTAATTGATTATATTGGAATCAATAAGTTAGTTAGAGTCGTCTAAGTTGAAACCAAAGTGGTATGATTGGCAGTTATTTGATGGATTTCAATGAAGTAAATTGAAGTCGTATACATTGAGTTGTGGAAGGCAATAGTTTAATAGGAGTCAACAGATTCGATGGCGAAAATTTGAAGTCATTCGTCGTCAATTGGCTCATTATCGACACAAAGTAATTCCATTGAATATCTTTGATTGAATTAGATTCAGAAAGTCGAAGATTATTAGCGCTTGAGGAAGGAACCCGGGTCCAACACAGAGTCGAATGCATTCGGAATTGGAGGATAGAGCTCCCTGGTATTTGTCGTGTCGTCGATAAGGTGAGTAAACGGAGGAAGAGGTGAGGTATTGAAAACGAAGGGACGGTACAAACACGTGTGTCAAATGCTGGAGCGCTCGTGGTTGGACACTGAATGCATATCTAGAGGAAAGCGTTCGGGCTCTTATAATTTTGTCTACTTTAACCAGTATTTACTAAGAAGTTTTGAAGTGAATAACATCTATAGTTGGGGACGGGGTATCCGTCCAAATTTGAGGCATACGAAAAATTTAAAACACTTTGGTTGCTCCGAACCTAATAGATAGACATATTAACAATTTATACTTTTCTCAAAATTATAGTACCATTTAGGACTATAGAAAAATAATTTTAATATGTTAATTTTTTGAACAATTTTTTCTCGAAAAAAAAAAAAAAACCTTTTGTCTGAGCGAGTTTTCACTACAATGTCTTCTAATCTATAAAAGGTAGATACAAACAGTAAGCAACTGATATGTTTGGGAACAATATTCAGGAACAGATTTTAGATCCATAATTTGTTTTACAAAGCTCTTATAATTTTTGAGCAATTGTGTTGTCAAATTATAGACCATAGTAACGTTTCTATTTTTAAAGTTTATAATGTTTTTATCCCAAAAACTACAAAAAATGCTAGCTTTAAACAGCAAGAAGTAATTTATAGCACTTTGAAAATCCTACAAAGATGTAATATTATGTTTCGAATCTCGTTCTTAGTTTTCTAAATATAATGGTATCCTATAAAATCTACCAGGCGTAATCAAACTTATATAAACTTGGTGAGAAGTATATATCTTACTTTATTTACCAAAAGCATGTTTTATTGGTTAAGAACGAAAAAAGCAAGTAATAAACTTTCTAAACTTTATTGGAGTTTTATGACGTTTGTAGAAAAAGTTATTCACTAAAAATAATTTCGACTCAATCGAACACAAGCCACCACTTGATGGAGCCGAAATATCTGAAATTTTTACTTTTCCCACTTACATAATATAATTGCAGGAAAGTACTGTGACAGGGTCAAAATTTGAATTCGACTTTTTCACAAAATAGCACGTTTCCAGCATCCCTGAACTCGATCTGAACGTATTTAACGTATCGCCTTTGTCTCTGAATATATGTCAGTGTGTATGTATATTTATTAATATCATTATTAGTGTGTGTGTGTGTCCGTGAGTCTGACAACATGATATCTCATGAGCGAAATTAGCAATTTGAGAAAAAATTGGTACTGTTATTATAATCAGTGAAAACTGGAACACTAATGATACCAGAGAGAATAATCCGAAGACACCCCCACATTCTGAATTTTTTTTTTTTTTAAGAAAATCATTAGAAATTCATATTGTTAATCATTTTCTACACAATTAATCATTAGTAAAATATATGGCACCCACTTTAAAACGTTAGCATGAACCGTTCATAAGAGATAGCACGTTTATATAACTTTTTAAAACGTTACATAACATTAAAATTCATGGCAATCATCCTTTAATAGCATTAGCGATAGATTTGACGGAATATCGCTAACTTGGTGACATTTTGAAATGCGACCAAATTGACGAAATTGGCAAAAATGACCCCAAAATGAATAAAAATCCAATACTTTTTAATGACAAAAATCATTTAATATACAGACAAAATTGCTTCAATATCTCTAATTTTCAAGTTAGTATACAGATTCTGATGTATTTCTATGTTCATATAAAATAATCAATTAAGATTTTAATACTTTACAACATAGTTGAAAAGTGTTTATGACTTTGTTCATTCTGTTTGTCTGTCTGTCTGTCCGTTCGCACGATAACTGCCGTAAAGATGACTTTATCAAAATGAAATTTTAATATGTTGCTGAAACGGTCTGTGGGACCTATGGGAATATAAATGAATAATAACACCCAATTAGTTTTGGACTGAACCCGGGTTGAAAAAATGAAATGCATTAAACCTTATGGGACCTAATTCTTCAAATATTTTTTAAGCGAATTTAAAATTCACTCATTGCTTCAACAGTTTTAGGAAATATTCAAATTATCCCATAAAAAATATGAAAAAAATTTCAGCAAAATATATTCAGTAGTTTTTTAAATAAAAATTTAAATTATAATTACACCCATATGATATGAAGAGATCACGTGACCAACTTAAAAAAATATGTTATCCATCTTGTGTCAAAATCGTGATTTTTAAAGTTCTTTTTAATTTATATTTAGTGTTGTAACTGTCCTAAAATCGCTTTATTTTTGCTTAAATTCTGTGCATCTACATTCTGAAACAACGCAATTATAATATATTTGAGTTTAAACGATCATCAAACTTTGATTATTTCTACAACGAAGCCTAATTTTCACTTATGGAGAATGTGAACAAATAAAGATGTAGGATGAGTTGTATAAGAATTGTTGGATTTCTTTAAAATTATTTAGCTCTGGGGTCTGCAATATATCTGATATGAATTAAACATTCATTGATTTTACATAGAGAAGCAGACGATTTTTTCGATGAAGATTTAAGCATAGAGTTAAATTACTTGTACCTCCATGATTTTAAGTTTTTAAATAAAATTAATTATTGTAGTATTGTGATGAATAAAAGGAATGGAATAAAAGTGTATGAATTAAATATTTACAGCTTTTACATAGAGATCCAGACGATTTATATTTGAATGACGTCATTTGAGTAAAGTTAATTTCTTCGATGACATTTTAAGTTTTAAAATATAATAAATTAATGTAGTATTGTGATAATTTTAAAAATATTACCGCTGAATGTATCGCACTTTAGAGATGTTTAAATAAAATTGCATTGCAATTGGAAAGTGTTTCATAATCAATGCTTTATGCATGATTGATCTTTCTTGTCTTATATTTAAATTTACTCTTCATGATTTCCCTTTGAACTTTATTGGATCTGACGCACTTTTAATCCTTCAAAATTTGGTTCGTTAATGGAATTCTGAGCAGGTCTTCAAAAGATAACAAAGACACAGTCGCCGTTCCATTAAGTGACAATGCTAATTCGATTAGAACCTGGAATCCCATTATTCGATTACTCAAGGCAATTTAAAGGTCGGCTTCGCTTTAAACATTAATTTTTACTTCGGCAAGTCTGCGTTAGTACACCCTTTAGTGCTATGCAATAAATTTTATTTCACATATGCATCAACAGTTACGAAGTGCGGAGAAAATTCCAAACAAATATCCAATGAGATTTTTTTACATTTTGTACTAAAATAATGTGTAGGGAAATAATTAGGATAGGATCAAATATTATAATTCGATTTTAACAGCGATTCTACTTGTCTTGGGCACTCTAAAATAGAAATAATAATTGCTTACATGATGCCTGTGTATGTGTACGTGCGTCTATGTGTGTGTGTATCTGAGTGTTTCGGTACATCTGTGCGTTTGCGGGCATGTGTGTACGTGTGTGTGTGTGTGTGTGCATATATGTGTACGTGTATGTGTGTATATGTGTGTGTGAGAGAGACTCTGTGTTTGTGTGCTGTGCGTTTACGTGTTTATGTGCATGTGTGTGTGTGTGCGTATGTGAGCCTGTGTATTTATATGCGTTTGAGTGTTTGTGTGTGTAATATATATATATATATATATATATATATATATATATATATATATATATATATATATATATATATATATATATTTATATATATATATATATATATATATATATATATATATATAATTTGGCAGTTTTGTTTGACCCTGGTGCTAATAAGATTTTAGTACGATATAAGAAGAAAACAAAACCGCCTTCTTTTTAAATGGCCAGCGAAATCGTTAATATCTTGAATGAAAAATTAAATATGTTGAAATGTATTGATTAAATATTTATTTTATAGGTAATGTTTGATGACAAATCATATAAAACCAACCCAATTTCTCTAGTATAAACCGGTCCAGAGACATTAAAATTTTCGATTTTTGTCACTCGTCTTTTCTACAATAAAGGAGGCCGGTAAGTTTGCAGCGTCTACATCGATGACATGAGCTTTAATCTTTAATCGCCGCGGACGAGGAGTCGACCCGCTGCGTATGATAAAGGCATGCAATTTTATCCCAGTAATTCAACTGGGAGAGCTTAGACAACAGAGCACTAAAATCCGTGGTTCGAGTCCCGTCTAAGCCAGCATCGCTCTTTACAATGGCGTTCCAGCACATCAATCTTGCATATTAGTGCAATGATGCCGGTGGTTGAAAGCGACCCTAGTACAACTAGTACGAAACCAGTGAACTCTAAAATGTTGAACGACGATTTCAAATCAGAAGATTAACGACCTCGCAGGAAGCTGTCCTGTAGCATAGAAATAGCAGGTCATATTGTCAACTTGCACATCAATCTGATATTAAAGGAAGGAGAATGCAGAGTCCACTTCGACAATGAAAGCTTGCGATTCCATCTCAGTAGGTCATTTGAGAGAGCCTCGGCTGGTCAGTACGAAGATCGCGGATTCGAGTCCCGGCTGAGGCAACGAGGTTCTTTACAAATGAAACTTTGATTTAAGGAGACGGTGGACGTTGAAATTTTTTTATTTATTTATTGACTTAGAAACGTGAAAAATTTTATAAATATTCCTCTTAATATTACTATATACAATACCATTATTTTTTTTTCAATTTTGTTATCATTTTCTATTTCTTTAATTTAATTTTTTTTAACGAAAATTTGAAAATGCACCTTGCATGCCATTTGTTCACAATTTTAATTAATTTTACATTACGATCACTCAAAAACACATTATGAACAAATTTGGGTATTCAATTTTAAATCCCTTAGAAAATTAATTTTTTAAATATATTTTTCTGCATTAAAACTTAATTTTCATCATTTAATTAGATTCCTATTCACTTTTAATGACCTTAATAAAGTCCAATTATAAAATGCATTCCCAGTTTCATTAAAAAGTATATGAGTTCTTGCGAAATTCCATGCATCATAGACAAAAATTGAGACGCATGGAGCATTTTAAAAATGTAAAACCTTTCAAAATTCCGTTTCGAAAAAAATGCATTCAACCTTTTGCTTACGTGTAGGACAGCGTCCATCCCAAACGAAGAACCCCCCAAAAAAGACAAGTATTTGACATGTGTCTGTCAGAGATTTCCATGGACGCCAATACCTGCAAAGGGGATCGAACTGTTTGGGATAGGGTATATCAAATATCTGTCTTTTTTTGGGGGGTGGGGGGAATTCTTCGTTTGGGATGGACGCTGTTCCACCCGTAAGCAAATGTTAAATGTGTAAAATAATGTTATATATTAAAACTTTTATTAGTCTATTTTTGCTCATTTTCGTCCACCGTCCCCTTAAACTGATTTACTTAAATTAACTGGTTTTGTTAAATTAACTGATTGCTTTAAACTGGTTTAAGTTAAACTGATATAATTTAAAATAAATATGTGTGTCATTTTGTGACATTAAACTCCGATAAATTTAATGCATATGATGCTCACACATCAAATGCTTAATTCCCCTATAATACATAATGTAAATATAGGGAAGTATTAGGATATTCGAACTCTGGACGGATTTGTTCTGCTGGGGCATCCTTGAATATATATCAATTATTTTAAGGTGAGTACGTACGTATACTTCCTTGTGTTTGTACTTCTCTGCAAAAATCTGTATTTATTCTAGTTAAATCGCTATCACTCCAATTTTCCTGAAATTTGTGAGTTACAAACATCTTGTACAAAACTGTGTACTGATTAGATTTTGAAACGAAAGGGAAAATATCTAAAGTGAGCAGCGCATGAATTTCCTTATATAATGAAATGAATTTATTTCATTCGCAGTGAAAAAATGATGTATAAGATCCACGGTATAATGTTTTTAATGTTGAATTGCACTTTTGGCGCTTTTTCAGATAACAACATGTAAGATTATTTGGAATTACTCAATTAACTTATATTTCAAATTAACGTTTAATCCCAATTAACTTATATTATAAAATATTTTAATATTTATTCATCAATTTGATTTCATTTTCATTAATGTATCGCCACTTTTGCAATGTTGGCGATATTTTCATCAATCTAGGGCAAAATATCTCAAAGTTAGCGATAGTTCATATGCCCCAACAGCCTAAATGGGTCACTAGGTTCGCCAAATTGATTTCCAAACGTTACATACAAACGGAGAGAAGAGCTTTTCTTATACATAAATGACTATTGGCGAAATGTTAGGCTTCAAAATGCAAAACTATCACTCAAATTATCTTCTATCGTGAATAGAAAAACTAGATACACAATAATGTTGTTAACAAATTTATCGCATATTGTTGAAATAAAAAGTGAACATATTTCACAATTGTTGTACTTTTATTAATTTTACATGATTTTTTAACACTTTACATCAAAGTTGAAAACTTTTGATGACTTTGTTAATTCTGTCTGTCTGCCTGTCTGTATGTCCGTTAGCACGATAACTGCCGTAAAAATGACTTTATCAAAATGAAATTTTAGCATGTTATTCAGATAGTCTGTCGGGTCTATGGGAATATAAATGAATAACATCACCCAATTTGTTTTGGATTGAACCAGGGTTGAAAAAATGAAATACATTGAACCCAATGGGACCTAATTTTTCAAACACTTTTTAAGCGAATTTAAAATTCACACATTCGAAAATTTTAGAAAATATTCAAATTACCCCATAAAATATATAAAAAGAATTTCAGCAAAATATATTCAGTAGTTTTTTAAATAAAAATTAAAATAATAATTACACCTTTTATATGAAGTTATCACGTGACCATTATATGAAGAGATCACGTGACCCACTTCAAAATAAAATATGGCATCCATATTGTCTCAAAATCATAATTTTTAAAGTTCTTTTTAATTCATATTTAGTGTTGTATCCGTCCTAAAACCGCTTTATTTTTGCTTAAATTCTGTGCATCTACATACTGAAACAACGCAATTGTAATATATTTGAGTTTGAATGATCATCCAAATTTGATTATTTCTACAACGAAGCCTACTCTTCACTTATGGAAAATGTAAACAGCAAAATATGTAGAATGAGTTGTATAAGAATTGCTGCATTTCTTTAACACAAAATTATTTAGCTCATAGAGTCTGCAATATAGCTGATATGAATGAAATATTCATTGATTTCCCAGAGAGAAGGACGATTTTTTCGATAAAGTTTTAAGCATAGAGTTTAATTACTTGTACCTCCGTGGTTTTTAAATAAAATAAATTATTATAGTATTGTGATGAATGGAATGAATGGAAAAATGTTTATGAATGAAATACTGCTTTTATAGAGCCAGGCGTGTTATATTTCGATGACGTCATTTGAATAAATTTCAGTTGTTTTCGATTAAGTTTTCAAATATAATAAATTATTGTAGTATTATGATAATTTTAAAAATATTTCCGAGGAGTGCATCGCATTTTAGAGATTGTTTAATCCAGGCAATTTATATTTTAGTGCCGTCATTTGAATGAAGTTCATTTTTTTCGATGAAATTTTAAGTTTTCAAATATAATTAATTAATGTAGTGTTGTGATAATTTTAAAAATATTACCGAGGAATGTATCGCATTTTAGAGATGTTTAAATAAAATTGTATTGAAGTTGG
The DNA here is from genome assembly GCA_951213105.1 of Amaurobius ferox. Lineage (NCBI taxonomy): Eukaryota > Metazoa > Arthropoda > Arachnida > Araneae > Amaurobiidae > Amaurobius > Amaurobius ferox. The sequence goes on from OX578148.1 coordinate 35,234,094, forward strand.
AAAGTGTTTCATAATCAATGCTTTAAGCATAATTGACTTTCTTGTTTTTTTTATAAATTTAATTGAAAAATATGCAATATGTCGAGTACGGTTCACAATGATTATTTTTGATTATTTTTCAACATTTCATTCACAAATTTAGAGATTTTCCAAACATTAGATTGGTTTTAAAAACAATAGGGCTTCAGTGTTAAATGATTGTAATATTTCCACCACATTTCGCTCCATTCTTTCGTGAGATATCGCATCTACAAATTTGCAGACACACACACACACACACACACACACACACACACACGCGCACAAACATCACCTCAAAAATGTTCGATTCCAGTTCAAGGAGGCTTGAAACTTGCACTTCCGTCGTAATCTCGAATTAGAATTTTTGTCCCCGTCACAATACTTTTTCCATACATTATACCATGTATATTGGAAAAGTAATAAGAAATGTGAGCCACACAGCAGAGTTATGTTATTCCAAATTTTAAACAAGAAAGATCAATCATGCATAAAACATTGATTATGAAACACTTTCCAACTTCAATGCAATTTCATATAAACATGTCTAAAATGCAATACATTCCTCGGTAATATTTTAAAACTTATCACAATGCTACAGTAATTTATTATATTTGAAAACTTACACCTTCATCGAAAAAAATGAACTTCATTCAAATGACGGCATTGAAATATAAATTGCCTGGTTTAAACATCTCTAAAATGCGATACATTCCTCGGTAATATTTTTAAAATTATCATAATACTACAATAATTTATTATATTTGAAAACTTCATCGAAAACAACTGAAACTTATTCAAATGACGTCATAGAAAAAATAACACGCCTGGCTCTCTCTATAAAAGCAACATTTCATTCATAAACATTTTCCCATTCATGTCATTCATCCCAATACTATAATAATTTATTTTATTTAAAAGTTAAGACCATGGAACTACAATGCTACAATGCAATTAAATTCTATGCTTAATACTTCATCGAAAAAAATCGTCTGGGTTCTATGTGTAAAATCAATGAATATTTCATTCATATCAGCTATGCAGACTCCATGAGCTAAATAGTTTTGCGTTAAAGAAATACAGCAATTCTTATACAACTCATTCTACATATTTTGCTGTTTACATTTTACATAAGTGAAAAATAAGATTCGTCGTAGAAATAATCAAATTTGGATGATCATTTAAACTCAAATATATTGTTATTGCGTTGGTTCAGTATGTAGTTGCACAGAATTTAAGCTAAAATAAAGCGGTTTTAGGGATACAACACTCAATGTGAATTAAAAAGAACTTTAAAAATCACGATTTTGAGACAAGATGGATGCCATATTTCATTTTGAAGTGTGTCACGTGATCTTTTCATATCATGGTCACGTGATCGCTTCATATAAGAAGTGTAATTATTATTTTAATTTTTATTTAAAAAACTACTGAATATATTTTGCTGAAATTTTTTTTATATATTTTATGGAATAATTTGAATATTACTTAAAATTTTCGAAGCAATTTGTGAATTTTAAATCCGCTTAAAAATGTTTGAAAAATTAGGTCCCATAGGATTCAATGTATTTTATTTTTTCAACCCGGGTTCAATCCAAAACTAATTGGGTGATATTATTCATTTATATTCCCATAGGTCCTACAGACCGTCTGAACAACATACTAAAATTTCATTTTGTTTAAGTCATTTTTACGGCAGTTATCGTACTAACGGACAGACAGACAGAATGAATGAACAAAGTCATAAACACTTTTCAACTTTGTTGTAAAGTGTTAACAATAGGTTTTTTTAACCGATTTTTTGCAGTGTATGTGGCAAATTTAGCAACATCTAAGAAAATTAATAACTATTTTGTCCTAAATGACGCCTATAGGCTAAGTACCTGACTCAAATCAGTGTTACAAAATAGGATATTAAAACTTCGGACGCTTGAAAAAAAAAATGTAAAATATTTCTGTATTTGTTTTGTCGGAAGCATACAGAAATAATTTAAATATTTTACTACTAAAATAATTTTGCTACTAAACAAAAGTGTTTTGAGTTCGAGTTTTTTCCTTACTTTTTCTTACTTTCACTCGAAATGTCTTCTTTACTATAAAAGACATATGTAAACAGTGAACAACAAAAAAGTTCTTTAGAAAATGAAGTCTCTGGATGATTAACCTGTTTTTATGAAGCTGCAATAGTTTCTAAACAATCGTCTTATTAAGCTAAAGAAAACTGAACATTTTTCGTTTTTACTTTCCCTATGTACATAGTAGAATGTATAAGGAAAGTGCTACGAATGTGCTACAAAAATTTGAATTCGAGTTTTCTCATGATGAGCACGCTTCAAACATCGCTGTACACGAATCAAACGTTTTGGAGGTGATGTCTTGTGTATGTGCGTGTCTGTCTGTGTATGTGTGTTAGTGTGTGCGTCCGTAAGTCTTTGAATACGGTATCTCACAAACGAATAGAAAGTTACGAATATAATTTGGTACGATCATTGCGATCCATGACTATTGAAATTCTATCGATTTTAAACGCGATCGAATGTTCGTAAGGCCCCCAAATTTTCGAATAGCTTTTTGACAAAATCATAAGAAATCCGGACATTTAAGAGTGTTAAATAAATAATCATTCTGTACGTATTTTCGTATTCTAAAACGAATGACATAAACTTTAGAATGCTAGCTTGAACCGTTCTCGCAATATTGTCCGTTTTCCATATAAATATATCTAAAAAATACATAAAAATGAACAGTAGTAAGTATCATCAAATATATAATACTTGGCGAGAACGTTGGCAACAAATTTGGTGAAATATTGCCAACTTGGCGATCTTTTAATGGGTATGCCAAGTTAACAAAAATGTCGCTGTAATGTAATGGAGCACATTGCTTAGCAAATGATAGCAATATTTCTGATTATCAAGCTATATTTGTGCGAAATAAGTTAATTGGGTGCATTAAAACAATTCTACATATTGCCATCCAGAAAAGCACCGTCATTGTAGTTTTCAACGTTAAAAATATTATGCCGTGGTTTTTGTCCATCATCATTTCACATTGAAAGAAGCAAAGTACTTGCATTATGTAGGTAAACTTGCTGGCTGCCCGCATCAAATTTTTAAAGTTTGAAATTCTTATATACCTTAAAAACTACAAGTACACACTATAAATAGTATCGGAGTAATTTATAGCGCTTTGAAATCCCTACAATGATGTATAATTGCTTTCCGGGTAGAATTCTTAGTTCTCGAAATAGAGTGGATATAATCGAGAAGAACTTTAATGATTCAAATAAAGGAGTCATCATATTAATTGAGGACTTTAACGTAGACAGCCAGAAGCAGAAACCAGAAAATGTAAAGTTATCAGACTTTATGCAGACGATGCTCAAATTAAAACGTGCATTATAATCTGAAAAGTCTGCTACGCGTGGTCAAACTTCTATAGACTTGATATTCGCTCGTAAATTAGAAAGATAATGAGACTGAAAGCAAAGAATTAAAATAAACTTTATTTTAGTTTTATTTTACAGTAAAAAATCTGATGTGGGCATCACATGGCTTTCCTTATATAATACAATGGATTTACTACTTTTACAGTAAAAAAAATCTGATGAGGGCAACACATGACTTTCCTTATATAATGTAATGAATTTACTACTTTTACAGTAAAAAAATAGGTTTTTCTTATAGTAGATACTAATATTCTTTCCAAGATATTGAATTTTCGACAATTAGTTGTCATTTTCATTGATTTAGCGTCATTTTTATCCATTTGGCGAGATTTTCGTTAATTTGGCAACATTTCAAAAAGTCGCCAAGTTGGCGACATTCCGCCAAATTCGGCGCCAAAATCTTGCCAAGCGTTATGGATGTGAGAAATAACTTATTCTTACAGCAGACAAATGACTATTGGCGTTCTAATACAAAAGTATTACTCAAAGTATCTTTTTCCATAAATGGAACTAGCTAGATCCACGAGAATGATGTCACCCAATTTATCGTATGGTATTACATATGAAAAGTGAACATGTTTCTCAATAGGAATTTTTTTTTATATGACTTTTTAATAATTTTTTTGAAAAATGTACAATATCTCGAGAACGGTTTGTGTTAGCGTTCTAAAATTTATGCCAATCGTTTTCTAATGAAAAATTACATAAGGTATGTCTATTTGCGTAACTTTATTAGTGGTTTCGATTTTTTGACGATTTTTTCAAAAATTTATTCGAAAATTTAGGGGAGTTCTGACCATTCGATTACGTATAAAAAGAATGGACTTCCAGTGTTTACGGATTGTGATTTTTGTACCAAATTTGGTTCGAATCGGTCCATTCGTTAGTCAGTTATCGTCTCCACAGTCTCACTGACGCACACACACACACACACACACACACACACACACACACACACACACACACATACTTTCACACACACACACACACACACATACTTTCACACACACACACACACACACAGACATCACTTCAAAAATGTTTGATTCGTGATCAGGGATGCTTGAAACGTGCTCTCCCGTCGAAAACTCGAATTCGAATTTTCGACCCCGTCACAATACTTTCCTTATACATTATGTATATAAGGAAAGTAAAAATAGACTATGTTTATAATAGTTATTTATATTCTGTCCAAGATAGTATTGAATTTTCGTCAATGAGTCATCATTTTCCATGTCGTCATCATCAATGAGTTGTCATTGATTTGGCGTCATTTTTATCCATTTAGCGAGTTTTTCGTTAATTTAGCAACATTTAAAAAAGTCGCCAAGTTGGCGATATTCCACCATATTCGTCACCAAAATCTCGCCAAGCGTTATGGACGAAGAAATAAGTTATTCTTACAGCAGATAAATGACTATTGGCGTTCAAATACAAAAGTATTACTCTATCTTTTTTCATGAATGGAACTAGCTAGATCCACGCGAATGATGTCACCTAATTTATCGCATAGTATTACATATGAAAAGTGAACATGTTTCTCAATAGGAAATATATATTTTTTTTATATGACTTTTTGATAATTTTTTTTTAAATGTGGAATATCTCGAGAACAGTTCATGTTAGCGTTCTAAAACTTATGTCAATCATTTTCTAATGAAAAATTACATAATAAATATCTATTTGCGTAACTTTATTAGCGGTTTTTATTTTTTGACGATTTTTTCAAAATTTCACTCGAAATTTTCGGGGGGGGGGGGGGGGGGTCTGAACATTCGATTGCGTATAAAAACGATAGGCTTCCAGTGTTTACCGATTGTGATTTTTGTACCAAATTTCATTCGAATCGGTCCATTCGTTCGTCAGTTATCGTCTCCACAGATGCACTGACACACACACACACACATGCTTTCACACACACACACACACATACGCACACACATACACACACACACACACACACACACACACACACACACACACACACACAGACATCACTTTAAAAATATTTGATTCGTGATCAGGGATGCTTGAAACGTGCTCTCCCGTCGAAAACTCGAATTCGAATTTTCGACCCCGTCACAATACTTTCCTTATACATTATGTATATAAGGAAAGTAAAAATGTACCCGACGTTGCCCCGAATTAACCACAAGAAAACATTCGAATGATGAAATGATAAAAAAAGCATGCTTTTGGATGAAATAGAGACTTCAAATTTGGTATACGTGGTAAATAGTTGGAAAAATAATGTGCAATTTCAGATTTCAATAAGATCTACTTAGGGGTGCGAATACCAAAATGTTCGATTTGCCGAATAAATGAGAAACGACTCCTTTAACATGTGATGAAGGCCTTTTTTAAAATGTATTTAATATATGGGCCAATCATCTGATAAAAAGGATAAAGTTTTTCCATATTATCTACTTTAGGAGTGCCGCACACCAAAATGTTCGATTTGCCGAATAAATGAGAAACGACTCCTTTAACATGTGATGAAGGCCTTTTTTAAAATGTATTTAATATATGGACCAATCATCTGATAAAAAAGGTAGAGTTTTTCTATATCATCTACTTTAGAGGTGTCGCACACCAAAATGTTCGATTTGCCGAATAAATGAGAAACGACTCCTTTAACATGTGATGAAGGCCTTTTGTAAAATGTATTTAATATATGGGCCAATCATCTGATAAAAAAGATAGAGTTTTTCTATATTATCTTCTTTAGGGGTGCCGCACACCAAAATGTTCGATTTGCCGAATAAATGTGAAACGACTCCTTTAACATGTGATGAAGGCCTTTTTTAAAATGTATTTAATATATGGGCCAATCATCTGATAAAAAAGATAGAGTTTTTCTATATTATCTTCTTTAGGGGTGCCGCACACCAAAATGTTCGATTTGCCGAATAAATGTGAAACGACTCCTTTAACATGTGATGAAGGCCTTTTTTAAAACGTATTTAATATATGGGCCAATCATCTGATAAGAAAGATAGAGTTTTTCTATATTATCTACTTTAGGGGTGCCGCACACCAAAATGTTCGATTTGCCGAATAAATGAGAAACGACTCCTTTAACATGTGATGAAGGCCTTTTTTAAAATATATTTAATATATGGGCCAATCATCTGATAAAAAAGATAGAGTTTTTCTATATTATCTACTTTAGGGATGCCGTACACCAAAATGTTCGATTTGCCGAATAAATGAGAAACCCCTGCCTTAATATGTATTTAGCATATGGGTCAATCATCTGATTAAGAAAACACAGACGAATAGAGTTTTTCAATATTATCTACTTTAGGGGTGCCACACGCCAAAATGCTCGGTTTGCCGAATAAATGAGAAACGCTTTCTTTAAAATGTATTTAGTATATGGGTCAATCATCTGATAAAAAACACCCAGGAGAATTATGTTTTTAAAAAATGTTCATTTGAAAGGGTGAAATAATAAAAAAGCTTGCTTCCGGATGAGATAGAGACATAAAATTTGGGGTACGGCTAGATAGTTCAAAAGGAAGAAAGTGTACAATTTCAGTTTTCCATAATATGATACTTTAAGCTACACGCTAAAATGTCCGATTAGCCAAATAAATGAAAAACGCCATTTTTAAGTGAAATACAGTCTTGCAATTTGGTGCAGGGTCAATCTTCATTAAAAATCTCTGAAAAAATCCAATTTTTCAAAAATGTTCTGTAGACTCAGGATCAAAACGTTCGAAATGTAAATTGATGAAAAAGCATACTTCGTGATGAGATAGAGACTTCGAATCTGATGTATGGGTAGATAGTCCGAAAGAAAAAAATACGCAATTTTAGTTTTTCAATATTTACTACTTTAGGGTTTGCCACGCATGGAAGTGTTCGATTTGCCAAATAAATGATAAACACCTCCTGTTAAATGAGATGGAGACTTGAAATTTTTTACACAGGTCAGTTATTCAATAATATCCACAGATAAATTCGAATTATTCAAAAATGTTTAAATAAGTGTTGAGGGTGCTCCACACAAAAACGTACGAAAGGTAAAACGATAGAAAAATATACTTCAAGATCAGATATAGATTATAAATTGGGTAAAAAGGTAGATAGTTCAGAAGGAAGAAAAGTTACAATTTCATTTTTCCAATTTTTACTGCTTTAGTGATGCCGCACACCAAAATGTTCTATTTGCATAATAAATGAGAAACGTTTTATTACTTTCCTTATATAAATAATGTATAAGGAAAGTATTGTGACGGGGTCGAAAATTCGAATTCGAGTTTTCGACGGGAGCGCACGTTTCAAGCATCCCTGATCACGAATCAAACACTTTTGAAGGGATGCCTGTGTGTGTGTGTATGTGTGTGAAAGTATGTGTGTGTGTGTGTGTGTGTGTGTGTGTGTGTGTGTGTGTGTGTGTGTGTGTGTGTGTGTGTGTCAGTGAGTCTGTGGAGACGATAACTGACGAACGGATGGACCGATTCGAGCGAAATTTGGTACAAAATCACAATCTGTAAACACTGGAAGACTATTGTTTTTATACGCAATCGAATGTTCAGAACCCCCCTAAATTTGCGAGTCAAATTTTGAAAAACTCGTCAAAAAATCAAAACCGCTAATAAAATTATGCAAATAGACATTTCTTATGTAATTTTTCATTAGAAAACTATGGACATAAATTTTAGAACGCTAACATGAACCGTTCTCGAGATGAACCGTTCTCGTAGCGCGTTCCATTCAGGAAAAAAGATACTTTGAGTAATACTTTTGTATTTGAACGCCAATAGTCATTTATCTGCTGTAAGAATAACTTATTTCTCCTTCCATAACGCTTGGCGAGATTTTGGCGACGAATTTGGCGGAATGTCGCCAACTTGGCGACATTTTTAATTGTTGCCAAATTAACAAAAATCTCGCCAAACGGATAAAAATGACGCTAAATCAATGAAAATGACGACTAATTGAAGAAAATTCAATATCTTGGAAAGAATATAAGTATCTACTATAAGAATAACATTTTTTCAACTGTAAAATTAGTAAATTCATTGCATTATATAAGGAAAGTCATGTGTTGCCCACATCAGATTTTTTTAAATGAGATATAAATTTTAAATTTAATACACATGTCAATCGTAAAATTAAAAAACAATAGTGTTTTCAAAAATGTTCAATAATGCGGGGTGCTTGCTCCCCACCAAAACGTTCGAAAGGTGAAGTGAGAGATAAAGACTTGAATTTCGGGGCACTGGTCGATCAATCGATAAAGCTTCAGGAGAAACCATTTCTTTTTCAAAAATGATTATTTAGTGGGTTCTCCACACGGAAACGTTCGAAATGTGACACGATAGTATAAAACGGACTTTGCAATGACATAGAGATATTAAAATTGATTCAAGGATAAATAGTTATATTGGCATAAAGTGTATAATTTCAGCTTTCTAATATTTGTTAATTTAAGGATGCTTCCCACTTAAAAGTCTAATTAAACTGAATTAATGAGAAATGACCAGTCTGAAGTGAATCAGATATTTGAAATTTGGTGCAAGGGTGAAGAGTTTGAAAAAGACCACTTGAGAAATCGAATTATTCAAAGATTCACGCTATTCGAGTGTTGCTTATTGTGATACCGTTGATTTTCAACGGGTATTCGGTCAGTAAATATAATAATACTACATAATAATTTTACAATAAATTGGGCGGAATACATGAAATAATATTAGAATCGTGGCTGGAAGACATCTAATTCGTTTTCTTGAAGAAAGATCATAAGAGAGTTTATTCTATTTTGAATAAATTCGGTATTTAATGATTTATTTATCCGATGTTGAAAGTTTAGGTGGTTTCTTTAAGTGATGAGATGTTGTTAGTGGGCAGTCCATGTATAATAAATTGCGTCTGTGAAAAATTATATGTCGCTCACCTGCGATTTTTAATAGGAATTTGAGAACCTCAGGGTTTGGGATTC